>CAJNDT010001779.1:1104149-1305521 GCA_905221615.1 Symbiodinium sp. CCMP2592 | reverse complement strand
GTGTGCCTCTACCCATGCCCAAGCCTGCTCGACACAAGCACGAGCGGCATTGCCTTGCCCGGCTTGTGTCCAGGAAATACTCCGGGTCATATTTACAGCGGGGGTTCTGTAGGAGAGCTTCCAACGACCGTTCGGCGGGTCTGTATAAATTCCAACGCTGTGTGGAAACATGCTCTTCACGCGTTCGTCCACCGTGGAGTTCAGCTTCCCGTAGACCCGGTCGTACGTCTTGTTAGCTGAAGTAGCCTTCTTCTCGTTGTCCTTCGTTTTCGTCCTGCGTGCTTCTTGTCCTCTTTTCCAGTGGTCCTTGTCGAGGTCCTGCACGGCCTTTTTGTACATCGTGATGACCTTCGGCCGTAGGACCTTAGCTGAAACTGTGGAACGCCGTCTGCTCAGTTCCTTGAGTGCCTCGTCCTGCTCGCCGATCAAAAGTGTGTCCCGAACAACAGCTTCCAAGTCCTTGTCGTCTGCCTCCGGCATCCACTTTTCTGTCTCGTGTCTGCTGAGGATTCGAAGTACGACGTCTTCTTCGACCAACGTGTTGTCTACGTTCAACATGGCTGCAATGGCCAGCTGATGTCCGGCATCTGTCCCTGGGCTTTGTGTGGCAGTCCAACCCATGTGTTTGCACAGCCTCCGTAACAGTGCTTCAGAACAATGTGCAAAACCGTGCTCAGCGTGAAATTCCAGCAAGTTGAGCTTCTTGTCCACTACAAGAACAACGCCATTGTTCATCGAGCTGCCCTGCGTAGAACGACCTTTTGTGCGAGTATGCTTGCTTTATCTACATCTGCAGGAGTACTGGACCTAGAATCCCACTGGCCATTTCTAGTTGCTGACGAACTGCTTTGAAGTGGTACTAGTAGGAGTAACAGGAGTGGTAGTACATGCAGTACGGAGTAGCAGTCGAAAGTAGTCCTTAAAGTAATAATATTAATACTCATCGTCGTCGTAGTAGTAGTAGTGGTAATAGTGTTTAATAGTACATGCACACTTGTCCTACTGTTAGTAGTGGTACCATTGGTAGTAATAGGAGTCGTAGTAGTACTACTTATACTACTACTACAAGTAGTGATACTACTACCACTACCACTACTAGTACTACTACTACTACTACTACTACTACTACTACTACTACTACTACTACTACTACTACTACTACTACTACTACTACTACTACTACTACTATTACTACTAGTACTACTACTACTACAACCACTACTAGTACTACTAGTGCTACTACTTGTACTAGTACAAATACTAGTAGTAGCAATAGTAGTAGTAGTAGTAGTAGTACTACTACTACTACTTCTACTATTACTGGTAGTAGTAGTACTAGTACTACTACTACTGCTACTACTACTACTACTACTACTGATACTACTACTACTACTACTACTACTACTACTACTACTACTACTACTACTACTACTACTACTACTAGTACTACTACTACTACTACTGGAGTACCAGTAGTAGTTGTAGTACTGGTACTAATACCAGTCCTACTACTCCTACTATTACTAGAACTACTAGTACAAGGCTATTGCTAGTGGTAGGCTACTACTAGTACTAGTAGGAGTACTACTAGTAGCAGTGCTATTGCATAGGCTAAGCTAGGCCAGTGCTAGTACTACGAGCAGTGGTATTACTAGTACTACTGCGACTACTACCAGTGCTAGTGCGGCTAGTGGTAGTGTTAGGCTAGTGCTACTAGTGCTACTACTACTACTACTACTACTACTACTACTACTACTACTTCTACTACTTCTACTACTAGTACTACTAGTACTAGTACTTCTAGTACTACTGCTGCTTACTTGACTAGTAGTAGTACTACTGGTGCTCTGCATGCTACTACAACTACTAGGAATAGACTAGTTCTCTAGTAGTTGTTACTAGTACTTGTACTATTACGAGTTCTCTTATTATTCACAGTTGCACTGGTAGCATTTCAAGGAGTAGTCGTCATTTTCGTGCTAATAGTACTTAGGTAGGATTATTATTGGTTATCCGAACACCGTGATTAATTAATATCAATCCAGGATGAAAGATTCATATGGGATCACGAAAACTAGTAAATCCCTGTGTCACTAGCATACTTTCGCAAATCATGGCCAGGACACGTAAAGGTGAAGCAGCTTGCAGTTTCAAAACAACCGTGTCCACGAATGTGCTGTGCATCCAATACAAAGAAGAAACGGTCATGTCGAACTCGAAGAAATCAGACCCGGCGTCGTGCACAATCTTGCCAGGCCATGCCAAACAGGCCACACGATAGCTCCGAACGATGAACAAAGGGGATTCACCGGCGAGTACAGCGTGTCCTTCGGGTAGGAGTCCAGAGCACCAGCCTTCTTCGCACAACTGCCAAGTTTTGGCTCGCCATGCCTTCCTCAACAAGGAATATGCTGCGAGAACCTCCTGCTCCTCCGAGTGGTTGTGCGACGCCCAGTCCCTGCGCTTCGTGACGTCTGCCAGGAGCTGTGCCTCCTGGATCTCCGCCGGGGTCATCTCTGCACTCGCAGATTTCGTGGAACGACGTGCACGCTTTGCGAGATTGTTGGCCGTCGTCTTGCTGAAGAGGCTCGTCAAGTTAAAGTCGGCCGGCGTGTGGTGCAGCTGGTTGGTGATTGCCTCCTCGCGTTTGTACATCTTGACCAAGCCCGACGTGCTCACAGATTTCCAACCATCCAAGTGTCCTAAGTCCTTTGCTGTGCCATGTCGTTGTTCAGCTTCGCGTTGAACTTTGTTGCAGTCCTCGATGATCTTCGTGTTCAAGAGCCCAGACCAAATACTTCGGAGAACGTGATCGATTTCCTCTGTAAGGTTGTCAAACCGAGTGCTCTGCAGTTCTGCGAGAAGGTACTGACTGATTTGTCCATGGGAAAAGTGACCTGCGAGTAGTTGCTTGGCCCTGAGGGAACCACTCCTCTGTGTGTCTTTGATGCACTCGTCCATCTCTTTGAAGTAGTCCAAACTGGAACGACGAAACCCTGGGTCACTGTGGACAAGTCCTGCAGTAGCACCGAAACCGCATGTGTGGTAGAGCTGTGCGCCGGCACGCAAACGCAAGATCTGATGTGTCAGCCTCGTCATTTGCAGGGCTAGAGTGTCCTGCCAGACCAACTCCTCTTCGTCCGGCGGGCGTGCACGTGAAAGTGCAAGGTCCAGTCCAAGGCGTGCTAGCTTGTCCAAGTTCGACCAGGTCTGCAGGTGCTCCTTTGCAGTGGTCATCCAGCTCCAATGTGACCACTCCGAATAATACGCCAACGTGGATGCACTGGAACGAAGCTCCTCCAGCATCCTGGAACAGCGAAGCTGCTCGGGTTGTAGCACGAGGAAAACCAATCTGGCGGTCGTCTTGTTGTCCGGCAGGATGATGAACTTCGTCATCGTGTGGAGACTGTTCGCATTGCCCTGCCGTGCTTCGTTCATGGAGTCCTTTGCCTCCTTCACAGCAGAGGACTTGCTTCCACCGTGTGTTAAGGAGGCACGAGCCTGGTTGCTGTCCTGCGTGAAAAGGTCCTTTGCGGAAACTGTCCACTTGTGTTCCAAACAACACACCGTTAAAACAAGTGCCAGGACGGACCATTCTTTGTCCAACGCAGCATGAGCTGTTGTTAACGAGTTGAAACGACTCTTGCTGGCCTTGGTGCCCTTTGTGCGGATGCAGTCCAATTCGGGCAAGGTCTGCAGCCATGCCCTACGCGTCTCCTCCGTGTTATTGTCCAGTGGGAGACCAGCGTCCAGCAATATGTCTTCGAAGAACATGAGCAAAACTGGGTCCGACGGGTCCATGCTGTCCTTCATGTGTTGGGCCGTCTGCTGGATCTTCTTGGACCATGTGCCCTTCTGCCACGGTCCGTATCTGATGTTGTACAACGAGATGCACCACTGTGCAAATTTGAGAAGTCCTGCTCCAGACATGGCCAAGGCCACGTCGTTGTGAGACCGATGTGCTGGGTCCGACACGTGTTCCACCCACAGGTTCTTCTTGTTCCTCAAGAAAGCGACTGCGGCGAGTTGCGTGGACTCCTGGTCTGTACACAAAATGATGATGGGCGCCCGGGAACCGCGTGTACTGTCCTCAGAGCCACGAAACGGCTGTCCATGTGCTCTGAGTTGACATCGTCCGAATGACCATCCCAAGGGTTTCAGTCCATGGTTGATGTCCTGCATCCACTGCAGCGTTGACACCCGTTCTTCTGTGTCCTCATGAGCAGAACCACGAGTTTTGTCACCGTCCAGAAACTTCTGCGATGCTCTGCTCCACATATTGGTCCATTCTTCGGCCGTTAAGCACGACGAGTGGTCCTGCACCTGTCAAAGTCTAAGACATGTGTAAGTTATGCACATATAAAACCGTGCTTCTAATGCCAAGTTTATGATGATTGCTTGGGAATGATTGTTGTTCGCTTGTAACTATGGTTCGTGGGCGTGCCAAAAACAAGGCGGGGATAGGCGTACCCCCTGGGCCGGGACAAGGGCCAAAACCAGCCAAAACTGTCCCAAACGGGTCCCGAGGGCTGCCGGGTCAACTTAGGCAAGGCTGGGCGTACCTTGCCTGGCTTGATTAACAGTAGAAGGCGGCCAAGAGCTTTTCCAGGTCACTTCCCAAAAACCGGAGACAGGCAGGGATGCGCGTACCCCAGGGTTTATATAAAGTTAATGAGGAAGGACCACCAGCAAACCCGACCGAGGCGGGGATAGGCGTATGGCGGGGATAGGCGTACCTCTTTTTGTTCTGAAAATGTGCTTGGCGCGGCCTGTTTTTGGCCCCCGAAAGCGTCAGGCTAGGCGTACTTCCCAGGGTGCTGAACCTCACAAACTTAGCTCGTTCTTCCTACACAAAAAAACCCGCCTGCGGCGGGCAAATCCAGACCTTGCCCTTCGTGTGATTGTACACCATGATGTTAAGCCAATCCTCGCTGCCCACGTGTAGTGCATCTGCAACGACACACAGTATGTCCGTCGAAAAGAACTGCTGCTTGCCGTCCTGCAGGTATGCGTACCTCTCCATGCGTGTGAGCCGGTGTGCGTCCATGGAAGTCTTTTTCTTCGCGTTCTTGGCGTCCTGCGTGGGTGTGTCCTCCACGGTGAACGTGTGCCCTTCCAAAGTGGAAACCAATGTCCGCTGTGTGGCACTGGAGGTAGCAGTCATCGATTCTTTAAAGACATGTGAAGAACGACGATACCCAGCGGCACTCCTGACAAACGAAAAACTCGTATATTTACAATAATCAAGTAATGTTAGGCTATTGCAGGAACCCACCCCCAGAACAGAACAAAACAAAATATGAATGCAAAGACACAATCTCCTCAGTTGCAGAAGCTGCTTCACATTCAACGACGTCCAACACGAGTGTGTACTCTCCGACGTTTCCACGGCTGCTGTCAATGTCTCCAACAAGAAGCACCGCAGCCTGAGGGCAGCTGCCCGTCGTTTTTGCGAGATTGTCCTTTTGGAGCAGTCCAACGCAACATCTTCTAGGACCTGAAGGAATCTAGGTCGTGATGTTGATATCGTACTCTGTAGAACTGGACATTGCTTGTGCAGCTGCTTCACATCCAGACTACCGTGTTGGAACACAAGTGTAGTTGTTTGCTCCTCCCACGTAAACACCGACGTGTGGTCCACCAGGAACAACGAGGCGAAGGCTTGCAACACATCTCCGGCGAGTTTGACCACAGTGTCTTTGTGCTTTCTCCATTTGGCATCCTTACGCATGCCCTGTTGCCAGTGGAAAAGAAGGAGAACGGTCGCGAATGTCGACGTGGAAAACTCCGAAACACGTGTGCTCCCAGATTGCTTCTCGACTTCTTCATCGCCGGGAAGCTGTTTGTCCGTGTCTGTGTCCAGGTCCATGTTTGTCTCCTCCGTGCCAGGGTCCTGCGAGGTCGTCTTTCGTTTCCTGCAGGAGCGGAGCTGAATATCAGAAAATGAACTGGTACCGAAGTGTAACGAGCTCTCCTGCATCAGTTCCTCTTCCGAGCCTGTCCAACGTGGCCAAACAATCTCGAACAGCTTGTTCTTGAACGTGGAAAGACTCCCGGAGAGAAAATTTCGAGAGTGGTGACCGCCGAGGAACTCCACAATCCAACGCATGTGCCAAAAGTAGCGTCCCTTGGTGAACTTCGTCTTTGGCTCATCGTAGAGGTAACACTCGCCCTTCAAAAGTCCTTCTGACCCACAAGGAACCGAAAATGCTAAAGTCCGACGATCACCACTCCGAAATCCGTTTGTTTCATCAGCAGCAGAAGCAGAACCGCGGGAAGGGCCAGTGTCCTTTGTGTCCATGCTTTCTCAGCGGGTCTAACGCGGGCAAGCTCAGAACTCTTGTTGCAATTGAAATATCAAATGATGTGATGTCGTTTCGGCTCTGACTAATACATGATACAAACAATAATTGAGTGCAGTCTGTGCAAGTTCTTTCTACTTTCACCGCTCAAGTGGCAACTGATCAGCCACATTGCCAGTCATTGCCACTGGAACAAACATGCAATGGACAACAAGGGCTGCAACTCCGATTCTCTTCTACATTTAAAGCACAACTCAGCGTGGTCCTGCTTCCGAACAAGAATGGTCGCACACATGAAACAAGGCATCGACACCTGTCTTCAAACGGAGCAGCAACCACGGCGACCTTTTCACGGTTCCCGCAATGATAATGCTGCCGGCTTCACGGCCCCAGAAACTAGATTAAATAGCACGTCGTGTTGTCCAATGCACTCTGAGCATGCCCATGGAGTTCGCTCTGTACGGCGAAATTATGGGAAACTACACATGCTCGTCGAGTGTACCTAAGGCCACAACGACGAAAAAAACCCATACGTCAGGACGACCATGATATGTACAACGAGGAATCATGCACCCGTCGCTGCAACCGATGACCCGCCGAGACCGCCGTCCATGGCCATTGTGTCTGTGTCCGCTGGAAGATCATAGTTCCATTTCTCCTTGAAGTCCGGCAACATCGGGAAGAAGCTGGCGCAGTCGAAATCGAACATGGAGTGAACTTGTCCATCGCACACGGTACAATCGGGTGAATGTGCATCACTCAGCTTCCAGTCCTGGCCGTCGGGTAATTTCGGAAGTTCATGTTCAAGTTCTTGGCCGGGTTTCCAGTCCTTCGAGAGATTCTCGTCCTCGTCCACCGAAAAAACATGACAAACCAGCGTGTTTCCATTGAGCGACCACATTTTCAGCCGGTTCGTGGTGTGGTCCAGCGGGGCCTCCGCGTTGAGGGCACCAGCCCAGTTGCGATGCACGGCGTGTTCCAGCCGAGCTTTCGCCAGCTTGACCAGCGTGCTCTGATAGCGGAGGTCCGAACGAGTTGGCAAGGGTGCAGACTCAGCGACCCAGAAGTGTCCGGCGAATAAAGTCCGAACAACGTCCTGCTCCTTCGAGGCCCGCTCGGAGAGCTCCACCCCTGATGTCCTGAGCATCAGGAGACACATCTCCAGCGGAAGCTGTCCCCACTTGCTACACTTGCCTTGGGCCTTCCACTTCAGCCCGCCGACTTCGTCCTTCGCGGCCACCTCTTTCAGGAGTCCGTTGAGTGAGCCTGAACGAATGAGACCGGCGAGTGGGCTGATCCACGAAGGGTTGTCCCGCAAGGTGTCCATGACGTACCGCATGTCCACATCGAGAATGGTGCTCTTCGAGTTTTGCACGGCGTTGGCGAACGTCTGCTCGTTCTTTTTCCGCGTTTTCTCGTCCTTCTGCTTCTGCTTCAGCAGCTGCTTGGCCGTGGGCTTACGTGGACCGGTTTGACGAGGCATGCCAAGGACCGTCGAGAAAAGTACGACGGGTGGGCCGAAGCGGGCGAGAGTGCTCGAAGAATCAAGATGAAGACAGGCTGCGGAGAAACATGTAGCACGCCATGTCGTAGAACGGATGCTGGCAGTTGTACTTCTGCACTCGGGAAGAAGGCAGACAAAAACAACCGACACATCACGGCTTCCACTGTCTGCTTCTGCTGCTGGCCTAATTGTAGGCGAGGAAGAGTAATCGGCGCAGCAAACCTCGGCGGGACAAATGTTTGATTCCTGCCCATTGCAACGAGTCAGTAAACATTTTCGCAGGAAGTGCATGTGACGACCTTTGTTTCCCACGAGTTCAGACCTGTCTGATTTGGGAATATAAGAGAGTACTTTTCCCACGACACTGAAGAAAACATCAGATGTACAACAACCACACGGCAGTTCCACTGACTGCAGCACATCGGGTAATCCAGATTCATGCCGTGATATCTGCCAATTTTCCGAAAACGTGCCTCGGAGATTGCTAGTAGCAGTCGTCCTAGTTCCTGGTATGACTAGTAGTCGTAGTTTTTCAGTAGTAGTGCTAGTAGTACTAGTACTACTAGTGGTAGTAATACTAGTAGTACTAGTAGTAGTAGTAGTAGTAGTAGCAGCAGTACTTGTAATCGTCCGAGTTACTAGTTGTAGTACTAGTACCAGTACTAGTAGTAGTACTAGTAGTAACAGTAGTAGTGGTAGTAGTAGTAGTAGTAGTAGTAGTAGTACGATTAGCAGCAGTAGTCGCACTAGTAGTAGTACTAGTTATAGTAGTAGTAGTAGTAGTAATAGTAGTAGTAGTAGTAGTAGTCGTCGTCGTAGTAGAAGTAATATCAGTAATCCTAGTTAGTAGTACTAGTACTGGTAGTGGTAGTAGTAGTAGTAGTAGTAGTAGCAGTAGTAGTAGTAGTAGTACTAGTAGTACTAGTCGTACTAGTAGTACTAGTACTAGTTGTTGTTGTTCTAGTACAAGTAGCAGTAATAGTAGTAGTAGTAGTAGTAGTACTACTACTACTACTCTAGAACTTGTAGTACTTGTAGTATTAGTAGTAGTAGTAGTAGTAGTGATAGTAGTGGTCGTAGCAATTTACGTGGTAGTAGGACTAGTAGTACTAGGAGTAGTAGTAGTAATTCTTATTCTTGTTGCCGTCGTACTCGTAGCATTCGTCGTAGTAGCAGTAGTAGTAGACGTAGTAGTACTAGTAGTAGTAGTAGTAGTAGTAGTACTAGTAGCAGTAGTACTAGTAGTAGTTGGACTAGAAAAATAATACTATGACTACGACCACTAGTACTAGTAGTAGTAGTAGTAGTAGTAGTAGTGGTAGTAGTAGTAGTAGTAGTACTAGTAGTAGTAGTAGTAGTAGTACCACTACTAGTTTCGTAGTGGTACTAGTTCTACTACTGCGACTCGCAGTAGTAGTAGTAGTAGTAGTAGTAGTAGTAGTAGTAGTAGTAGTAGTAGTAGTAGTAGTAGTAGTAGTAGTAGTATTAGTATTAGTATTAGTATTAGTATTAGTATTAGTATTAGTAGTAGTAGTAGTAGTAGTAGTAGTAGTAGTAATAGTAGTACTAGTAGTAGTTAGTAGTAGTTAGTAGTAGTTAGTAGTAGTTAGTAGTAGTAGCACTACTAGTAGTAGTAGTGCTAGTGGTAGTAGCAGTACTAGTCGTAGTAGTCGTACTAGTAAGTAAGCAGTATGAGTAGTAGTGGTAGTAGTAGCAGTGTGAAAGGAAGTGGTGCTGGTAGTGATCGTAGCATTAGTAGTAGTAGTACTACTACTACTACTACTACTACTACTACTGGTGTACTTGTGGGACTGAGCAGCAGCAGCAGAAGCAGTAGCAGTACTTAGTCGTAGTGGAAGTACAACTAGTAGTAGTACTACACAAGTACTAGTATATACTACTACTACTACTACTACAACTACTACTACTGCTACTACGACTAAGTAGAGTGGTTGTACTAGTCGTAGTAGTAGTAGTAGTACTACTACTACGACTAGTACAAGCACTACTACTTCAACGACTACTACTTGTAGTAGTAGTACTACTACTTACTAATACTAGTAGTAGTAGTAGTAGTACTACTACTACTACTAATACTACTACAGTACTAACTAGTCCTACTACTACTACTACTACGACGACTACTACTACCCCAGTAACTCCTACAACTACTAGTACTACTAGTACTACTACTAGTACTACTACTACAATTATTACGACTACTACTACTACTTACTAGTACTACTACTACTACTACTACTACCACTACTAGCGCATTTATTCCTCACACGCATAGCCACGCTAGAGTGCATGCAAGCACACCACACCTTGAAACACCAAGAGCCAAAAACTAATCCCATGCAATACAACAACTCGTGCTTTTATGAATATAATCCGCTAGAGTGCAATTACTTATTGCCGACGAATTATCTGAATCCGAAACATATCGACATATAGTTGTTCATGCAATTCACTGTGAGTCTTCGAGTTGAACTGCGAGTAGCCCTCGAACCCATCCCTCAGACTTCCAAATTCCCAACACCAAAAACCCTTGGCAGTACTACGCTCAAGTGTCCGGCGTTGTGCTCTCCGAGAAGTCCAGAATCGGAAGGCCTGAGTGGCATTGTATCGATTTCGGTTACTACACTGGAACTGAGCAAAGGCAGCTGAACACAGAGTGTATCTTTCCGAACCAGCGAGGCTGCTGTTGTCCGACGAGCTGAAGCTTGCTAAGCGGCACCCTGAGCGCGCTGCAGAAGCAAAGAAGCTGCATGGACACGACCTGAGCATGTGTGGCTTTGCATTGTTGTCGTCAACCTATGATGCAATTGCAGTGCACATGACAGCTCTGCCGGGAGATGCCATCTGCCTTTTTCTCCGCAGGAACCATGTGTGGGAACAGCGGGTGTCTGTACACGTCCTACGAAAAAACATTTGGGAATAGTGTCCGTCGGAAAACAAACTTTTTCACAACGAGTCCAAGGAGTGCACAAGATTCTCAGTCGTCCCAGTCCAGCGGGGTCAGGAGAAGTCCTTTGATCTGCAAGCTGATGTCACTTCCTGGCATCAGCAGGGGCCCGCGCATCTTTATTTTCAAAAACCATGCCAGCCCTTCCTTGCAAAGGCCTAGAGCAGACCCAGTCCCACTCCTAGAAAAACTAAAAAAATGATAATGCTCGGCTGTGGATCGTCCGTCGGCCCTCACGATCATACAGAAATAAAGGTCCTCCGAGTTGTGCGACGCGGTGGCCGTGTAGAGTTGACCATGGTAAGGGACGGGTACAGCGACGGGAAACCCTTCCCAGTCCGCGTTTAGCAAGTCCAAGACCCACCGGGTAACTGGGCGTCCAGGGATAAGCAGATGCCTGTGGAGTCCTGTGTGTAGAGCGTTGTCGATCCGCCTGTTCGCGGCTTCGGTAACCTGCCTCCAGGCCAGCCTTGGTGTGCATTTGTAGGAAGCTAATTAAGCTCGCAATGGCCGAACGGCGGAGCAGACCATGCAATGATAGTCCAACAGTTCTTGCACTGGCCAGAAGAGAACTGAGAGTTGCACGAAAGCATTTTGTCCTCCTGCATTTGATCGACGAGTATCTGGATGCTGCCCTCCGGGTCGCTGATCCTGCTTCGGTTTTAATTTACTACACTATGTTAAACCGTACTTCAATAAAAGCAAAGCTGTCTCCTGCGTTCAAGTACACGGGGTCGCTGGTAGATGGTCCCTTCCATGGCCGACAACCATGTCCACAGCCTAAGTCAATATCCTACCTTAAGTATTTCCTGCATGTAATTCAACGAAAGTTGCCAGCTGAACTGTGAACTGAGGTGTGTACGTCTTGGGCCATGTGTCCTTCGTGATGCTCGACGGGGGTCCAAAGCATGTCTCGATCCATCGTGTCTCCCAGTTCTCCACTCCAGGGAAAGGTCCAAGGCGAAAATAATAGGCCTGCGTAAGGAGCAAGTCCGACAAGAAGATTTCGAGTTCGTACGGCGCGGACACGTCCAGCGGGATGAAGTCCAGGACCGACGGGGGGAGCTGCGCGATATAGTCCAGATTGCGTAGCTCCACGGTTGTCTGCGGCTCCATACCTTGCCGAGATGCAAGGTAATAGTCCATCCCGCGAAAATCGAACTGCGTCTCGTCCAGCGGGTCGTCCGAAGGCCGAAGAAAACTGGGAACGGAACGGCGAGTGAACGGAGTGGAACGACGCGAGTCCGAACCGGATGACATGTCCGGCGAGAGCAGAAAGGAGAAGGACGAGGGGAAGAAGACAGGAAGATCTCAAGCTGCAGCTGCGGGTGCAGGTTGGACAAGCTCAGCCAACAAATCATTCTCTGAAAAGCCCTAGTGGAATCTGAAAAAACAATGCAGCAATGGCTTTGCATCCAGATATGCATCTCTCCTGCATGCCACTGGGAGACGAAAGGCTGGGCACCCTGCACTCGTCCTCGTTGAAATGCAGGGATGCAAAGTCCGCTCGGGTGACCTGCGCGTGCCAGGGCTTTGAATCTAAATATTTAAGACTTGTGTGGGAAGAAACCACAGAATGTCCTATCATTTCATCACATTACAGTACCGCGGGTGCTAGAAATAAATACCTGGAATACAGACAGACAAAGAGCCCAGCAAAATTCCGTCCCATGTAATTACCAATGTCTCTGGCCTTTTCACTAGACATACCAGGACCCAAGAACAGGAAGTGTATTGCATCTCGAAAACGTTTGTTGTGAGGTTTTCTGGGATATAAGAAATATTATAAGGATGTAGACTTAAAGTTATTCCGAGCGACATGGACTGATTCGCTGTTGTGCTCACGCTTAGTAGATTGCTTCATGTATCTGATACGATACCGAGAAACTAGCCGTTGAGGTGCTCAGGCATTCTTAGAAAAGACAGGCTGGAATCACGAGTGTCCGTTGGAAACCGTGCCTCAAACCGAAGCCCCCAAAAATGCAACAAAAGGGTACCCCCAACCACGCTGGAGTAGAAGCAGTGCACCTCGACTTGCTAAGAAGTCGCACATATCCTCTTTATATGGTACGCCGTGTCTATAATGATATGGCTATTTGTTCTCCAGTTACTGAACATCAAATCCAGGAAGAAGCTCCGAAGTGGGCTGAGGGCCGAGCTTGCAACGATGCCTGGCCGTTGGGGGCACCTGACGGCAGAAAGCAACCAATTCTGTAATCGTATGACACAGCAGTGGAAAGCCAACCAAGGCATCTGCAGGCCACTTCTTTTGTTCTCGTGCACACGAATTGTCCAGCGATGTGCAAAAAGATTTGTGTCCGGCGATAGATTTCTGTCCGGCGATGTACAAGATTTGCTGGAACGACGGGTCTCGAAACAAAGCTGGTAACTATGGTAATGCTTTTGAATGTATTTTGCCTAAGCAATAATATTATTTTTCAAATCAAGATCCGACGTGTACCATGCAAATCAAGCTTGCTACGATCGTCCAACGGGTCTGTACATAGCAGCGGCCGGCGTGGACTTCGGAGTTCTGGCCTTGCACGGAGGGCTGAAACGCAGCAGGGAACCAGTGACACACTGCAATGCAATCCCTTGAGTTAGTTAGTGCGGTCCAGACACAGGAACAGTCCTCGGGGGGTCGACCGGCGCATCCTCCACCGTGTTCCTCCTCCTCCTCCTCCTGGTCCTCGTCCTTCGGGTGGATCTCTTCCTCCTGCGGGTGCTCGCCATCGCCCGTTGTGCCATCGTCCGCCGGAAATTCTGCGACAAAGCCAGGGTGATGCATGGGACAGGAAAGGCTATGTATCTTCTCATAAATATTGCAATCCACAGCAAGTAACTCTAACATGTCAGGATAGCATGCAGCGAATCATAATAGCCAGGAATAAGAAGGAAACCCCAGCTACGAGGCCCCAGCAAGAACAACAGGAGGAAACCGACAAAGCAGCAACACCAAACGACTGCCGATGTCTAACTTCGGTGTATAGCTGAGTAATCTCATCAACAAAAAATGTCGCAGAACCATGCTCACCTGTATTACTACCTGAATTGGAAGCTAATAATAACCTGTTGCTGCAAGCACAATTATCTAGTATTGAAATACCACGCGCCCGCCACCCAAGTGCCTTCCGCCAACAGTTGTCCAGTAAGGTGCATGAACCCACGTGATCGAGGAAGGTCCCACGCACTGTTTCCTGTTCTGACAACAGAATATCTTCAACTACTAATGTTGCAACAGAGAAATGAATGAATAATCTTGGTACTAGAACACATGATGTGGACTAGGAGTTGCTAGACCAGAAGCATATGCAGCAGCAATCTTTCAACGTATCTATTGTATGTATGGATAATGGATTAGGAAAGACTACATGTAGAAACAATATTGTAATAATAATAACTAAGTATTTAATTTACTTACATATATAAATATATATGTATGTATGTATTCTGGGTATCTTCATGTACAGCACAATGTCATTGAAGAAACTGAAATGATGAAGGAGACTTGGGCTGTAGTTTGAACATGAACTAGAATGCCTCTTCAATTCAAATTGCAGCAGGAAGTGATACGGAGCCCAAGTCTGCATACTAGCTTATTTAAGATATTACTAATAATATGTACTGAAAGAAAAAGCTGCTGTTTCCCGAGCCCGGGTCCTGAGCCAGGTACGTCGTCGTCGTCGTCCACCGGGTGTTCCTCGACGTTGACATCTTCATCTTCGTCCTCCGGGTCCTCCAGCTGTGATTGCAGCTTCAAGAACTGGACCTCGAGTTTTTTGGCCTCCATCTCTTCCTTTGCGATCTGCATGGCCCTGAGCAGCTTGGCCTTGTCCTTGTCCTTTGTCGTGGCCGTCGCGGATCCAGGCAGACTGGTGTCCAACGTGGCATCGGAGAACTGCGAGTGCACCCCCATTTTGGACGTCGTCGACTTTTGACCTGCGGACTGCACAGACATCCGATCGTCCTCCGATGGTGGCTCGGCCTTCGTGGTTTTCTTGGAGGGAACAGCGGGTGCCTTGGCCGGGGCCTGCGGGGGGTCGGCGGGAGGGGTTTTGAGCGCCGTGGGCCTGGCCTTCTGCTTGGGTGGGGAACTCGGGAAAGCTTCTTGTGGAACGGCGGGTTTGATATCCTCGCGCCTTCGTGCGTCCAGCGCTCTGCTCCACGTCGCGTTGTCCTGCTGTCGTCCCAGCCACTGACTCGGCTGACCCGGGGACTTGGGTGGGGCCGTCGCGGGTTGCAAGGGTTTGCCCGTCGTCTTTGAAATTGGCCTTATGGTCGGCCCAGACGAAGCTGCTGCACTGCTGGATGTGGTCGACGGGGCACGTCCGGCGGGTGGGCCACGAGGCAGTGGAGGGCCGTGGTGGGCCATGGGGGGTGCGTCCGCCGTGTTCTCCACGTGCATGGGTGGCCGTTGGGGTGGGCACCAAGACTGGCTGTCCGGCACGAAAGAACCCTTAGGTCTGTCCACCGAGGGGTGTCCTGCGCCATGCTCCGGCGTGTCAATGCCCTCGCGTTTCAACTCCTCCGTCCTTTGCCTCCTCAGCCGACCCTCGATGACCAGGTTCTGGTCGTCGTCCAGCGAGTCCATGACACGTTCCCAACCAAGTCCACCGGGTAGGTCGTGCTGGTTGAGTTGGCTCGGCGATTTCACCGGCTCCCAGCCGTCCCTCGGTCCCTCGCCTGCCCCCCTGGCCTGTCTCTCGACCCGGCGTGATTTGGCCGTCTTGTACGCCTGGAACTCCTCGTCGTCGCCTGGGACAAAGCCAAGCAGTGCCAGGACATTTTTAGTAACAACTCAGGAGCACACAAGGCAGTGCACAAGGAGTAACTTGGACTGTTGGGTATTGACTAGCCAAAGTTAATTAATGCTTCAAAGGAACTCCTCGGGTGCATCGCGTGTTTGGCCTTCGTGTTGATGTTCGTCAGGAAATAGTTCGACGGGTTCCTGATATCGCCGTCCATGAACTTACCTCAGTTTCATCGGAGACTCAGACCGTCAAGAAGCACTGACACAGCATTCATTCGCAGGCACAACACCAAGTTAATCGTCGAGGCACTGCGCATTTGTTTGGCGATGTCATGGGCCAGGACACGTCCCCACGGGGATTGCTCAACGAGACAAGCCATGGCCTGATTTAACCAAGGAGTGCACACTCGCCTGCCTGAACACACAATGAAAATGAAAACTGTCATTGCAATCTGGTTGCCCCCCACACATGATCGTCGAACTGGTTTTTGTACAGGGCCATCGCGGAGGCCACCGATGGAGCTTTGTAAAGGAGTACAGCGCGTTCCTGATCTGTGCAATCAGATTACTAGTGGCTAATAATAGATCTAGACGTCCGACTTGGACTGGCTGTGGAATGCAACAATCAGAGATAACTACCAGAGTGGCTATTTCTTCTGCCAAGACTCTCTCTCCTTGGCCATCTCCAAACAGAGGTTGTCCACCGCGACTTGTCCACCGCGTTGGCGTGCCTTGTACAGCGCGAACTCGAGCATGTCCACCGCGGTGTAGTTCTCCGGGCACATCTTGGGAGGTACGTCGTCGTCCAGACCGAGCTTTTTGCCCTTGCGTGTTCTGTTAACACGAACAAAGCCATCATCGTCCACAGCTTCGCCGGGGAACATCTTCGTGTTCTCGAACTTTTTCATGTCCGCCGGTTCCTGTTCCTCCTCGTCCGAGCTCGACGACTGCTCCACGGGTTTGTCCTCCTCCTCTTCATCAGCGTTGTCCGGCGTGGGTGCCTTTCGCCTTCTCCTGGTCCGTCGAACTGTCCTGTTCTCGCCTCTGAAGTCTGCGAGAACCTTTTCCTCCTCCGTGTCCGAGTAGTACCCCTCGTTGTCCTGCGAGTCCTGAAGGTTGTTCTCATAGACCCACGTGGCGAGGTCCGAGTCCGGCTCGACCAGGTTGTGTTTGACCTGACAGATCTTCCAGGCGAGTTCTCGGCGAGCTTCGGACTTGAAGGGGTACTTCGCGCAGTCCGCCGCGGAGAGAATGAAGTCGTTGATTTCGTCCTTTTCCGGCAGAACAGCGGGTAGTCGAACGAAGTAGAACCGCGCGTCCCAGACGTTGGGGAAGTTGAACGTCGGGAAATAACAAGGGAAACCGGTGGCAATCGAAAGAAGCGATCCGGTCCCAGCCGCCCTGTGCTTGCCCTTCGCACCTGATTTTTTTCTGAAATAACCAGAACCAACGGGAAGAACTTCAAAGTAGAGACACCAAAGCACTTTAAATAAAGGCTTGTAGTCAGACATACGCCGATATCTAATTTGCAGCACAGTCTCAGTGCAAGAACAACGCGAGTTTTTGCTGTGGCCCACGAAGTTCGAACCACGTCCAGATGAGTCCAATGAGTAAGACCAGCGCTTGCCACATGCCGTTCTGTCCAATACTGAGGTGCTTCAGAACGTCGTAGTTGACCGCCGGGTTGCCTCGCACATGAACTAAAGAAACTGCTTGCAACCTTTCTGTTACTTACACACACTCCTGTCATGAACGGCTCATGCAAACACTGAGGAACTGCTGCTCAGAAACCCTTCGGAGTGTTTTGGTCGTACTCCGCGTTTGTCAGTCCGAGATTTCGAACGTCCACCGTCTGAAAGGTAAAGTTCTCCTTGCCAAAAGCCCAGCGACAATACTCCTGTACGATCCCCGTGTGTCCAGCGCAGTACGAGTTCTCCGGCGAGTCACCTGAAAAGTCATTGTGACATGAATCACGTGTTCACAAAGCAATGTCTCGTGCAAACGTGATGAATGTCTATTTCTTTTGCAAGCGTCTTCGTCCATCGGGGTAGTTCATCTCCGAACCGTAGGCGATGATCACCACCTCCCTGTTCTTCGCGTGCTCGGCCTTCGCGTACGTCGTGGCCATCCGGGGTCCAACGTTCGGCATGTACTCCTTGAGCGGCGCACGAGGGGTTGAGGGGCCCGACATGATGGCCAAGGCGAAAAAAATCGACGAGTAGATAACGAGTTAGAAGTTCTCAAGGCTCTCTTTGAACCAAATGCGCAGCAATCCGTCATGCCCTGCTCCATGTGCCAACAATTCAACCACGAATGCAGGTGCAAGCGACATGAGCAAATCACAGCCATGAGCAACGTGTGCAAAGCGGGGGGGCGGAAGGCACCTGCTCCGGCGAGATATTCTTGGTGTCCGTCAGGAGCACAATGTGGTGTCCGGCGAGTCGAAAGCAGGGCTTCAAGGGCTGGTGTGTTCTCGGGGTTGGGCCGACGAGTTGTTTTCTCAAAAAATGATAAAGAAGTTCAAGTTTCCTTCACAACAACAGAAAACATCTGCCATATATATTCCTTTATCAGAAATTATTCTTAAGTGTTTGAAATTGAAAAGCCCTGCTCCCTGCATGCAATCAGCATAGTTTTCGAAACCACCCAGACATGTCGAATGTTTGGGAACAATTACACCGTAGATGCTTCAAGCTGCAGGTGTAGTAGCCAACTCCCGGCCAATGGATAACGTTTCTGCCCGAGGATTGCTATGTGTTGTGGGGGGTGGCCTGAACTTCGTCCATTGTGGTGCACCATAAAAAGCCCCAGGGGTACCGCTATCCCGTCCATCCCGTTGACCGTCCAGACATGTTTGACAGAATTACACAGTTCATGTTTCATGCTGCAGGTGTAGTAGCCAAGTCCCGACGAATGGATACAGTAGATGTGGGGATTGCTATGTGTTATGGGGGTGGCCTGAACTTCGAAATGCCCTGTTGTGGTGCACCATGGAAAAAGCCCCCAGGGGTACGGCTATCCCGGCCATACGCGCATCCCTGCCTAAGTTGATCCCTGAATAATAGCTCCTGGGGCTTCGTGGGCCCGCATCCCAACATCACCGCAGAATCCGTAAGGCCGAGAATCCAAGACCTATAAAGCATACGACCTACAACGGGAACCCAAGCCCCCCTTTGCTTAAGGGATCGACGATAGAGGCCTTACCAATCAGAATAGTTTGTTCTTTGTTTCTTGTTTGGGGGGGGGCATTGGTTTATCATGCTAAGTTGATGATAAGCCATCATATCAGAAGGAACTCATGACTGTCAAAAGGAGCTGCAGGGGCCACAGACTACTTTCCGACCTCTTTGGGGGATTGTCCAGCCCAAATCGTGGGGAAACCCGAACAAAGCTGTGTGTAACAAGTTCATCACAGGGCGCTGAAGTACCTGCCTGTTGTGGTTTGAGTTCCCTACCTATCAACCTCGATGAACCCCTTGAAGGAAGCAATAATTTCGAAAAAAAACGCAGAAGCCAATATTCTGGCGTGCATATCCCTTATGAAAGCCTGTGAACGGTGCATTCTAAAGCTTCACGCCGATGGCGAAGGTCCTCATCATCATCGGCGTCCCACTTTCTGTCGTCCTTGTCGTCGTGCCAAAGCTTAAAGATATCCCGCCTCAGGTCTGGTTTAAGGGCATGGGTTCGGGACCTAAGTCGGCTCTATATATAACAATTCAGGGGTAGGGCAGCGGTTCAAGACTCCACCCCAAACCGTAGCTCTACATTTGCTCTGACCAAAAAAACCTCCTTTGCGAGAGAATCATTCAGAACCCCCCATCATATATGATCCATCTGAGATCTGCTCATCACGGGTCTACAGGGACTTTTTGAAGCACCATCGCAGGGCTGGTGAGCCGAGACTCTGCATGTCTGTGTGGTCTTCACAACACGCCACAAGCGGTCGCGGAGGAGGCAATACTGTTGATGGACAAAATCCTGCATTACCCACTACTGTACAAGGAATATACCATAGTTCCCATAGTTTACAAGTCCTTAAGGTCATGCAGGATGTCGTCCATCAACAGTAGTGCCTCTCCAGTAGCTTTCCTTGGTAGCGCGATCTCTCGAAGCAGACACTCAAAGCACCCAAAACAAGGCAGTGCCCTTCCCCACTTGGTGGGGGCTTCCAGTTTCGCCAGATCCGGAGATCGGCCATGACGGCCCACTATCTCACCAAGGCTTTTCGCCTGCGGTTTCAGCAGGACAAGTTTATCGATGCCCAAGGAAAAGCCGACACAGATACACAACTCAAAGAGCTCGACGAGCTCCACCACATGCTCAAGGACACACGACCCTACGGTCGGATACCGGGCTTCGCAGGCCTGGTAGTAGCCTTTGGTCGGTGGCGCCGAAAATCTAAGTCCCCTAAATATAGTAACCTTAATTTCAGGATCCTTATAAGGACCCCAAAATAAGGTACCGGTACCCCTCATTTTCGGAAACTCCCATATGGTTACATGGACCCTTAGCATCCCGGTCAACCTCCGAAACCCTCAACTTCGCAACCGACTGGGGACCCCAAACCCCAACCCGAAAACCCCAAAGCCTTGAACCCCAAACCGCAGCTGAGCTGAAAAACCGAACAAGGAGGACTAAAAGGAAACCTAAAAGCCCTTACTATACTGAACTTTTAACCCTAGCAACAAATATGATTTTAGCTGTTTTTTAGGGATTACAATAACCAAAAATGAAAAACTATTTGTAAGCACCCCGAAGAAAAGCCCTTATCTAAGAGCGGCCCGGAGATTCAAGCACGAGAAGGCAGAAACTCGTTAGACCCTAAGCCCTGAACCCTTGCCTAGACCCTCACGGTTTAGGTTTTTTTTTGGGGGGGGTTTAGGGTTTAGGGTTTAGAGTTTAGGGGTTAGGGGTTAGGGGGTTTACCTAGACCCTCCATCTACCCTCTACTAGACCTTAAATGCCCCTTTTTTTGGGACATACCCCTATTCGAGGGTACCTGGAGGGTCTATTAGACCCTAAATGCCCCTTCTTTGGGACCCTTCACCACTGTCTGAGGGTACAAGGAGGGTCCTGGTACAAATTCTTGCGAACCTCATGACACCCTGCAGCCCCAACCCATTAAACGCATGAGCAACGAGGATCGCAAGACCCCTTTACAATAGCCTCAAACTTCACAAAACCTCTCAAAGCCTGGAAAAACCCTGCTTCAAGCGCGAACAAGGAGAACGGTTAACACTTCCATCCCTCAGAACCGTTTCTGTAAATCTAAATGAATCCGTAGAGGAACCCTGAAAAGAGCCCGGAAAGGAAAGCAGGCCCCTCAGTTGCAAGCACGAACAAAGAGACCCAAACCCCAAACCCCAAAACCCCTGAAAGGAACCCTAAACCCTGAAACTCTTAAGCTTTGAAGGAACCCTAGACACTAAAGCCTAAAGCCTACACCCCAAACCCTTTAAAGGAACCCTACCACGGGGCCCCTGAGCTGCAAGCACGAACAAGGAGGAGTGTCTGAGCCGGTACGGCTCAAAGGGGAAGAAGGCAGCAGCCGGGCAGCCGAACCTCTGAAAATGTGGGCTCCCACATGGGTTCTACGGCTGATGATATAAATCCTAGGGTTCCTTTAAAGGGATCTATAAGGGTACCTTTAAGGGGTTCCTTTAAGGGATCTGTAGGGGTTTTGGGTTTAGGGCTGATGGTATAAATCCTGCATGACCTTAAGGACCCTAAACTATAGGAATTATGGTTTATTCCCTAGGAAGGGCAATGCAGGATTTATATCATCAACCGCATCGATTAGGTTTAGGGTTTACCTTAACCTGGAATAAGAACCCGCGTTCCCTAATAGGGCTCCCTTGAAGGTGATTCTCGGATAGCTCCCTTTAAGGCTCCCTTTAAGGGTTCCATAGGGTTCTCTAGTACGGCTCCCCAAGGGTTCTATAGGGGTTTAGGCTTAAGGCTTTGGGTTTAGGGCTCCTTCACGGGTACTTCCGGGTTCTCGAATACGGCCCCAGTTAATGGTACTTATAAGGTTCCATAGTGTGGTTCCTTTCAGGGCACTTTCGGGCATTACAGTCCGGCACGCAGTAAATACAGAAACCCCGAAACTCTACCCCCAGCTGCCTAAAATCATGACTGGCATAGACAACAAGCTAACTTGCATACAGGGGCCTTAATAATTAGAAAAGTGCTGCTATAGGCGGTATGATTCGACATAGCATAATTGTCTCATCCTAGGAAGTCTAAGAAATACCACTAATTTAAACATTGACCTGACCCACATATAGCCAAGAGGATATCCCGAGAGTCTAAACCCACAAGCAGCACAGGGGCCTTGATAAGCGGAGTAGAGTTATTTTGGGACATTATAGTATGCTATTGGGAACCCTAAGCCCTAAGCTTCTGAGTGTTGGGCTCATCCGCCATTGTAGACGGCACGCGAATCTTGGTCGACTGAGCCTCTTTTCACAAAGACTGGAGGGTCCATTAATAATTAGGATAGGGTTTCGGGGCCCATTCTACTGTGATTAACTAAGTATGGAACCACCAAAATAGTACTGGTAATTCTTTAAGCGGCCCATATGGAAGGCCTTACGGTTTCGGGCTTCAGGGACTAGCAGACCCATGACTTCAGGGCTTGCCGATTACCTGCCACTGGGGGAGAAAAGGCTTCGGCTTGGGCCTCGGTTTTGGGTGCAGGGTTTAGGGTTTAGGGTTTAGGGTGCAGGGTTTAGGGCCCTAGCCCTGAACTTGCAGGGCTTTGGGCTTGGGGTGAGCATCGGAAGCCCTGAAGGCCTCAGCAGCTTGGTATGAGCGGGTGCTAAATCCGAAGCCCAAACCCCAAAGCGCTAAGGGGTCAAGAAGAAGGCGGGAAACTAAGACTACTGGTCCAACAGAGGCCTCAATATTCGGAGTCAGGCTGTAGTATAGCTATAGAAGGGTTCTGTAACAGATACGACAGGGTTCAATAAATCAAGGGGCCTTAAGAAGCAAAATAAGTCTTGGGGCATACTATGGAATAGTTACATCTTTCAAGCTTGGGGTGTGTTAGTTTGGCAAGACATGAATTTACGCCTGCCTTCTTGAGTTGGGAGTCCAGCTGTGCTGCCACTTTCTCGCGAAAAGGCCTCCGGCGCAATCAGGATCGGATGGCTGTGCGTGTGGCAAATGGTGACGATGCTGAAAGGAGTCAAAGCGGCAAGTACGAGGACAATGAAAAAGCAAAGTACTACAGCCCTCATAGCTGTAGCCAGCAAGCCAAAAGGAGAATGACGATAGTCACTGCGGCCGCAAGCAGCACAGTAGTACTGGAAGGTACAGCAGAAAGGGCAGTGATACCAGTCGCGATAGCAGCAGTGATGGCAGTAATGATAGCAGTAGTGATAACTAGCAGCAGCAGCAGCAGGAGGAGTAGTAGTAGTGGGAGTAGCAGTAGGAGTAGCAGTAGCAGTAGCAATAGTAGTGGAGATACTAGTGGCAGCCGTAGTCGTAGCAGCAGCAGTTCAGGTTCAGCAGCTGTAATGCCGTAGCTGCATCTGCTGCACTTGTTGGGAAGGGTATTGAAGCTGTCATTGTGGTGGTTGCTGCTGCTGTTGTTGCGGTCTACTGAACCCTAAACCCTAAACCCTTAACTCTAAGAAACCCTACACCCTAAACCGTTAAGCCTAAACCCTACATAAACCCTTAGCCCTCAACCCTAAACCCTGTACCCCAAACCCCAACCTCCAAACAGAAATGCTTGAGGGCCTACGGCAAAGACGAAACGACACAGTGCTACTGTTGATGATCCAAATCCTGCATTACCCCTCCCTAAACCATAGGAATTATGATATACTGCCTACGATGGGTAATGCAGGATCTGTATCCAAAAACCCCGAAACCCTAAAACCCCATAGATCCCTTAAAGGAGCCTTAAAGGTACCCTAATAGACCCTTTTAAAGGAACCCAGGATTTACAGCCCATGGTGGCCCTTATAGTAGTCCTTAGAAACCCCCTGTAAAAGGAACCCTTTATGTAATTAAACAAACCCTATATTATACTAACTTGTTGAGGTCCCTAAACCCCAACCCCTAAACCCTATAATGCGGGATTTATATCATCAACCACATAGCCGGCCTTATCTGCCGGCAAAACTCCTTGGCGATGAAGCGCCGGATCTGCGTGATGGGCCTCAACAACTGGGTTTAGGGTTTGGGGTTTAGGGCATACTATATAGTATAACTATAATTGGAGTAATTCAGCTTTAGGGTTTAGGGTGAATTGCAGCGAGACATGAGGGTATATGGTAGGATGATTATAGAAGGCTTCTATAAGGGCTACGATAAGGGTTCAGTAGAGGATGCGCGCTGCAAAGGGGATTTGGGTTTAGAGCGCAGGGTTCTGGAGGCCTTGGATTCCAACGCGCTTTGCGAGCAATGCACTTCCTTAGGGACGAAATGAACCCTAAAAGGGTTTAAGGTTCATCGACCATATGGGGATTCAAAGTATTATATATTATATGGGTATGGGGCCCCTACTTTTAAGGGTCATGTGGTCCTTCAGGTTCTTCTGGTTGCTGCTACGTGTGAAGTGTTAGCTCACTTTTTCTTCTTGGCACTCGATGTCTTCTTTGCTCTGTAGCTCCGAGTGCTAGCGGCTAACCTTTGGCTTGTAAGGCGGGCAACATGTCCGAAAAGGTTTACGAATCACTCACTGGATAGTCCTGAACACTAAATCCCGTGTCTAGACCCTGACCCCTACATCTAAGTGCTTGGGGCTTAGTTGTTTAGGGCCTATACCCAAGCACACCGAACACAACGACCGCGAGGTCGTGGCTGATGCTCGCTGAGCAAGAGAGGCGTGAAGGCGTCTGGGCCCACTTTGTGGCCTGCGCTTGCAAGTCTCAGGGCATAGCTTTCGCGTTGAGGGTTTAGGGCTATGGCTCCGGGAAAAAAGTTTGAGGGGCTTTGGGGTTTAAGGCGTAGGGTTTGGGCTGTAAGCGTTGTGAGTACCTAATACAAAGGCCTTAATCATTAGAATAGGGTTCTACTATAAATATCTAATCAGAACCGCCCCCAAAAATAGTATAGGTAATTGTTGATTAAGGCCCCTATATGGGGGTTTCGAAAATAGGGGACCCCAATATAGCACAGTGAATAGTAGGATCCTTATTGTAAGGACCCCAAAATAGGGTACCCCTAATTTTCGGAAACTCCCATATCTAGGTCTCAACAAAGTCACGAGGAGCTTATCTTCATCCTAACAGGCACGGCTAGAGAGGTAAGGTCTTCATTTACCCGGAATAACCTACATTTTTAAGAACTCATATAAGGAAATCATAATAAGGATCCTTAAAAAAGGAAGGCTATTCAGGGTTAAATAAGGTTATAGAGCTGACTCAGGGGCTGGGATTCAGGAGTCTCAAACTTAGGTTTAGGGTTGAGTCTCGGGTATAGCCGGTTGGGGTTTAGAGTGATAAGTGATAAGCCCTGTACCTGTAGCCGGAAAGACTTACTTTTTTCGGGTTCCTGATTACATATATATATATATATAGTTCCTTAAGAAAGTATAAGTCTTTTCGCCTACAGGTTGGGCTTACGGTTCGCCGCCACGAGACATGTGACAAAGTCTCTGCATGGCTTGGATTCCAGGGGAAAGGCAGGATCAGAACCCCGCATTCAGACGCTAACTTGCAGGACCCTGCTATGAAAAGAGCTGCGGCACCCCGGATTCAAAGTAATCGCCTCTAGATTGAGCAGGGATTTTGGGCGATCTTGCCCCAAGAGCTGCCGCCCAGGATCAGGGCCCACGACACTCTGAAGCCCTGAAGCTCTAAACCCCAAGTGCCCAAGCGAGATCCCTTAAACAGCAAACGAACGGTGAAAGCCAACATCCTCCTTCTTTCTTCTGGTCTACGGGGCCTGAGCTTAGGGCGTACCTGTAGCTCAAATAACCGTCCTTCCTTTTGAAGGAACTATCATCTATCTATATACATATATATGTACATATTCTATATATATATGTATAGAAACTATAATACGGAACCCTTAAAGGGTAGGTCTTTTCGGCTAAAGGTATAGGTCTAGGGCCTTCGGGGAAAGGGGATCAGGTGCCTTGCGCCGGGTCGGGTAGGAGTGCTTCCAACCCGGTCACCGCGGACTGCCTCCACAGGCTTCTGTACACGGCTTTGGCTGGTTTAGGGTTTAAGGTTTAGGGTTCGGCCTGTAGGAAGTTAGGGTTAAGCCCTACAGCAAGGGGTTTGGGATTTAAGCCTTTAGGAACGTAATGTCTTGGACTCATAACTCGCGCTCGCGCAAGCCTAGATCCTACAGCTGGTCGAAATCCGAAGCTTGAAACCTGAGTGTAGTTCACCAATCCTGGAAGGAGCCTGAGATCAGGTAGCTCAGAATTCCTACTATCAGATTGGCCAATCTCGTTTGGAGTGCTGTTGTTCTCTGCTGTCCAAAGAAACAGAACCCAAAGAAAGAATCCTAGGTAGTGTTATGGGGGGGTACTTGCCCAAATCATCATAGTAGCTCCTTGTATAGAAACCCTACATTCTACTATACAGCCACTTTGGACGCTTTGGGGAAGGTTTTAGATTGACAGAATGGCCCCGAATCTGAGAGCAGAGGTGTTTTACACCAACTCCCAGTTCATGGTTTTGGGCTAGCAGTGCGACTTTAATTCAGGACAAGACCAGAAGAGACGGTGTTGATTTCATTGAATCTCTTCAAGGTTTCTTGAGGAACTTACTGGGAGTGATCATAACAGGAACCTGTAGTTAATGATATGTTGTCGTTATTATGGTAGCTGAAACTTAAGTTTCTGAACAACAAGCCAGCATTTCTGGCCGTGAGTAGTTCTTGAGGTCAGGTCCACCAGGCCTGTACGGTGATTACATTACGGTGATTACATTAACGGAACTTGGCGCAATGAACTTTTGCTTGACTTTGATTTGGGCTCTCCAGATAACAAAGAGTCACACAACTCTGCCAGGAGTTCAGGATTTACGGTTTACCCAGAGGCCCCAGGGTTGTTCCTTTTGGGGAATACCTTATCGGATTCTGTACATGAACCCCAAAAAGGAGCTACGTTGGGGCCTCTGGATCGGGCCTAGGGTTCGGCCAACCACCTCGACCTCAAGGACGAAATGAACCCTAAAAGGGTTTAAGGTTCATAGACCATATAGGGATTCATACTATATGGGTATAGGTTGGGTACGGCCCCCATACAGTAACCGTCTATAATAGGGCTACTATTAAGGGCCTTAAAAATCTATATCATGAATATTATCCAACTGTTACTGAGTGGGGGGCGTACCCAAGGTATAAGGCCTCTACTTTTAAGGGTCATTTGGTCCTTCAGGTACATGGACAAACAGCCGAACAAGCCGAGCCCGGGACGCCACCGGCGTGGTGTTAAAGACCTGCGACACCCACTGATCCCAGAGGGTCCAAGTACTCCCTATTATAGGACCCTATAGGGCCTTTTTGGGTACCAAAAACCATAAATAGGAACTACTTGGAGCATTAGGGGATCAAGGAAAGAGTTAGAATCATAATTGTTTAGCAACCCCTTGGAGTTTTCTTTCAAGAAAAGCCGAAACAGGCTAAGGATGCTAAAGTTAGACTGCCACATTAGTGTCTAACCCTTCGTAAGGCTTGTGAATTCAAACTTCGGTTTCGGTTATTCCAGCTCCAAGCCTTTGCGCAATAGTAAAGGACTAGTTCGGGTTATAGGGTTGAGGGCTTATCCCTTTTTGCCGTAACTATAAACACTGAACCCAACTTCAAGCGCAGGGCTTAAGGCTTAGAGTTTGCAGCTGGGCCGGCTTCCAATGCAACTCGCTGACATGGTTCGGCAGGGCCCTCGTAGCATGGCAGGCACCATGGCTCCAGATCCTAAAGGGGTTAGGGGTTCTTTTTTTAAAGTTGATGTGCACCCTTTCTCCAAGAAGCGCTGGCATTTTAGGGGTTTCCGGGCTTAGGGTTTACTTGGTTTGGCTTGGGGTCTAGGGTTTAGGGTTCAGAGGGAGTTTGGGGTCGGAGGTTGAACCGGAATCCGACACACTGAGATCCTAGCGTTCCTCCCTGCCATAGAGCTCCCAAAGTTCGCAAGCCCTTGGTAGAAGTGTGGAGATGCCATCCCTCATTCCCAAAGCCTGCTGTGTGCCAGATCTAGAATCCTGAAATGTAAACTTCTAAGCCCTAAACCCTAAACCCCAAACCCTATAACCTACACCCTGAATCCTGAACCCGAAACCCTAAACCCTGCTGAGACAGCCTGGTGCCTATACCAGGGTCCTGAACATGGATCCTGCTGTTTGAGGCTGCGGAACCAAGGGTGTCTTGATCAGGTTCCTGCCTTTCAGAAGGGTTCAGTGTGCAGCGTTCTGGGCGTTGGTCTGGGAGTTTAGGGTTATACATAGGAGTTCAAAGATTTAGGGCTGAGCACCGCTCGTGCCTCCACCTTCCAGCAAAGCACGTAGCAGACTGCCTGGCAAACAAGCTTGACGAGACCAAATACTATCAAAGTTGATGCGGAGGTTATAAAGAGGGAAACCTGAAGAAAGCCATTATCAACGACTGCGCAAGACAGCACGGAACCTTCATGTTGCAAAAAAGCCCTGCGCGTAGTGGGCTGGCTTGTAACCGCAGTTTTTTGAAGACCCTGTTAATGCGTGCACGAAAGCCATCACCACTAGTTCTACTTCTGGTCCTGCACGTTTTCCTCCCTAACTAATTAAGCCTCTTGTCACTTGTCACTATCAGCACGTAGGTGGGACTGTGGGGACATGGAGAGCCTGCGAAGACCTGTGACCTCTCAAAGTGCACGTCTGCTTAAACCATGGGTCTTATTTAGCTTTGTTGTTGCCCAAGCTGCTGCTCTATATTGATGCTGTCGTCGTTACCAGTGACTTACGAATGCCGATTATGTGTCTCTCTTGTTGCCGGTGTCTTTTCCTGGTTTGCTCAGTCGGACTTGTGCTGTCAGTCATGGCCAATGCCTTACACAGCCTAAACCGTCACCCTCACCTTCGCAACTAGCGGCTCGTACTGCAAGATCTTGATCTCGGGGTTTGGTGGTTTAGAACCCGAAACGCCCCGAAAAAAAAGCCTGCAACCCGAGTCTTTCTTCCTCAATCCCACGCCCCGAATCTCTGGGAGCCCAAGACCTAGCAAACCTTTCAAGATAGTACAGGGCCCTTATGTATATAATAATTAGAATTGTCCACCTGCCTAACACATGCTGCCCAGAGCCTATCCAGCATCCCATGCAGGATGACAGCATCCCATGCAGGATGATGACGTATCATCAGTGGCATACGCGGCCCCTTTTCTATGCAAAAGGGCCAAGTGCGGAAGCTGCGAAATGAGACATATTTGGTCTCGTGAAGCCAGCTCGATACAGATGGACCAGTTCCATCGAAGCACGTGTGAACACGCACGAAAAATCCGAGACAGATTTGAAACACTTCCAAAAAGCTTTCCAATATGGTAAGTCTGCGCTGCAAGCAAGAATCAGTGAAAGGCTTTAGCCAGTGAGGCAGGAAGCTCAAGCGATGCCTGCTTGGCAGCGCGTTGTTGAGGCACAGTCAGCAAGTGAAGTTGCTTCGAAACTCTGCCATGCTTGGCATATCGTCGAACAGACTCAAAGGAAGCCCAACAACCACGTTGCTGTATGTCCTGAAGAGTACGGTAAGACATCAGATAATCATGACTGGCGCCACCATGTCTCAAACAGTGGGGTGACAGTTTCAACTTCTGAAGCCCGAGGTTCACAATGGAATTTTGGAACTGCTTCTCAAACTGTGCCAAGGTGAAGGGAAACAAGCAGCTGCAGGACATCTTGGTGTGAAGCACAAATATGCGACCAAGGAGTGGGCCAACCCACTCACGACCAGCTGAGCCCACAACCAAACTATCATTGAACACCCCAACCTTGGAGGGTTCTTCCAGTTCATGTGGATGCAGCAGCAAAGTCCAGAATGAGTATCGTTTGCTAACTCCCTTCGCAGGTGGTATAACGTTGTCCGCTGTCAAACTGCACAGGCGACCAGGTCGCAAATAGGTATCAAAGCACAAGACAACAGCAGCAGCAAAATAGGGCAATCCCCGAAGTAGCATATCAAAAGCAATCCAATATGCAACCTCCAGTGGACATGGATCTCTGGAAGAGCCGGGTTCAAGATTGCCCCAACCACGCTTGGCAGCTTTCGTCATCGGATAATTTGTTCTGCATGATGTAGGCCATACGGGATACTCGATATTGCAATTCTGCAAGGCACAAGTGACGACATACTTCGAGGCGCCATCGAGAAACTGTTGTTCTGCAAAGCCCTCCAGTGCGGCATCCAATTGCGTCATACTCACAAACCGAGCACGATCAGTTGGAAGCAACCCTGCAGCTACGCAAAAAGTCATGAAGGAACACCATGCATCGCTGTATGTACGCCGCGTGGCGGCCTTGCGGATCTTGGCTCTGCGAAGAAAACCAGAACTCGTATCGTTAACCTTTGACGCTCGCTGCCGAGCCACTTCAGCCTTGGACTTTTGGTTCCGTGCCCCATTCATCGATGATTGTGAGCGCTCGCCATCTCGACGGGCATGGCTTGATGACTGGGGTACGCGTTTCAAGGCCAGTGATTTGACGAATTTCATCGCACCATCCCGAAAGCACCAAAGGTTCCCTATCTGACCTCAACGAAGAGCTTGGACAGACATGCCGCAAAAGTGAAGCCCAATGGTGGCAAAGCTCCCCAGAGTATTCTCCAGCGACGACTGTTTTCCAAAACCACTTTACAGAGCCAGACTGAGTACGAACCTTTATTCTCCCTCTAAGGTGTTCATGCTGACCATGATTGCAGTGACATCTCCGACCAAGACCAACCAAAGCAGGGTGATTGCTGACGACAATAGTGGGTTTCCTATATGGGCAGCCGTATCTGCAACAGTCGAACTCAACCACACGAGCGTCAGCATGTTCGAGGGCACTGCGAATCGCGCTCAGCTTGAATAACCTTGAGGACTTTGGGTTCTCGAGAGAAAACCATATACCCAACTTCGTACATACCCTGATGAGTTCAGCGCTGAATCGTGCCAGCTCCAGAGAGATGGTGTATCGTGCGCTCTTACTACCACCAGTGTTGACGACTCTGAAATCAGTACATGGTGTGCTCATGTGTAGGTACCAGATGCGACCGGAATGAAGCCAAGCGATGATCAACTTCTGGATTCTCTTGTCAGCAAGGTTGAACTGCGGCCCATTAGCGACATCGAAAGGGGTCGCAACTCTGATCCCCTTCTGAAGAATCGCGGACGTGAGCTGGTTAGACCCACAAAACAACTCTAGAAAACTCTGCCCTTGAATAGGAGTGCTGCTGCATGTTTTCGCAGACCTTGATATTGGCATCGCAGCCGCTTCATGCTTCGGGAACAACTGGGCTGGGACATCCCGGCCCAAAGAGGCGCATCGGCCCCCTCCGAATTTTTCACACTCGCAACCACATCTGCAGCAATAAGCCGACGTGAGCATCCTCGACCAGATCTCGCAGTAGAGGCTTCAGAATCGAAACCCCCCTTCGCTCTTATTGGAGAACCCAGCAAAGTTTGGTCAGAATCATCAGCTGCTGCAAGGCCGAGCTTGGAACCATGCATCGCTCTTCGTTTGGAATAACTGAAGACCCGTGAATCTTCATCCGAAGGATTGCGAGCCGACTCAACATACCTCAAGTGTCAGCGGATCCGGGTACAAATCTGCAATGCACTTGCTCGACGACACAGAGCCAGCAAGCTAAAGTCTTTCGCTCGCCCTTTATCAAAGGCACAGACAGCAGCAAGGTTATCGCACAGGCACAGCAAGCGCTTGCCGTGGGTGCGGTGATCCTTAGCCGCGCGTCGTAGCCCCATCAATGCAACCCGGCCTTCTTTCATATGAATGGCCTCTGAGTGCTTCCATAGCCTCTTGATGACTGTCTGCCATCGGGAGGGCGCAAGTAAGGTGTCTGGCAGTTTCGGAACCAAACCAACCAAATCTATGGACTGAAAGCGTCTTGAGTGTTTGTTGGCCCGACCATCCTCAGCGGTACCAGCCTCAAGCTGTCCAGTGGAGGGATGGGGTATCCCTATACGGTCACAAAGCCAATGAACATATGCCAAATCTGGCATCTCAAAGTCAGCGGACCACCCATGATGCGAACCTAAACCAACACCGATGCCTTCTTCAACTTGCACAAAGCGCCAGCGTTCATGGAACCTGAACAACTCCCTCTGTTCGGCAGCCGTTGAAGGTGACACTTGCACACAGTAGCCATATGAACTGGAGTCACCACAATAAATGACATCATTGTAAGGCGCAGCCATGTCGACCTCAACCTGCGGGATTAACCCTACGATTATGCGCAGCTCACGCTTCACTGGCCCTGGCAGAATATGTGCTTTTCCATCCAGCCAGCGGTATATGAACTTGTAAACGTGATGCAGACAACTAAGCCCTGGCCGGCAGATCGAGAAGAAATGAACGATGTGACCAGCAATCATTCGCAATGCCTCTGAAGTCACCTTCTTCAGTCGAAGCAAGTGTTTCAGGGCCAGGTACAACCGCCACGTTCGCTTCTTTGAGTGCCTGATCTTCATCTCCCGGGTGTGCAACACAATCCCCACGTTCGAAATCTCGTGAAGGCCCCGCTCGAGCTCATGCAGCACGAAGCCTGCCCGCTCGAGGTGTTCAACCGCTTCATCAAATGAGTGGTGCACCATCCTTTCGACAAAGCCAAACACACCAATATTGTCAACGTATACACTGCCAATGGGGAACCTGGCGCGGATCAGGAGCAGGAAGGCCCTCTTTCACAAAGCGCGCCGGAGGAATGCTCTTGCTCATGCCATACTCGACGGCCGTGTTGCAGAGATGCAATGCCCAAGCCCATCCTTGCGGCATCCCCGTGAAGACTGGGAACAGCTTCTCATTAGGCTCAACGTTGACATAGCATTGTGACGCCGCACACCAGACCTGGCTGACGTTGAACTCCGAAGCAGTGACGGGATCGTCTAGTCCAAACCATTCGGCCAGGGGCCACACGCTGAATTGATAGAAGGCATCACTCACATCAGCAGTATCACCAAACAGGGCGGTAGGTAACTCGACCAACCCACCACAGTTGTGAAGAGGACATGCCAAGTCAGGTCCCTCCATAAAAGCGTCGACCTCGCTCAGGGCTGTGGCTCCTCCAAGGCGGGTGCGAGGAGGGGAGCGATGACATGCGTTTGTCATCCTGGCATCCACTATCATTCTGATGCCTTTACGACTGGCCTTCCAAACGAAGAACAATCCAACCTTGGCAGAGATAACCTTTCTGAAACTGAGCAATGACTTGCGATGCAGCTGTCGGTACAGGTCCATCCGCAGGGAACGATCTCGCCGCAGTGACTCATCCCAATAAGGCTGAAAGCTGCTATTCTGCCTTGTCCAAGCATCAATCTCAGACTGATTCCTCACAATGTGACTTAAAGGGTCCAGTAAGTACTCTGCTTCGGTTGGTGGAAGCAAACTTGTGGCTTCCTTAGGAACTGTCTCTGACTTGGTGACCTTCAGGAGGTCAGGGTTGTAAGGAGCAACTGTCGTCGAAGACAACGAATAGAGGTCCTTGGACTTCAAGATGTCTTGAAAACAGTCCTTCGGATTCATGCCAACGGGGCACCCTCCCATGTTTCTGACACCGGATGCCAGCCTCTTCAAAGCTGAGGCCTGTGCGCGGGTAGGAGTGCCAGTCGACTGATGCCCATCTACAAAAGCTCCTCGCCTGGCGCTGACTGCGGAAGCTGCAGCCATACTATTGAGGCTGGTGACGGCCTCCGAGATTCTGCCGGTCTGTCTGCGACTGAAACCCGAAGACTCATCGTCAACACCAGTGAGGGCAGAGGAGGTACGAACCCTTCGCCTTCTCCATCGCAGAGCCGGCAGGGGGAACAATTCGTCTTTACCACCTCTGTGATGTGAATTCGCATGCAGAGATCCAGGGGCATGATTGACATTGCCGCCCCCCTGAAGGCGGCCATCGGAGGGATTCATGATGCTTGGGCGACCTCCGATGGGCCGCCCTTCTTCTTCTTCTTCTTGCTCTTCTTTCCCCCAGATGGGTCCGCCTCCTCGTCATCATCCTTGTCCTGATTGAACCGACCAGCACGACGCCGTTCACTGGCTTGCTCTTCGCGCCACTCCCTGGTTGACTTCAAAGTCTTAGCCTCAATCTTCTGCTGCTCTGCAATCCACTCGGCATAGCCACCCGCCCTTGCTCCGCCGACCTCATCAACCGTGCCACGAGTGTTGTAGTCAAAGGCATCAAAGGTCGGGTGCTTCGGATTCCGACGGACAGCGACTTGGATCTCCAGCAAGCGTCTAACAACCTGCTCGATGCATGCAAGATTACTGCAATCAACTTGATCATAGCTGACGGCGAGCTTGAGGATGGAGATGAGATTCTTATATTCGTGGGCAGCTGCACTGTTGTCCGAGAGCCCTGACTTTCGAAGAAATGAAGCATGATACGTTGTCAAATCTCCACCGTTCTCAGCCACTGACTCCAAGAACTCCCGAACTGCCTTCGGTCCACGATGCGGCGAATCATCGAATTTGCTGTCACTCATCTTCTCCAGGGCACGCGTCAAGGTAAGCTGTCGCTTCCCCGACGCAAGCTTCTCACATGCCATCAACCTCAAGTCTCCTGCGTCGCCGCCTGGCAGACCTGGCCGTTTTCTCTCTTTCCATGCATCGAAATCATTGACAAGCTCAAGGCTGACCAATGCGTCACCAAGGAGATGCAATCGCTTTTGCTGGTCACCAACTATCAGATGCACGTTGCCAGTGGGGTCTGTCAGATCACCAGGAGGCACGATCTCACCGAACCTCTTGGAATCAACATCTGCCACCCGCCAGGCCCCAGATTGAGCCGCTGGAGGACCAGCCGCGACACCTGGCCTGTCCAAACACCCACGCACCGTAGCCAAAGTTTCAGCCTGCTGTCGTAGGTCTGGATATTCGGCCATCAGGTTCGCGTTGTTGGGAACGTACATCTGACCCGCATAACCGGCAGGATAAGGGCCGTTTCTAGGCAGAGGCAAGACCGTGACACCATTATAATCTTCTTCGTACACATCACCATCCGGTGATGAGATGATCCAGACTGAGCGGTCCACTCGGAACCACAAAATCCGATGGTGATAGTCAAGCCCTTGAGCGTCACCTGGAAACTCCACTAGCATTTGCATCTCTGGGATGTCCAAAGTTCTCTGGCCACCCGCCATACTCACGCTGCCACGCCTCGACGAGCTCGAGATATCGAGCTGTCAGTAGAAGCGGGAGAAATGGGCAATGCAATGGGCTGAGATCGCTTAATCACTTGCACAGGGATGCGCACGAAATACCCAAGTACCAGACCAACTGTGAGAGTGCAGGTAAGCAGTATCACAAGCCACCACAATCCAACTGGAGCAGTAGTCGACTGCCCCTTGGTAGTAGAAGTAGTAGTGGTATACGTATTGGGACCTGCTAAGGAGGCCTCAAAGCAAGACTGCACCAGATCCTTGACTATCACAGCACAAGAATCCAAATCCGATCTGCTCGCCTCACAATGACACCTGCACTCGGAAGGAGGATTTCCCTTGGTCCACAGTAACAGGTGAGATGCCCAGTTAAGCACCTGTGCGTAAAGACCGAAGGGACTGCCCATGTCACTTTCTCTACCCAGGAATCACTTGAGTACGGAAGATGCGGGCAGCGACTCAAGTTGGATGAACAAACTCAAAGGTCAAGGTGAATAGTGTTTTTGGGGCCCATTGAACTATAATTATCATAAAGAACTCCGAACAAGGGAAACAATAATTATTTAAGCCCCTGTAGTAGTGGGCTCTACCCTGCAAACCCCAAGGCCGAGAGAGCCTGCAGGACGGCCAAGAGGAAGTTCACCCTCAGCTGTTGGGAGTTTCATGGTTTGTTGGTGAAGGGTTTAGGGTTTAGGGGTTTTGGGGCTTGGAGGTTTAGGGTGTAGGGGTTTAGGGGTTTAGGGTTCAGGGGTTTAGAATTTTAGGGTTTAGGGGTTTCGGGTTTGGGGCTTACCAGGAATGCAAGCCTAGGGCTGAATATTGAGGATTTAAAGCATTTGATTTAAGGATTTTTGGAACTTGAGGCCAGGTATAGAGGTTTGGTTTACGGTCTACGTCTTTTCGTTTGCTGGTCAAGGATTTCGAGCTGCGGATTCAGAGTTGCACATGGCTGCAACTGCCAACAGGGCTTAATGGGGAATCACCGTGGTCGGTGTAATCGCTGAAGCCTCCTTCGGCCCTCACCCCTCAACCCTTAACCCCTATACCTAAACCCAAAGCCCTAAAAGATCCTTCCAAAGGACGCCGACAAAAAATTGAACCCCCCCCCCGCCCCCCGCCCCCCGCCCCGAGCCAGGGCGAGAGCTGAAACTCGGTGGGCTGACCCGCCTCTGCCGCCTGCGGGGGCACCAGAAATCGCTGTTCTCCTTGTGTTCCTTTAAGCGTTCGTTAAGGAGGTCCTTCAAGAGGGCCTTCAGGGCTTAAGGTCTGAGGTTCAGGCGTGTTGCTTCTTGTAGTTCTTTTGGCGCTTCTAGATTCTAGGGATTTCTTTTATGTTTTACTGGGATGTACCGAGACTTGAAGCGGGCTTGAGGGCCTGCAAGGGAGGCTTCGAGGGCTACGGGTGAACATGGATTTGCAGCGACACTGTAACCCTGACAGCCCTCAACCCTAAACCTGAAACCTTCAAATCCTTAAACCCTTACCCTAAAACCCTCAAACCCGAAACCCTAAACCCTGAACCTCAAACCCTAGACCCTAAACCCTAAACCCCAATCCCTAAACCCTAAAGCCCCCAAGTGCCAGAGCTTCGGGTGGCCTGAAAAAGCTCTCGCGCCAGTCGGGAAAGGTGCCTGCCGAAGCAGACTCGGAACGGTTGATGATATAAATCCTGCATGACCCATAATACCATAATTCCCATAGTTTTGTCTCCTTAATTAAGTTACATAATAGGGAATATACCATAATTTCCATAGTTTTGTCTCCTTAACTAAGTTACATAATAGGGAATATACCATAATTCCCATAGATTAGGTCCTTAAGGTAATGTAGGATTTCTATCATCAACCGAAGGAGGGCTGCAGGCTCTTGGGCTCTTGGGTGTTACCTGGACCCCAAAAGTAAGTGGGGTTACAAGGGTTCCTTTAAGGGTCCCCTTAAAGGGCCTCTATGGGTTTAGGGTTTAGGGATTACCTGGACCCCAGAAGTGTGTAGAGTAATGGCCATTTTTAGGTTTGGGGCCATTATTTTACCTACTCTCGGGGGATTAGGTACAGCTTAGGTATAGTCGTGTAGGGTTTAGGGCAATGTAGGGTTCAGGGTTTTGTGAGCACAGCAAAAGGCCTGAAATTCATCCCCAAAGCCGAACCCTAAAGGGTACGCCAGTATGAAATCGCAATCAACCGAGGAGGGTTCATTAATTACTATGAGCTTAACATTGAATCTCTAAATCACTATCCCAAACCCCTACGCCAAGGCTAAGCCCCTCGCTGAGTCGACGCAAGCGCGTACTGGGCGGGGAGATCCTTCGACCTGACGATGAAGGACGCCACGTACCTTGCTGCTAGTTCTGAGGCCTTTAAGGCTACTGTAAGGGCTTCTATAAGCCTAAACTCTGAACCCTAAACCCTAAACCCTAAACCCCTAAACCCTAAACCCTAAACCCGAAACCCTACATATAAGGGTACTATATAAGGGTTTAGGGTTCACCCCTAAGGGTCGAACGTACCCCCTATCATGGGCCTCGAGGCTTGGGGGGCTTGGGAGTTTAGGGCTTAGGGGTGTTGGGGAGTTCTACGGGCTCTAGGTTTTAACTTGTTGGGCTGAGGGGTTAGGGGGTTTAGGAGTTAGAGGTTGAGGAGATTGAGGGTTTGGGGTGCCCTAAAAGTTGTGCGATGAATTATGGTATATTCCCTATTTTGGGGTTTAGGGTTTAGGGTTCATTACCTTAAGGACCCTAAAGTATGGGAATTATGGTAGGTTAGAGGGTGTTGCTTTGAGGCAGGCGGCTGCCAGATAGAGTTTGGAATCTTGAAAAGTCTTCGACATGCTCTTTTCAGGCACCCTCGGCCCAGCACAGCCCAAGCCATTGGTTCATTTCGGGCTTGCGGGATCTGTAGCCCAAAACCTCTAAGCCGAGTTTGGGGTGCAGGGTTGAACTTGAAAGATTTGAGTTCCTAAGCTCTAACGCTGTTAAAGTTTTAGTACAGGGTTAATTGGGGGCTCAAGCGTTTTGGGTTTGGGGCTTTGAGTTGAGTCGATGCTTGCGCTCCAACTTCAAATTTCGTTTTAGGCCCTAAGCCCTACGCCCTAATTAGACCCTAAACTACCCTGGCACATTATATGTGTTTATGCATGTGTATGTATGTATATATACATCAATGCACCCGGACCAGGGACCGCACCAAAGCGCCAAGATGCGTCGCTCCAGCATCTCGACAAAGCCATAGGCTTGAAGGGTTCAGTGTTGTGTTTTTTGCGGACCGGGGACGGGCGGTCAGGGTTGCTCTTAGTCTTACACCCTAGAACCCCAAACTCCAAGGCGAGGAACGGCTTCACAGCATTCACATTGAGTTCTTTTGCGGGCAGACGGCATTGAAGAGAGGTTGGCCTTAGGGTTTATGGGGCTTGGGGCTTAAGTATTTTAGGGTTGAAGGTGCAGGGTTTAGGGTTTGAGACAAGAGCAGGGATATAGCAACGACAAGGAACAGACGGTGATCAACGCCAGCATCACCACCACCATCACCACAACATGATGATACGGCAACCATGTCACCCTCATGATAGTACCAGCAGCATGCTACCAAGACTAGGACCAGGCATACCATTATACCATGGCTACAATAAGGTAACACCCTTAAGTGCTGCTTGGCTTAATGAACGAGCACAGAAGCTCATGGACCAACAGCCAAACACATAGTAATTACTGCTAAATCAGCACGACGAATGATAGTGACCTCGCAACAAAAATACCGATAGCAACGAACGTGATATTTAAGGAAGTAGCAATCAAAGGTCATGAGCAACGTCATCCCGAAGCCCTAAACCCCAAACCCGAAATTAACCCTGAACCCTAAAACCCTAAAACCCTAAACCGTATCACCGAAACTAACCCTGCACCCTAAACCCTAGCTCCCCCAAAAAAACGTATCACCGAAACTAACCCTGAAAGCCCCAAACCACATCACCGAAACTGACCCTAAACCCTAAAACCCTGGACCGTATCATGGTGGCAAGGGCCTCCCGTGCGTTGTAGGCCACCTGGAGGAGAACTGCCAGGAAAGCCTTGCCAACTGAAGTTCTGGGGACTGCTTAGAGGCCCAGGGGGCCTACTCTGGGGTTCCTTAAAGGGATCTATAGGGTTCCTTAAGGGGATCTATGGCGTTTAGGGTTTAGGGTTTACTCGGAGGGGCAGGGGACTTAGTAAGTATAGGTTATACGTTTACCCTACATGGAGTTGTCCCAATTATAACCCTACGTATAATCGACTTACTAAGTCCCCTGGGCCTCTAACTGGGAATGGATTTTGGCCCTTATTAGCGATCAGGACTCAGTTTCTTAGGGGCTGCGGCTGAGTATCCTAGCCCCCAAGCAGGTTATAACCTTTTGAACTACAGTAGGATTATGCAAGGCCCAAACGGTTAAAGGTTACCTACCTGCTCAATATCACACATTCTGCTCACAGGGTTGCAGGGTTTCGAGTGCTGGCTTCCGTGTTTTGTAGTTCGGACTTTCGCTGCAGAACGATGACCCTATCCGAAACCTCGTGGGCAAAATGTATCGTACATCCTCGGTGAGGTGTGGGCTTGGGGTGAAGGGGCCTATGCCTCAGCAGACTAAGCTGAAGACCTCCGACCTCCTACTCAACCAAAAAACTCTAATTTCTGGGTTGTAGTTTTGGGGGTCCCTAAAAGTACTTGTGAACAGCTACCTCTAATTATAGAAACCACAAGGGGAATTTTAAGGCTTTCCGAAAGTGCCACCTAGATAAGTCTGAACCCTGAACACACTAAACTCTGGACCCGAAGCCGTAAACACCACACCATACTTAAAGGATCATGGGACTTAGTAAGTAGGGTTATTAGTAGGTTATATTTAGGATAACCCCACTTAAGGGACTTGTAACCCCAGTTATAACCTACTTACTAAGTCCCATGATCCTCTAAGTACAGGTAGCAGCCTTAGTAGCAGCTGTTCTGCTGCCGTCGACCCGGCTCGCCTTCTACTTCTGCCACAGCCGCGACCACACCACAAAAGCATACGGCCATGAATCCTGAACACCACCTATAGTCGCCATAGTTCCTTTTCCCGGTTTAACCAAGTATATAATTAGGATCCTATAAAGCAACCCCCAAAAAGGAACAACAATGGAGACTATAGGCAAAGCCTCAAACTTTCACCGAACATCCGATTCCACAGACCCCAGGACTGGGAGTATGCAGTCTGTACCAGTGCACCGATGCCTCTGCATACGTCACATCCAGGTTCGACAGGTAGAACCATAGGAACTGCACACATCTCACCTCCAAGAAGGACGGACTTTGAGGGCTTGGGACACTCTGCTGATATGTCTTTCGATCGTCAATGAGAAAAGAGAGCACCCGATCATGGTCATTATCATTATCATAAGTAATATAGCCCCAACGTGCTCCTCATGTTGAGAAGCACCGCCCATAATTCCGGAACCCTAGATCTTCAACCCCAAACACCAAACCCTGGACCCGAAAAGATAAACCCTACAGTAGAAGCCAGAAAGTTGGAACATGGCTTTAGGAGGATTAGTGCTGGGATCCCTTATACTTTACCTTAAGGGCATGAGGAGTCTGATGTTCCAACTTTCTGGCTTCTACTATAAACCCTAAGGCTCCTGGACCCTCGCAGTGAGATACCAAACCCTGGCCCCCAAAGCCGAAACCCTACCGAAGGAAGCCCAAGACCCTCTTAGGAGCCTCAGGGTAAACCCCCTAAATCCTAAACCCTAAATCCTACACCCTAAACCCTAAACCCTAAATCCTAAACCCTAAATCCTAAATCCTAAACCCTAAATCCTAAATCCTAAACCCTAAACCCTAAGCAACCGCGAAAGATTTAGGACTAAGGATGCTCGTTCTTGCGGTCGGCGTGGCGTTTACACCGGGGCCTGCGTAACTAGAATCAGGGTTCCTTTAAGGGTTCAAAGAGGGTCACAAAGGGCGTTCTATGATATAGAGTCATATAGAGGCCATACTGGTTCGAAAAAAGATCTCGGGATACCTTGGTATTGCTTTATAATTAGCGATTCGAAGGGGATAGTATTGCTCAGTATTCAAGCCACTTTAAGAATTGGGAGTTTACAGTGTTCATTTGTGTGAGCCTAGTAGGGTTGAGGGCTGCGCGGTTTTGGTGGCGCTTTAGTGGGCACATTTATTAAAGGACCTGGTTACTATAGTGCTTAAGTATGGGGTTGCGGCTTCGGCCTAAACCCGAGTAACACAATTCCAATACGTTTTTGAGGCTGCCCGAAACCCCTTGTCCTTTGAGGAATTAAGCAGCGTGCGGCACGGTCCGGATTGAGTGAGTGACAGTCTTGCATGACAGTACAGTTGAAACAAGTGGCACTTAGCTGTGTAGTAGACCGTATACCTGAAACCCTCACGGGCCACCTTGGTGAAGCACGGCTTCCCACGTTGAACCGCACCACAGTCCCGGGTAGGACATGGGGTTACTGTTCAGGGATGTTTACCGGAAGTGCGGATCTTCAGTGCCTGCCTTGTGGGTATGAAGGACAGCACCATCGAAGATGTGCATCAGCGTCACCCTGGGTGAGTGCAAGGAAGACAGACAATCCAAAAAGAACGCGGGGCCCCTAACCGCCCGAACCGAACCCTAAACACCCCAAGCCCAAAATCCTCCACGGAGCTCGGGTGCTGTAGGGCTTAGGGTTCAAAGTTTCGGGTGTATCCCTGTTACAAACTAATTCCTAAACCCGAAACTCTAAACTCCTCAACCCTTGACCCCCAAAGCCCTTCCCTGTAAGAAGTGCTATGGTCCTCGGATGATTTCGTGAGTCTTTCTCCTGAGTTCCTCCGTATCCTAAGGGCTGAAGAGGGCCCCAAGCAGTGGGGTCTACGTTGTAGGGCTTGGGGAGTTGGGGTTTAGGGTTCGATATGGTACCGCTGCTGACGCACAAACTTCTGCCATATCCATCATGAAGAACATTGGCCCTAAACATCCCTATTTCGGAGTATATTTGTGATTTTTTATAGGCTTATGTAGGATTATAGAATCAGAACAAGGTTGAAGGTTACCTACTCTACGAGGACTACGAAGATAACATCATAACAGCATTTCATGATCTCGACTATGTTTACTGGTGCCGGCAATTTTCGGTACTTTCTACTCCTGGTTCACCCTGCCATTTCCGTCCGATTTGCTGGACAGTAGCTCTTTGTTCGGGGTTGAGGGGTTTGCGACTCAGGCTGTGGGTTTCGATCTCGACTTCCTCTGCTTCTGAACCCCCCAAGGGCTGGACACCAGCTTGCTCTTACCCTCAACCCTTAACCTTTTGACCCTAAACCATAACAACCCTAGACCCTAACCCTAAACACGAAACCACATTAAACCCTAAACACGAAACCACATTAAACCCTAAACCCAGGGGCCAGGGACCGGACACCAGCTTGCTCTTGTTGTAGTCTTGCACTTTGGCGATCGACAGGTGCTTCTGCATGAACCTCGGATGGGGCACCCCAAACCCTTAAACCCTAAATCCCTAGACCCTAAACTCTAATCGGGTTTAGCCTAAACCCGAAACCCCTACACCCTACAGACCCTAAACTAATCTGGCTTAGCCTGAACCCTAAACCCCCAAATCCTGTGCGGTTTCGGGTGTACGGTTGGCAGTTGAAGCTCCCAGTTGCTCAATGTTGCGGCCTTCAAGAAAGCTATGCTACTCAGCTATACCACGTGAGCCCTGATATAAAACAGGGCAGCACTAACGGGGAACTCAGAAAGTTAACCGGTATTCTGGGTTTTTGCACCCAGACGAACTAGGGAACACTTCCATGCTGTCTCAGAGGGTTGCTTTGGGACTCCGGCTGAGTCGCGGAAATGGATTGAAACCCTGCGCTCAGCCCCAACCCGTGTCTCTAAGAACCTAGACCCTACTGAGCCCGTGTTTTTCTTTGGTTTAGAGTTTAAGGTTTTAGGGGTTCTATAGAGCTATATAGGGGTGGTTGTCAAGAATATGATCCTTTCTTGGTGAGTTTAAAATAGGATGGCACCTATTATTTAAGGTACCCACAAAGGGACCTTAATTTTGACAACTACCCATAGGGATTCCCCGGCTCCAGAAGGTCGTCGTGATCCGTTGAGTTGAGCCCGGGGCTCAAAGCAGAGCGTCATGTTGCAATCCAGGATTTGCGCCTGGGGGTCCAATGTAGGGGCCTTGATAATTAGAATAGGGTCCCTTTGAGGGTTCCTTTATTAAAGGGATACTATAAGTGCTACTATAAGGGTACTATGATATAGGGGCCTTAGTAATTAGAATAGGGTTTTGGGGCCCATTATACTATAGCTCTAATAAAGGAACTCCCAAAATAGTATTGGTAATTATCTAGGCCCCTTTCTTAAAACATTGAACCCTAAACCCAAACCTGAAACCATGCCCCTGAAATCGAAGGGTTTAATAAGGCGCAAAGCTAAACCCTAAGCGCTCTTGCTCTAGGATTCAAGGTGTTTGCTCTGGGCCTCACTGTCACAGGACTTGCCCCTGCATCTGTGTATTATGGATGAGAGATGCTCTAGGCCTCGGATTCCAAAGTCAGAGGATTGAGGTAAACAACAGTAAAAGGCAACACCGACGCAAGCTCCCCCAAACCCATGAAGCCACCCAAACACCCAAACACCAGAAGCTCTATCAACCCCTCGACCCCTCAACCCCCTCATATCTATAACCCGAGCAGATTTGCAGATCCCAACGGAAACCCTTTGAAACAGGCCCTCATAGAACCCGTAAAGGCAACGGGTTAAGGCTTAGGTTCTAGCTGAACCGGAAAAGGAACGGGGGTCTTATCACAACCTTGCAGGTCAGGTCAGCTTTGTGGGTAAAGCTTGGTTTAGGGTTTAGGGTTTATAGGGTTTAGGGTTTAGGGTTTAGGGTTTATAGGGTTTAGGGTTTAGGGTTTAGGGTTTTGAGGTGTGGGGTTGTGAGCTCAGGGCCTAGCTCGTGCGCCTCAGGGGTTACGACATCCTAGCCCAAAGCCCCAAAGCAGGCCTAAATGCCCCCCCGAGCTGAAGATTCCAGATGCTCAAGACCGTTTTAGGGTTTAGGGGTTTAGGGTTTAGGGCAGTTTAGGGTTTGGGGTTTAGGGGTTTAGGGTCTAGGGTTAACGGGAAGAGGAAGCCTAAACCCTAAACCCCAAGATGCTCAAGACTGGACCCCCGAATCCTGACTTCTGAAATCGGGTGTACCTATAGTCTCCATTGTAGTTCCTTTTTGTGGTTAACCAGCTTTATGGTTAGGATCCTATAATACGGTTTTTGGTCAACCAAAAAAAAGAACTGCAATGGAGACTATAGGTAGGGTTTCTGAAGCACTTGCCGCACAAATCTGCAACCTGCAGCAGGATGGGCCAGCCTTGTAGTCAATTTCCTGCCTCGTGGCCTGTGCAGGGTGTGGGAGCTGATCATCCGAACGAGGACGCACGAGACTTTACTTACAGTGCTTCTGAAACTTGCAGAGAGTCAAGATGAAAGAAAATCTCCAGGCCTGCCACCACTGCCACCTGGAACCTTTAAACTCCTAAGACCGTCAGGTGGGCGCTTTACTAGTTAACTAGTAGAAGGTGTTGGGAGGGGGGTGCATTGTAGTATAACTTTACTTTACGGCGGGAATTATAAGGGATGCCATTACTGATTCTTCAGCCCTCTAAACTAACACACACACACACACACACAGAGGGTCGACGGAAGATCCGAGGACAGCAAATCCCAAGGGCCTAGTCGTACCTCTGACTTACATCCAAGGGTAAGGGGAGGGACCCTTAATAAGGACCCCCGGGTATATACCCTGAATATAGCTATTCTATACCCATTATATAGCCCACTATAGGGTAGGGGTCCCCATTAAGGGTCCCTCCTCTTCCCCTTTGATTACAAGATTGTCGGCCTCAGCAGGTTTACGGACCAGAAAGCCGAAACCCAAAAAGCAGGCCTACGTCAACACCGGTAGGCTCCAGTTGGCGACTATAAGGGCCGTAATGTGCCTTAGTAACTGGAATAGGGTTCTAAGTGACTCTATTGTTCCATAATCGGAGCCTGAAGGAATAAAAAATTAGCTATTCAGCCCCCCAATGCCCATCGTACGCCATTGGAGTTTACAGCAATTGTCTAGGGTTTAGGGTTCAGGGTTTAGGGGTTTACAGCGATTGTCCCTTCCAGCCTGCTCTCCACCATCCCCGAAGACCTGCCCAAGAGAGCACGGAATTGGGTTGAAACGGTTTAGGTTTGGGACTAGGGCTTCGGGTTTTCCTGGACCCTCAAAACACCCACCTCTTTCAGACCTTCTATAAGGAACTCATAATCAGCAACTCTACTCTAAATCTACAAGGTCCAGCTTGCGTGCAAGGTTTATAGGTTTAGCACCAGGGTCTGGGGCCTTAGGATTCTGGGTTTATGTAAACTCAGGTGGCTTGAAGTTCAAGGCTTCGGATGACTTCTTGGGGCTCAAGATCCGAAGTTAGGGACTTAAGGTTTGAGGCTGGGGATGGTTTAGGGTGCTTTAGGGTTTCGGGTGCAGGAGATCTCTTTTGAAGGACCTGTTCTATTGTCTCCTTAGCTTCCTCAAGGTCCATGGGACGCGTCCAGCTATGTCTGTGTTGCTAGTTTCACCCCTCTCAATGCCTCTGCTTCCCTAACACTAACCCCCGAACCCTAAGCACGACGGATACCGTTCCTCTTTATCTCGCGCGTCTACTCATGCAGACATCCACATAACCAAATGCGAGGCTAAACGTGTGTTGACGAACACTTGTATAAAGCACTTTACGGCCCCTATAGAATCAAATGAACCGTTTACGGGTCATGATTAGGGTCTAGGGCTTTGGGCACGAGCTCTGCTGAAGATCTTACTTGCATGAAACAGTGCAAAAACCAACGGGCATCACAGACTTTGCAAGTGCCTTGGGGTTGAAATAGGCTGACGACCCACATGAACATGAAGACATTGTCTAGATTAGGGCTGCGGGACACCATGTGTGCTCCTGACGTGTGTGCTGGGAAGACCACTAACTGCTGAAGTCTCAGGTACTGCTGTCGTAACCTGTTCGCATACTTCCCTGAGGCTTCTGTTTAACTGAGGCATCATACGTCTAAACCCATAAACCTTCATCCCTCAACACACACACACACACATTGAATCCTGGTTTCTGGTTTAACCATTCCGGTGTTGAAAATGGGACCAAATATATGTTTGATATTCGAGCCGTCCCCCTCCGCTCCCCCAACAAAGCTTCAGGGCCCTACGTGCAACCTGGATCCTACAAACATCCACTCGCCCCTTAATGCCAACAGACCATCTGCCACACTGAATCCCGAAACCTTACCACCGAAGCCTAAACCCTAAACCCAGGGCCCTACACCCCCAATCCTAAGACCCTAAAGCCCTAAACCCTCGACTCCAACCCATCCCATCCGACCTCGTCCTCTGGAGGCAGCTTCTGCTCAAGCTTGTTGATGTCAGAATCTATCTGCACCTCGAAGCTTGAGGGCTCCTAGCGTGTATGGCTTTGGGCTTCTAAGGTTAAGGAATTAAATTGGTGTTTAGGGTAAGGAACGAGGGTTCGGGTTCAGGTTTAGGATTGGGGTTATTTGGGGTTACATAAATTGCTTGGGTCCCTTTTTGGCCCCCTGTAAGGCGTAGGTAGATCGGGCTTGCCTGCTGCCTTACTCGAACCCCAAACACAGAGCCCTAAACCCCAAGCCCCCTAAACCCCTAAACGCTGTGTCCAAATTTGGGGTTCGGGGTTTGGTAAAAGTCATCTGCATAGTAAGAATCCTGCTGCGTTCAGATCCATATTCCTGAGGTTCCTGAGTTTCTGAAGCTTGAATTTCAGGATGCAATTACGCTGCACAAGGAACTCGCTCTCAAATCCGCGAGGATACCATCGACTCCTTCTAGGGACCCGGACCCAAACTCTAAACCCCAAAGCTCCAGCCTTAAGGTTTCCAAGCCCAGCAACGACACAGGCTGTAGATCCAAAGGAAGACCCTCAAGAACTTGAAACTTCTGTGGTGTTGCGAGCATTCATAGAGTTTACATCAGCCACAAACCTCTGCCTGTTTCAGAACTTTCATCGAAACTCAGAATAATGAACCGAAGAATCGTAGGTTGTATATGAAAGCTTCAGCTAGAACGCCAACATCAACCCAGTCAGATCCGGACACAGTCAATGGCCAACGGCATAAGCAGCTGACATCAAGCTCAATCCCTACATTACGCTCAGAAATCTGTGAATTTACAGGGTTTAAGGCTCATTTTCTTCCGTTGAGTTGATGTTAGCGCCAAGCATTAAACAACCCTGCAGGATCTGGGGATTAAGGGTTTCTACGCCCCTACGTAAATCGTAGCCCTGGATACAAACCCACTCGGTTGCGCACCATGCGCCGAATCAGGAGAATGAACAAACACTCCGTAAGCGCCTGCCTGTCGTTGCGTGCGAAGGTTGTGCCAAGGTTGAGAGCATATTAGGCGCTTCTTTCGCAATATCATAAACACGGAGTGATTTGGGTTGGATTTTGTGTGTATGAACCACTATGTATTGACACGAAGATGTTTCCGTCTGTCTGGCTGTCTGTCCTGTCTGTTCTGTCTTATTGTTTGTCTGTCTGTCTGTCTGCCTGTCTGCCTGGCTGCCGGCAGCCTGTCTGCCTGTCTGTCTGTCTGCTTGTCTGTCTGTCTGTCTGCCTGTCTCTGATTGCTTTGGCGATATACATGTGTATATACATATACATGTACATCTACATATACATGAGTATACATATATAGACTGCAAGAATATGGGCGGGGGCGTAGGTATAGAGACAAGCATGGCATGACAAAGAAACTACATACATGTGTAGAAGCAGATACAAAGAACAACATAGATACAAACATAGATCGACGGCCTTGGATGTTCAACTGTACATGTGCATGTCCAGATGAATGCATGAACGGATGAGGGCATGAAATACTAAAGGAATCAATGAATGAATTGCATGACCGAATCAATGAATGAACGAATGAATTAATGAATGAGTGAATATGTGAATGAGGAAATGAGGGAATGGAAGGGAATGGAATGGAATGAACGAATGAATGAACGAATGAACTGTGAGTGAACTATGAATGAACGATGAACAAACTCTGAAAAAAGCTATGAATGAACAAATCACAGCAAGGAAAAGGAAGGAACAACAACAAAACTGCATGGAGGTGCCTATGTAATATCGCTGTGATGGATAGCGGCAAGTACATGCGTATGCAGAGGCTGTATGGACATGTGTGTTTCTGTACGTGTTCAACCACACAGACAGATAAACCCAAAACACACATACATGTACGTACAAACGAACACATGTACCTATTTGCGGCAGGCAGGCAAGCAGGCAGGCAGGGAGAGAGGGTAGGTACACATGTAGGTGTGTAGGTCTGTAGGTACTAGTATGTATGTACGCATGTATTGATCTTCGTATATACCGGCTTACTGGGCACACAAGGCCTCTGAGCTAAGGCCCGAACATCCGGGTACACAGGAAGAGGATAGCAGAAGCCTCGGAAAGCTTGGAAAGCTGAGGGTTTAGGGTTCAGGGTTTAGGATAGTGTAGGATGGTCTAAGAGTCTAAGGCTTAATTATGCTGTGGGGGATGGGAAAACGGAGGATTTTGAAAACTGCTGCTGATTCTTAGCATTCTTGCTGCAACAACTTCTTGGTACTGTGACCGTTCCTACCTAACCTTAGAAACGGGATATGAGTGTTTGGCGTTTGGGGTTCTGGAGTTCCGAGGATTAGGGCTGAGGGTTCCGAGTTTGGGGTCGGAGCATCAATCTACCGACCCGGCCTAAGCTAGGGTTTAAAGGGAACTCCAGAAAGTTGGAATGTGGTTTCAGGGTAGGATACCCTATAATATACCACAAAGGGCTTAGGATAATCATATTCCAACTTTCTGGCTTTTACTTTAGGGGTTCAGGGGTTTGGAGTGCGGGTGTGGGGTGTAGGGCACTAAGATGTACTACGTGTAAGACTGTGCACCCTTGTCTCTACGGCCCAAAACGTGAAGAACGCTGCAAAAACACAGGCCCAGGGCAGCGACCCCTCTATCTCGAACCCGTCCGAAACCGTCTCTAGACCATGTCTAAGCCCAAACGTGAAACCCCTGCCCTGGATGCATCCCAACTAATTATAATGCCCCCTTGTAGAACCCTTAAGGGAACCCTGTCAGGAGGCCTTAAAGGAGATCAAAAGCTCGGCAGCAAAAGCTCGGAGCCCAACCCAGTTCCGGTGTCTCTCCACCTCAGCTGCAAGGATTTCGGGATTTGGGTTTAAGTGTTTAGTGGTCCAGGGTTTAGGGATCTAGTTTAGGTTTCTAGGGTTTATGTAGGGGTTCAAGGTCTAGGCTCGAAGACCTCTGGTTCGGAGGGCATGGAAATATGCACTTCTGATGATTGGGCACGTGTATATGTGGGTGCTCGTCAAAACTATGGTCCCTTTTGGGGAACCCCTAAATATTAAGTGCCGTACTATAATAAGGACCCAAAAAGGGACCCTAGTTTTGACAACCACCCATATGTAGACAATGTTTATGGCACCTCGTTTCAGGCTTTCCTGGGTTTTTGGGGTTTAGGGGTTTAGGGTTTCGGGTTTAGGGTTTCGGGTTTAGGGTTTCGGGTTTAGGGGTTTAGGGTTTAGGGTTTAGGGTTTCGGGTTTCGGGTTTAGGGTTTAGGGTTGGGGGGGATTGGATCTGTCTGTCGATCTGCAGCTGTCAGATTAGCGTTTGGGGCGTCGGCGTGAGCTACCGTCGTGATACGTTTCTGCCCTAAACCCTAAACCCTAAATGTCTGTAGTTGGGTGACCGCATACCTTTGTGAACATGGTTTCGAAGCCTGTGTCGAGGCTCACACGCCACTGAACCCCTACCTGGCCGCGGTTTAAGGTTTAGGGTTCAGGGCCCTAAACCCTAAAACTTACAGCGCGGGGTGTATATGCCCTATAATAATCTCCCAAAGGGTCCTATGTACCGATATAGTAGAATGTAGTGTTTCCATAGTAGGAATTGCTATTATGATTAAGGAAGTATTCTTCATAACAGTACTTAGGACCCTTTGGGTCTTGATCCTAGACGAAGCCCGAGGCATGAACGCGACGTAATGCCACCATCCGGTGCATAGCCCGAAACCCCGGCCCTGCTGTAGAAGATCCTTGAAACACAAGGCTCCAGAGTAGCCGCTGTATACTACATAGCCTATAGGGAGTACTTTAAGGGCCAATGTATATACTATATGAGTACATGGACCCTTAGGGCTAGGGCTACCCTTTTTCTTACTATTTGGTTGTAGTAAATTTAAAGGGACCCTAAAATCAAAAGCGACAAAAGGGTCCTACTCAGGAAGCGAGAACACCACAAAACCCTGCACCCCATGATCGACAATCAGGTCAATCTCAAATGCTCAAAGCTGGACTAGACCCCACACTTCTGACCCACCATTGCACACTCAGAACCAATCTCTCTCCGAAGGACCTCAACCCTGAAGCACCCAAAGCCCGACGCCCTGGTAACAAAAAGTTACGTATAGTCTCCATTGCAGTTCCTTTTTTTGGTTAACCAAAAACTCTATTATATGATCCTAACCCTAAAACTGGTTAACCAAAAAAGGAACTACAATGCAGACTATAGGTACACTCCGACAATGGTCTGAAGAACCCACAACAGCCACTTCGTGGTCCCCAGCCGTGCTTCGTGCGCCGCGGATCGGTGGAAAGCTGGCGAATTCGCGGCGCTGGAGCTACAAGGAGGGTTCCAACTCTGGGAAAATACAGAAATTGCTTCGGTTGATGGTATACATCCTGCATGACCTTAAGGTCCCTAAACTATGGGAGTTATGGCCTATTCCTTATTATGGGTGATGCAGGATTTATACCCGTTCAACAGATTCTGCGAGCTTGTATCGCTCTATAAGGCTTTATGATGTTTTGCTGGTTCTTTTACATGGTTAGATCAAGGGGTTGAAAGGGTACTATAACTGTGTTTTTACCTTGCAGGGGTCTGGCAGGAGCTTCCAAAGTTTACGCAGGGTTACAGTTGATTTTTGGTTTAGCCCAAGTTGAAGGCCTTTCCTTAGAGTCTCATTGTGATTCAAGGTTTTAGGTCTAGGGACTCGGGGCTCAGGGATGTAGGAGTTTCCGAAAATTAGGGGTACCTTATTTGGGGTCCTTATAATATAAGGATCCTACTATTTAGGGTACTATATCAGGGTCCCCTATTTTCGGAAACTCCCATGTGGGCTGTGTAGGCAGGAAGCCGTTACTGAGCCGCGGCTGCACCGCAACCTCTCACAATGCAATGAGGAAAACTTGAAACTTCAACAAACAGGAAAGCCTTCACAGGACGTCTGGGCTAAGGTCAGGGGCCGATAGGAATTCCGAACTGCAGGAAGTGCCCTTAGCCCTCCACAACCCCAGAACACCAAACGTCCCGCGTCTCGAATTGTAACGAGGACCCCTCAAAAGGGCCAACGACCCAAACCCAAAACCCTAACAGCCTCAACACATTAAAACCCCAAAGCCTTAAACACATGGGTGGTTGTCAAAATTAGGGTGCTCTAGATAATAGGTGCCGTATTATAGTAGGAATCCAAAAACGGACCCTAATTTTGACAACCACCCACATCGTAAAGCCTCATAAGCCCAAAGCCCTCAAGCTCAACCCTCTAAGCCCTGAAGAAGTGCCCTCAGGCCGCGCCGAAATCCTGAAACTCCCTAAACCCTACAGTAGAAGCCCAAAAGTTGGAAACCCCATAGCCTCGATCCTCAAGAGTGATGTATAAGGAATCCCAGCACCATTTGGCCTTCTTCCGGTTTCCAACTTTATGGGGTTTACTGCAATTCCCTTGACAATGGCCAAACCGAAAACTCCCGGGGCCGACCTTTCTTCGATGCGGCTGGCGAAGGAAGACCTGGCTGTTTGATGGGTTGAGGCTATAAGGTGATCTGTTCTGTGTTTCAGTGGTTTAGGTTCAACGACCAATGCTCTAGTGGGTGTAACTGAGGTGCTATTCTTGTGAAACTGCTGTGTCCCTGCTGACTCTTCCTCTATAAGCCATTGTCAGCAACGAGTTGTCGGCGCGAGGGGCTGAAGCTCCGGGCAATAGATTTTGAGAAGCGTTCAACGCTTCGAATCCCAGAAACAATGCATAGCAAGCCTTATAACAGCATGTAAACACTCGAAAGAAACCCCAATAGCATAGGCAGACCCCAAAGCAACAATCCTAAACTCACACCCAAAATGAAAGCCTCTGGACGTTAAGCCTGCAAAAAAGCCCAACAACCCTAAACTGAAAACCCACACCCTCCTAAACCCCCAAAAGCTGAGACCCAGTCATCGCCACCGGGTGCACCTGCAACAGGGGCTCCCGAGTTGGGGCTCTTGTTTTGGTCTTGGAGTTGAGGCCCAGACCTTCCAAAATCCCTTAATTAAGGAATATACCTTACATTATAATAGGATCCCAAATATGAATTAAGGTATATTCCTTAATTAAGGGATTTTGGAAGGTCTGGCAGGTTTAGGGTTCGAGTTCAAGGTGTGGGGGGTCTAGCTCTGAGGCTGCTAGCTGGCTTCGCTACAAGGTTTTCAGGGCTTTATCGGACCTTATGAGCTTTATAGGGCTTCATGGGGGCTTTACAGGGCGTTATGGGCTTTAAGGCTTCAAAACATCTTGTATCGTTCCGGAGCGGAGGGCTTGGACGTGAGATGAAACCCAAGCTATCTCGTAGGCTTGTAAAAAGCTCCATACAGTTTTGAAGGGGTTCTATTAAATATTGCAGGGTTTTGGTACGGAGCCTGGATAACGCGACGGGGTTTGGAGGGTCTCATGCCACAAGTAAACTGGGGAACCCGGTAGATTAATACCAACAATGCTACCTGGGGACCAACAGTAGCTGGGGTCGAAAGGATGTATACAGTTTAGGACTACGTGTTGAGAGGGCAGGAAGCGTTTGGGGTTTACAGGGCTTAGGACGGGTGAGTATGACACCATCATTCCACAGAACCACCACGACAAATAGATTTTTCAGAAGGTCAAGTGGCCTTTAAGGTCTAGGTTTTGGGGCTTTGGGCCTGGCGCAAAGAACTGTAGAAAGCTTATTTTGGGTGTGCGTGTGTGTGTGTGTGTGTGTGTGTGTGTGTGTGATTTCAAGAAGACAAGGTAAGCCAACTACGATGAAGGCTAAAGGTATCACCATATTCGGGAATCGGGAACCCGAAGGCATAGTGTTACTAACCCGACAGCCCTATAAATACCGATACAGCCCGTCGAAATCCCATACATACCAAGCTCTGCTTGTGAGGGTCCCTCTACACACGAGGATTGCGCCGGCGCGTATGGCGGACGACAACATAGGTCGTAAGGCGGACCCTAGAGTGAGAACGATGCCCCGGCGGTGCGCGTGCTCGACCACGGCGAGCAGCTGCTCCCAAAGGAACCAAGCATCGTTCTCCTGCAATCTCCGATGATGAACAATGTGCCCGTACAGGTCGCCGTGGGGTGCGTACTCGAGCACGATGTTCCACCTGTTTTTGGTGTGGATCACGTCGAGCAGCTTCCCCCAGCTGGCGAAGGACAGCTACTTCGCCTGCGACTGCATCCGGTTTCATGCACCTTGATGGCAACAGGTAGGCCGGTGCCACACTCAAATGCTTTGAAAACATGTCCCTCCGTGCCCTTCCCAATCCCATACAGGCGTCGAGTTTGATGGCAACAGACCCCCTAAACCCTAAACCCGAAACGCAACAGTAGAAGCCCAAAAGTTGGAAAACCCATAGCCTCAATCCTTAAGAGTAATGTAATAGGGAATCCCAGCACTATTTGGCATTAACCTGGTTTCCAACTTTATGGGGTCTACTGCAAACCCTAAACCCTAAACCCTAAGCCCTAAACCCCAAATAAACCCCCAAACCCCCAAACCCCTAAACCCGTAAACCCCTAGACCCCTAAACCCCAAAACGCTAAACCCCTAACCGGCCTTCAGGATTCTGCAGATAGCTTCGCAGATCCTCTCCTGACAAATCACCTTGGGGAGTTTACCGGCATCAGGCTGACTTGGGCCCTGCTTGGGAGCAAGGGTCTAGGGCTTAGGGTGTAGGGTTTAGGGTCTAGGGTTTAGGACCTTAGTGTCATAGGGTTTAGGACCTTACTGTAGGTTTTGGGTGTTTACGGTTCAGGGTTGAGGGTTTAGGGGCTTAGGGTTCCGGGGCTTAGGGTTCTCAACCCCACATAACTTCAATGTTGCAGGCTTCGGGTGGGGTTTAGGCTTTGTGCTGTAAGCTTGAGGTTTTGGATAAAGGGTCAAGGGTTCAGGGCTTGGGGCAAGACTCAGCAGGGCTTTAAGGGCCCTGCAAGGGAAGCTTAGGTGCTTTAAGGGTCCTGCAAGGGTAGCTTAAGTGTTCCATACAAAAGTCATTGTGGTTCAAGGTTGAATATCGGATAGCATGAATTTACAAAGTTTAGAGTTGTGGGTTTAGAAATTAGGGTTTAGGGTATATGACAAGGAAGCAAATCATTTATGGCAACACACATCCCTTTTAATGATAACGGTAAATGGCTCCTTAGCATCAACTAAGCTCTATGCCCTGCCCTGTCGCTGCTGTTGTGTTGATTCCAGTGGGTCAAGACCTTTACTACTTCTCAAGCTAAGGACGCCACAGAAAGACTTGGGGTACGGACTTCCATACGGGGTATTAGTGTAGGGTTTTGCAGGGTCCAAGATTTCCAAAGCCCTAAACACAAAAGCTCACAAGAGCGGCAGCTTGTAGAGGGAAATAGCCCAGGAAGAAAGAATAGTGGCATATGTATCTATTTATCTATATATATATATATATGTATATATACCTAAAATATATATATATATATATACATATATATATATATACCCCAACGCTCTTATGACATGACCCAAATGGAGAGACGACACGCAAATCCCTAAATCCTAAACCCTAACAACTGAACCCTACAGACCCCTAAACCCTCAACCCCTAAACCCCAAACCCTAACAACTGAACCCTCTAAACCCTGAACCCCTAAACCCCTAAACCCCTAAACCCCGAAACCCCTAAATCCTAAACCCCAAACCCTAACAACTAAACCCCTAAATTCTAAACCCCAAACCCTAACCACTAAACCCTCAACCCCTAAATCCCAAACCCTAACCCCTAAACCCTATAAACCCCTAAACCCCAAACGCTAAAATGGCAAAAGAGCGCCTCGAAGGTTGGTATCCGGTCCACGCAGCGGATGAAGCTAAAGTCCTCCAAGTGCGGACTCTCTGCAGCCGAGGTTAATTTTTATGAAATCTGAATAACTAGAATCTTGAACCTTGAGCCCAATGCCTGCACCATGATCACCGAAATCATAATGAAAAGCGTGCTTAGGGAGGGAGTATAAGCAGATAGCACTATGCTCCTACACTACAACCGACACGCAGTCATGAAACATGAACAAGCCTTCATAAGGCCGTCTGAAAACCCTGATAAACCTATGAGCTGTCATTATGAAACTCCCAGAACACCAGCAAAGGCAACAACAGAACGAAACCCTAAACCCTAAGACAAGAACCGTTCCCTTCGCCTCGGAGTCGTTGGCTCGGACCACGAAGAAGCACCGTGTGGGATGCGTCGGATGGTTGCCTAAGAGTAGGCGTTTCGGATTTAGGGTTCTGGGTTTCAGGGTTTCAAGGTTCAGGATTTACGGCTCAGGTTTCCAAAATTACTAGAAGGGTGAGATACTATAACAATAACGTACAATAATAATAATAAGGATAAGAATAGTAATATTCGTAATAATAATAATACTAATAATACTAATAATAATAACAGTAATAATATAAATAATAGGAATAATAATAAGGTTATGTTCGCTGTGAGGGCTCCTTTCAGGGATCTATAAGGACACAAAGCTGCATCTACAAGGGTTCTATAGTGGTTTTAGGGTTTGGGGTGTAAGGTGTGGCGTCTAGGAATTATGGAGCTCGGGATTTAGGGCGAGTAAGACCTTTCAGCGATCGCTTTCGACGCTTTTTGCTCGCATAAGAAAGGTTCTGAAGAAACTGCCCTGCCATCACTGGAAATACTATGGAGGAAGCGAAAGAACAAGGGTAACTGTATAAGGGTGCGCAGTAGCGTTCCTATACATCAGGATAAATTACCGGAGACTGCCCCGACTCAGTAAGAGTTGAAGAATATCTATAATCTAGATACATAAGGACCTTCATAGCAGACGCTATTATAAACTGTTACTGTCTGGCGGCCGTCCCAAGTAACATCGCCTGCGTTGGCCGTCGGAGATCTTGAGCATGGGCGGTCTAGTGCTCCAACCATGATTCCCGGCTGGAGAACTTACTGTTTAGGGCTTTAGGGAGCCTAGGGTTTTGGGGCATTAGTGGGGTGTAGGGCAGTGTAGGGTTTAGGGTTTAGGGTCGTGTAACATATACCACTGAGAAGGGTCATGAAGCAACTCCAGTGCGCCTGTCAGAACAGCCTTAACCCTCTACCTCAGAAACACACCGAAACCCTACCTAAACCCTTTAACACCCCTATACCATATACCCGGAACCCGAAACCACCGAAATTTGAAGCCTGAACCTCCAAACCCTGGACCCCCAGCCTCTGAACCCTGACAAAACTCCCAAAAGAGAACCCCGTCTACTTAGCCAAAGGCCTGAAAAGCAAAAACAACAGCCCTGAACACGTTAAGGGTTTGCCTATAGTCTCCATTGTAGTTCCTTTTTGGGGTTACCTTATGGAATCCTTAATACATATTTTTTTAACCAAAAAAAAGGAACTACAATGGAGACTATAGGTAGGTGCAAGAGTTTCAGGCTGAGGGCTACTCTGCTTTTACCAAAGGCTCCATGTACCCATGTAGTAAATACTTAGCCCTTAAAATGCCTATATAGGGACCCCTTTAAGGCCTAAGTACCTACTATATGGGCACATGGAGTCTTAGGGTTTTACAGCCCCAGCAAGCCGCAAGTACACTGTTAGCACTGCACTGAAATCATCAGCACCTGGGCTCTTGGTTAAGGAAGTTAACTTATTTTACCAGACTGGGGATCTATAGTAAATAATATGGTTTCTTTATTATGGTAACTTATAAAACTTAAGCTAAATCCCCTTACAAGAGCGCAGGCATAGGCCGTGAACGCGTAAGCTCCGGACCAACGGCAAACGACTGACATCCCTGGGCCTGACACAAGAGTTCGGATTCAGGGTTTAATGTAGGAACCTGGGTTCCTGTAAAGGGTACGATAAGGGTTCCTTGAAAGGGTACTATAGAGGTACTATAAAGGTACTATAAGGGTTGTGGGGGGTTTGATGTAGAAAGCTGATTAAGAAACCTTGGGCCTAAGGGTTCCTTTAGAGGGGTCTCTAAGGGTTACTATCAGGGAGCTGTAGGGGTACTATAATAATGTAGGAACCTGATTAAGAAACCTTGGGCCTTTGTCGGGGCTCCCTATATGAATCCGACTATTTGGGGGTTTTAGGCCCAGGGTTTCTTAATCAGGTTCGTACATTAGGGATTTAGGGTTTATGGGCCTAGGGATTCACGGCGTTTTGTAGGGTTTGGGGACTGCAGGTTTCGGGGTTTAGGGATTTAGGGTTTAGGGTGAAGTTGGACTTGGGGCCTTTACTTTTACACAAACCCGTAAGAAACCCTAAACCCTGTAAACCCCCAAACTTCTCAACCTAGACCCTAAACCCTAAGCCGTCAAGAATTACGAAGTCAGAGCTTCGAGCACGTAAGCAGTGGGTCCGTGGGTTTAGGCTTCAGCATCCTCTGTTGTGGACTAAACCAAATACCCATCAGTAACTAGGTTCCAGAGTAGCCGCTTTACAATGAGGATTCTCTGTTTCTTCTTAATCGGTTGTGCTAGACCTAAGAGTAACCTAGGAATAAAAAGGGTGCCCTTTTTGGTTTAAAGGGGGCTACAAGGGAACCTAAACCCTCAAAAAAGGGAAATAAGGGCCTACTCTGGGTCCTAGTAATAAAGGGACCCTAACATGAACAAGTGCAAAAGGGTAGGGAACCTATGTAGGCAAAGACCATAACCCAGGCTTTTACGACCATCACGGCCCTCGAAATACCCAGTAGACCATGCGTGCTTTAGGAACCCCACATGTAAGGATCAGAACCCTAAACCCTAAACTCTAAACCCTTAAGCCTCAACCCTAGACTCTAGACCCACCATCAATGACGGATAGGCCTGACCCTAAACAAGATAATGCCACTGACTAATTATCCCCACCACTGGGCTCTGAACCCCCTAACCGGCCCCTCTTCTTTTCTGCGAGATGATGCGTTGCGCCGGCACCTTTGGACGGCCTGTCCCGGATCCCTCCCGACCGATCAGAGCACACCGCGCACAGCAGCGGGACTACTCGTGATGGGCATGCGCAATAAAGAATCAACCACAATCTCGAATACTTAAGTTCTACTACTGAAATAGCAATAACAACAATATTGAGTACAATCACAACAGCAATCGTAATCATTACAATGATGATAATCAGCACCTGGTAGTCGCCATGTTCAATGGGCCAAGAAAAACCACACAGCCGTACATAAGTCTATATGTCCAAACCTGCTCTAAAGCTATAATGGCCTATTCTCACTATGTAACCCTTACGGTCCAAGTACCTAATGTTTAATTATCATCTATATACTCTCCAAAATAGTAACCTACATAACTACCATCCTAAACCTAAGTACCTAATCTTTCAAAGGACCCTTAGGGTAAGGACCTCCCCCGCATGTCACAAGAAGAACCTCCAAGCACGGAGGCTCTACTATTTAGGCTACTATATTGGGGTCCCATAAAGACTCCCATGTCACCCTTAGGTCCACCCTAAACCCTCAACCCTAAACCCTAAAGCATGTCACAAGAAGTGGATCTATAAGGGTTCTTTCAGGGGTCTTTTGGGGTTTCTTAAAGGATCATGGGACTTGGTAACTCCCCCGCATGTCACAAGAAGTCCCTTCCGGCGCGGACGCTCTGCTATTTAGGCTACTCAACCCTAAACCCTAATACCCTAATACCCTAAACCCCCCCGCGTGTCACAAGAAGTCCCTTCCGGCGCGGAGTCTCTGAGAGGTTTCTGCGAAGCCGCCGCGGCTGCAAGGGCCGAGGAGGGCGAGGCCCTGGAGGCCCGCGGTGCTCGCCAAGCCCAGGCGCTGGGCTATGTGCCTGGGGCTTATAGGGTTTAGGGCTTAGGGTTTGGGGCTTAGGGTTTAGGGTTTGGGGCTTAGGGTTTAGGGCTTAGGGTTCAGGGCTATCGGCTTAGGGTTTGGGGTTTAATTTGGGGTGGTTAGGTTTGAGCATTTTGTTGGGGGTGTTTAGGCTCTATGGTTGTTTAATGCTCAAAGTTTTTTGTGGACGTCTCAGTGGCCTTCGGGGTTAGCACTTGTAGCGATCTAGGAAAATTTAAAGCAACTGGGTTTGGGGGGCGTGCCCCACCACCGTGGTACTTATGCCTTCTAAACCCCACAGAAACCCACAAAGTTCTTTGCTAACCCTATGACATTGACATTCAGCCGTAAGCCCTAAACCATAAGCCCTACACCCTAAAGCCTGAACCCTACACCCGAAGCCCTAAACCCCAAAGTCCGAGAACCCCCTGACTCGAAGCCCTAAACTCTCAAACCCTGTGCCCAGCCCTAAACCCTAAGCCCTTAACTTTAATAAAACTTTAAACAGCCAGCCAGGCCCGAAGCCCTAAACCCCAAAACCCTCAGCCAAGCAGCAAAGGAGTCGGCTGCTGGCTTTCCTCCATTTGCTGCTCTGCGTGCTTCAGCAGCTGCTCGATGTGTTCCGGTGCCTCTTCTTCGACGACCTCTGCAATGGTGAGGGTTACGAAAATGGTAGCGGTATAAAGGTTACTGCGGGTGACTTTAGGGTTTTGGTTTATTTTTAAAGTTGGGTTGACGGTGTCTTTGTTCGTCTGCCTGTGTCGGCGCCCAACGGCCCTATGGGTTTAGGGTTTAGGGCAAGGGTTACGACAAGGTAGCGACCTATGTCAGGGTTACTATACATCAGGGAAATCGATAAAGGTTCGCTGCTTATGGTTGAGAGTGTGTTTAGCATACGGTTTGGGGTTCTTTCGGATTTCGTGTGTGCCGTTTTGGCGTGCCTTCGGTTTGCGGCTGCTGGCTGTGGGAGGAGGAACCTCCTACAGAAGCCAAGACGATTGAACGGGCCTTTAACCTTATCGTGCAGCTTGAACGACGAGCTCACAATGCCTGTCAGACTATATGCTGGAATCGCATCTTGTTGAAATGCACATGTGCCCTGAACTTCCTAAACCATGTACCATGAACCCCAAATTCTTGAACCCTTGGCCGTCTACCGGGCCCCTGCTGGGCCTTGTTCAGCTCCGCTATGCTGGAGTCCACGGTATTCCGCCACTCTTGCACCGCCGGCTCCCCTAAAGCACGGCTGCGCTTTAGGCCAAGCTGCATCTCCTACGTGGTGGAGCTGGGTCGTTCTACGGTTTGATCAAGGCCTTATAAGGGTTTGGTGTAAGGGTGTCTGTAGGATTCTATAAGGGTCTTGGAACGATTTTGTAGGGTTTTATAAACTTATCAGCGTCTTTGTAAAGGCTTTCGTTTTTTTAAATCAGGGGTCTGATAAGTGTCGGCTCCCAGAAGGGTTGAGGCTTACTGTCTCATTCGTCTATTGTACCGCCCGAAGCCTATTTTACTACCCCATGGATATATTTCTACTATTACTAGTACTCGTATAGAAAGAGCTATGGAGAAATCGATGGTGAACATGACATTTGGTGAGGCACCCTCAACCTGAGCCCTCAAACCGCAGAACTTCAACCATCAACCACGAATCAGACCTCAAACCCAAGACCCTCCCGAGCTAGGGTTTAGGGGTTTAGGGTTTAGGGTTTAGGGTTTAGGGTTTGGTAACTCCAGGTCCTTCTCGAAGCCACGACGCAGGCGCGGACGATGAGCGAACTCCTCCTGGCGGCGGCTTCTTTGGCCGTGGGTCGTCTGGAGCTGAAAGTTTGGGGCTCAGAGTGGCTCCGGATTTGCATGGGGAGGGTATTGAGACTAACGACCAGTCTTCTTAGAATTGAAATTGAGCTGTTCGTGGGGCTGGGGTGGGGTCATGGGACTGGTTGAGGGCGTGGGGCACTCACTTGTCTGACATTGCGTTTCACATGCCATGATTTGGATGGCTCCCTCAAACGAGGGTTTGTCTCTAGAAGTCCTTCTTGTCACAGTGACATATCCCCCTACCCTAAACCCGCGAGAGTTTCGAGCCGCCTCTCCTGGATGTTTGGATGCAGGCGCTTGAGGATGTGCTCTGGGGCCAGGTCGGCATGCGGATCTTTGCGCAACCAGCCTGCAGACACACCATGTCATCTAGGGGCCTTGATCATAAGACTAGGGGTTAAGGGTCTTCTAGATTCTAGTATAAATATCAAAAGGAGCCCTAAAACAGCATTGGCATCATTATGCCCCTATAGTAGTCCGATGACGAAGTCTCATGCTGAGGGTCGCTCATGGTTTATGCGGTTTCGTGATCCTGGAGCCTTGGTGTAGAGTCAGAGTTAGGGCCTCATGACAGATGGAGACTGAGAATAGAGACAACGGTCGTTCCAAGTAGGCACGCTACGCTACTAGGAGCCCCCTGAGACCCTAAACCCTAAACCGAAAGCTTTGAGCTGGACTTGATTGCTCACTTTGACGTCGGGTGCGCAACAACCGCGACAAAGCCAAAGCTTCGAATCGAACCCAGTGATTGAACCAGTACAGTCCAGCAGAATAGAGTCCGTAAGCCGCAAGAAAAACACCTCGAACCACTAACTCCCGAACCCCCGAAATAGTAGACGCAGCACTCCGAAACGAAAGTGAATGCCCTATATACCCAAAACCCCACATCCCCCGCCCTCAACCGTGTAGAACTGTTGGGACCTTGCGGAAATCTACCCATAAGCCCCATAGTAGTTCCTCTTTGGGGTTCATATGTAGAATCCTCTAAGGTTATCCCAAAAAGGAACTACTATGGGGACTATGGGTAGAGCCCTCCCTCCGAAGCCTCCGAAGAGGAAGGCAGTGGGCGTGTTCTCAGGGTCCGCCGCTGGGGCCCCAAGCGCCAGGTGTGCCAGCCGCCCCGGCATGCCGTGCAGCTTTGGAGGATGCGGAGCAGCGTACTGTAGGGGAGTTTATGGGTTTAAGGATTACGGGCATCGGGTGTATAGAGGGTCAGGGTTCGTCGTCGGCTTCAGTCGTTTTCTAATGACGTTGTGATTGGGCATTTGTGTATGGTTCCAGGGGTTCAAAGGATAAGGGTTCAAGGGCATCCCAGCTATGGACTATGGAGCGAACGCTTTAGGGTTTGGCTGGTCGAATCTTTTGCATGGAAGGCCCTAAACCCTAAACCCAAAACCCTAAACCCTAAACCCAAAACCCTAAAAAGGGTCTGTCGACCCCTAAGCACAGGCAAACTCGGCAGAAGGTCACAAACGAAGCGAGCCTGACGGCACGATGCAGCACTACTGCACCATCATCAGTGGCCGCAGCACAAGCCCTAAACCCTAAACCCTACTTGGAGGATCATGGGGCTTAGTAAGTAAGATTATAAGTACCTTAATTGGGTTTATAAGTACAGTTACCCTAGTTATAACCCTAGTTACTAAGTCCCATGATCCTTAAGTAGACCCTAAACCCTAAACCCTATAGATCCCTTTAAGGAACCCTTGTAGATCCCTTTAAGGAGCCCTTTAAGGAACCCCTATAGTTACTAAGTCCCATGATCCTTTAAGTAAACCCCTTGCTTTCTGACAGCCTCTCAGCCCGACCCGGTGTCTCATGTTCGCACGACCTATGAATCACAACACCTTAAGCAAAAGCTCTGAACTCCAACCGCTACAGCCTCAACACCCACAGACCTTCCAAAATCCCTTAATTAAGGAATAGACCTTAAATTATAATAGGATCCCAAATATGAATTAAGGTATATTCCTTAATTATATAAGGGATTTTGGAAGGTCTGGGACCCCCCTAAGCCGAAATTCCGGCCTTCTCCTCTCCACGAGGATGATGCGCAAGGAGCTGGAACATGAAGTTGGCATCCTGGTCTGAAGGGTTCCTTAAAAGGGCTCCTTAAACGGGATCTATAAGGGGTTCCTTAAAGGGATCTATAGGGTTTAGGATTAAGGGACGTACTCAAAGGATCTGGCACGGGGACGTACTCTGTTGGCGCTCACCCTCAGGCTCCATGTACCCATATAGTATATACTTAGGCCTTAAAGGTACCATTATAGGGACCCCTTTAGGGCTTAAGTATCTACTATAAAGTTACATGGAGCCTTTGGGTCATCGTCATCGCCACCGTCGTCAACATCGTCACTGCCATCATTGTCATGACCATGGCTATTCTCAGCAGATCTCGTCACTCGCATCCGCGGCAACTGGATAACTCTTACCCTGTCACCCCCAACCTGAACCGGAAAGCATGCATTCAACAACAGAGGATACGAATAGACAAGCGTTCAAAAGCTAAACCCTAAACCCCTAAACCCCTAAACCCCGAACCCTAAACCATAAAACTCTAAAACCCTAAACCCTAAACCCTAAAACCCTCAACCCTAAAACCCTAAAACGCCAAAACCCTACACCGAGGATTCAGGATCCCCCAGAAGGAGGTTCCGTTCAGGGTTCAGTGTATTGCTGAAAGGGGGGAATTCTGAACTAGGTTCGCCCTTCTTCTGCGTAAAGATAGTAGCACTTTTCAAGCCTGCAAAAAGGTTTAAGGCTACCTGTGCAGCCCCGAATGGAAAAGTAGGTTATGACCCTTTAATCATGTAGTATAAGCCCTAAAACAGTACCCAAAGGGTCCTATGTACTGTTATGGGGGATACTTCCCTAAGGCATAATAGTAACTCCTACTATGGAAACACTACATTCTACTATATCGGTACATAGGACTCTTTGCGGTAGGTTTTGGGATCCCCAGGATCCACCTGCGCAGCCCCGAATGGAATGTTACAGATGAAGCAGGGTTACAGCCTCTAAGATTCGTTTCATCCTCGAGGCAGTAGGGGTCCGGGCTTAGGATCCTAAACCCTAAGCCCCTAAACCCTAAACCGGGTTCAGGGTTTAGGGTTTGTGCTTTGTCACGGCTCCTTTCCTCCCTGTTATAGTGTAGAGGGTTTAGGAGTTTAGGATCCGGGATTCAGGTTTTCGGATTTCGGATGAGGAGCTTGAAGCGAACTACAGAACACTAGTGCTCGTTCGCAGGTATACCCTCTAAACTCAAACACCTTCAACCCTACACCGTATACATCCTAAGCGCATTCTAAGCCCTAAACCCTAAACCCCTAAACCCTAAACCTTGAAACCCTAAAACGCTAAACCCTAAAACCCTAAAACCCTAAACCCCTAAACCCTAGACTCTATTATAGATCCCTTTAAGGAACATTTCTACAACCCTTATAAACCCTGAAACCCTAAGCCTCAAAACCAGCTGAGACCGCCTGGGGCTGCAGATGGTCACCGTTCTTGTAGAGCTTTAGGATGCTCTGACACTTCTCCTTTACCGGTTTAGGGTTTAAGGCTTAGGGTTTAGGGGTTTAGGGTTTAAGGTTTGGGGTTTAGGGTTAAGAGTTTAGGGATTTAGGGGTTTAGGGTTTCAGGTTTAGGGTTAAGGCTTGCAGACTTGTCGGAAGTACTTGGGATGCAGCGTGTTGGGTCTTATGGCTACAGGGTGTTATGGGGTTCTCTACGATTTCGAAGATTTGGGGTTGGGCGGCTGAGGTTCCTTTAACCTGTTTGTCGGGTATCATGGGGAAGTAAATGTTAACCTTTTTGGCTATATAGGGACTGTATAGGGACTATACTCCCCAAAAAAGGATAAAGGTTACCTACTCTACTACTAGGTTAACATGTTCAAAGCTCTGGAGAGGCTCGAAAGCTCTCCTACCCTCGACCTACAACCCCCTCGACCCGTCATGGAACTTTCTTGTTTTGCAAGAATTGCTAGAAACTCGCATGTTTAAGTGTACAGTACAACAAAAAGAGCAAGAATCCTAAGGATATTCAATCTACGACTTGCATTGGGAATGCCTTTGCTCTCCGCAAACGCCGCTTCGGCGTCAATTATCGACATGCGAATGCTACGTTTAAGGATTTAGGGCAACTCGGGTATACAATTTATGGTTTTGTGTTTACTGTAAAGGGTTATAAATTTCCAAGCATTGAATAAACAAAAGCGATGAACCTCCGGATAGGAATTATAGTTGTTGATCGGGTTTTGAGGGTTTTGCCTGAACCCCCAAACGTCAAAACCACGAACCTAAACCGGCCCGAAGTTTTCTGCTTGTCGCCGGGGGCTCCTTGAGCATAGCACGGTCGTCGAACTCCTCGTCGCCGATGACGATGACCTTGCCCCCTCCCTCCTGGAACAGCTTGCGGCTTCGGATCTATAGGGTTTAAGGTTTCAGACAGACAGGCAGACAGCCAGGCAGGCAGACAGCCAGACAGACAAACAAGCCTGGTGCACATACGAACGTATCCATACATGCATGCATACATGTGTACAGGCGCACATTCATGCATGTTGTTGGCGAAAGTTTTCTCCTCGCCTTGCCCTGTTACAGCTGCCAAATTACGATGACGACTACTGCTGCTACTACTACTGCTGGTACTAACTGCTACTACTACAACTACCACTACCACTACCACTACCACTACCAGTACGTACCACCACCACCACCACCACCACCACCACCACCACCAGCACCACCAGCAGCAGCAGCACCACCACCACCACCACGACCACCACCACCACCACGACCACCACCACCACGACCACCACCACCACCACCACCACCACCACCACCACCACCACGGCCACCACCAACACCACGGCCACCACCAACACCACCACGACCACGACCACTACCACTTCCACCACCACTGCCACTAACACAACCACCACCACCACCACTACCACTACCACTACCACTACCACTACCACTACCACTACCACTACCACTACCACTACCACTACCACTACGACTAGTAGTAGTACTACTAGCTACTACTACTACTACTACTACTACTACTACTACTACTACTACTACTACTACTACTACTACTACTACTACTACTACTACTACTACTACTACTACTACTACTACTACTACTACTACTACTCTGCTACTAGTAACAATAAGAGTAATACTGTACTGTTAATCTGCCTCTTCCTCTTCCTCACAAGTCCTACTACCATCCTAACAACACACACGCTTCCTCGGCGAAATAGTCCTTGATGGCATTCCCTGGTTGAGTTTTGGCCCTAAAACCCCCAAGCCTGTATATGGGTGGTTGTCAAAATTATGATCCCTTTTTGGGTACCCTTTAAATATTAGGTGCCGTATTATCCAAAAACGGACCCTAATTTTGAGAACCACCCTTATCCAGAAGCCTTCAAGCCTTGAAACATGAAACCCTATACCCGATAGCCCGCAAGACCTTTAAAACCATTTGGCCACGCAAGCCGAAATCCGTACACATACTAAAAATTAAAACCCTCAAAAATTGAAAACCTTAAGCATGTAAACGTTTCCTCAACCCGCACCACAAACAACTTTTAAACCCTAAGCTGACCCATAATAAGGAAAATACCATAATTCCCATAGTTTAGGATCCTTAAGGCCTTAAGGTAGTGCAGGATGTATATCATCACCCTAATCTCAAATCCTACAACCTGGACCTAAACCCCAGATTTTCAGCCCTCAGGCTTCAGCAAAGCTCCTCAGCCCCAGCAGCAAGCGCTTTGACTAGCACCTGCATGACAGGGGCTTGACTGTGATTGTAGGGTTTGGGGAAACAGGTCCATTTTTGGGTACCTTAGTTGAGGCCTTTATCACAAGGATGCTACAAGTACCACACCTAGCACTTAGCATTGTGCTTAAGGCTCCTTACGGGGAACCTTACTTACTTAAGGTATTTATCATAATGATCCTGCAACTTCTATACCCCTTAGAACCAGAATAAAAACTAAAATTGTTAATGCTTCTTTGGGTTTTATACGAACAAAAAATCCTAAGGAAACTATAGACTTAGGCTTGTCCACAGGGTTGAAGGCCCTCGGGTTCCCCAGAAACCTGTTCGAGACAAGGGTGGCCTTTTCCTTCTACTCATTCTAAGTGCTGAGCCCCAAAAAGAAGGGCATAAGGGCACTGAATAGTACCGGGATATTTGTAAATCCTACACCCTAAACACGCAACCCTAAACCCTAAACCGGAAGGAGCACCGTGTACAGGCTGGAGCTTTTAAGCAGGCCGGCAACGGCGGTCCTATGCGGTCCTTTTCCGGCTTGGGTTTGGATTTGCAATCTACCATGCCAGGAGCAGCATCGAACCTCCTTGAACTAAACTCGAAATTCTGCAAGCCCTCCTGCATAGCAGCCTTAGATGCTACTTTGCCGTCTTTCGAAATCAGGAGAAGCCCTTCTTAAAAAGTCATGAAGCCCCATACAGCAATTCCAAACCCGAAGCCCTACACCCCAAAGCCTCCATCAACACTTAAACCCTCAACCCTAAGCCCAGAACCTAAAACGGCAAAACCTCTCCTTGCTTCAGGCCCAAAAGCCCGAAACCCTTAACCCGAAACCCTAAACACTCAACTCTACTCGCAGGTTCATGGGCATTTATACCTAAGGCTTACAAGTGGGGTATCTACAAAAATCTGAATGTGAACCATATAACGGGACCCGTTATATCCCTACTTATAACTACCCATGAACCTCCAAATTTAGCCCAGAAGACCCTAAACCCTAAACCCTAGTTGCTTTGGAAAAAACCACAGCCCTAGCCTCGAGCACTGAGTGCAGCTTCGCCACGCCTCAAAGCCAAAGGATTTCAACTCGGGGGTAGGGTTTAGGGCTTTAGGGTTTGGGGGTTTAGGGGGTTTAGGAGTTTAGGGTTTAGGGGGTTTAGGATTTCGGATTTAGGCTTGTTTTTGAGCGCCCTTTTCCGCCCGCACACAGGCCCTGGCATCAGGAAGTCTCGAGGTGGAGACGAGCATTAAAGACACAGGCACAGCTAGATTACCCTGTGTAACGCTTTGATGTTAAACCTCATGGCTTAGTTAGGGTTTGGGCTTAGGGTGGCTTTGGCTTTGATTAAGCTACTATACACGGCTTTGCAGAGGTTTTTATGAACTTTATGTGCGTTTCCCTTTAAGGGGGAGGCTTTATAAAGAGTCTATATACGCTTTAGCATGTCATATAGGCTTGACATGTTTTCATACCGGTTTTACAGGGTTGCATACATGTTTAATAAGGATTTCTTACAGGCTATGCCAGAAACCCAAGCACCGGTGCCAACAGTCTCCAGCAGCGTTACAAGGGGTTTGGCCTTAAACCCCAAGCCATAGACCCTAGACCCCGAACCCAAACCCTACCTATAGTCTCAATTGTAATTCCTTTTTTGGTTTAACCAATTATATATTAAGGATTCCAACAGGTAACCCCAAAAAGGAACTACAATGGAGACTAGACCCAAGAGTAACCTAGGAATAAAAAGGGTGCCCTTTTTGGTTTAAAGGGGCTTATAAGGGAACCTGAACCCTCAAAAAAGGGAATAAGGGCCTACTCTGGGTCCTAGGAGACTATACTTAAAGGATCATGGGACTTAGTAACTAGGGTTAGAATTAGGGTAACTATACTTATAACCCCAATTAAGGTACTTATAACCTTACTTACTAAGTCCCACGATCCTCCAACTAGACCCTAAACCCTATTCCCTATAGATCCCTTTTAAGGAACCCCTATAGATCCCTTTAAGGAGCCCTTTTAAGGAACCTTACTTACTAAGTCCCACGATCCTCCAAGTAGGTAAACCCCATCGGTTCGGGCCCCGGGTTCCGGGAGTGGCTGCTGACGTTCTTACGCGACAAAGCCTGTCCTGATATTGCTGGCGGACACTTGGAGGGTCATGGGTAGTTATAAGGGCCCCTTTAAAGGGACCTATAAGGATTCTATAAGGGTATAAGGGTTTGGGGAGCCCTGTGCTTCCCGACGCGCCCGAAAACGCCCTCAGCTATGGGAACTCTGGTAGATTCTTTGATTCTTGCTAGTGCAGGATTGTTCGTCCATCATCCAGACCTCCAAACTCTAAACACAAAGCCCTATATAAACCCCAAACCCTAAACATCCCTAAACCCAGAAACCCAGATCCTGAACCCTAAACCCCTTAATTCCTAAACCCTCCACGCCTAAACCCAAAACCCGGATCCTGAACTATAGACCTCAACCCTGAACCCTAAACCCTACAACCCCAAAATCCAAAAACCCTAACCCGAAGCCCTATAAACCCAAAATCTTGAAACCCTAACCCTACGACCCATAAACCCCAAAATCCTAAAAACCCTAGCTTTAAGCCCTAAACCCGAGGTGCCGGAACCCTTGGGTCCCGGGCTGCTGGAAGCCGTCTCGATCGCCTTTCATGGGCTTTGGTTTAGGGTTTCGGATTTAAGGTTTAGGGTTTCGGGCCTTGGGTTTAGAGTTTCGGGTTTAGGGTTTAAGACTCAGGGTTTAGGGTTTAGGGTTTGGGGTTTAGGGCGAGTCACAGAGGGTCGGCAGTATCGGAAGACAGATAAGTAGCGATACATGTCTCTGTGCGTGTGCGTGCATATATGTGTCTTCATCCGTGTAGATGCATATGTGTACATAGCGACATAGAGGTATGCGCATTGACATGTGCACATACTCCTGTCAAGCATGAACACAAACGCCCTTATCTACTGTCTACACCTCTATCTCTGGGGAGGAGGGAAAGAGACGGAGAAAACAACAGAGATGGAGAGAGCGAGGGAGGGGAGACAGAAAGATGTGTGTGTGTGTGTATATATATATATGTATACACATACACATACAAAGAGACAGGTTTTGGAAGAGCATGACGCAGCATAACCGTGGCTGTCTCGACTACTGAAACATGCCGCCTGCTGATTTCCGGTCGCACCATTGCATGAGGCTGCCATCTTTTGAAGATAGTATAGCGTAGCTCTAGTGGCATAGACCCAAAGCATCAGAGACCCCTAACCCCCAAACCACCCCCTGATACCTGATTCGACCACCTGAACCTTAACCCCTAAACCCCAAAATCCTGACCCCCTGTAAACCACCCAAATCCCAAACCCACAACATCATAATACAGGGGCCTAGATAATTAATTCTATTTGGGGTTCGTGAAGAACTATGAAGTAATATACCCCAAAACCCTATCCTAGTTATTCAGACCCTATGATATACTACCCTCATAGATCCCCAAAAGAAGCCCTGAAAAGGACCCCTGCTTGGAACCCTATTCTGATTACTAAGGCCCCTATATTACCTGACCCCCGTCTTGGTTGCTGGCCAGCGCTGCTTGCTGCTCGGCAATGCTAGCATCCTTCGAGGCTGCAAGAGTTGGTCTTCCTTTGAAAAGGGGCTCGCGCTTGCGGGTTCAGGCTTTAGGGGCTTTTAAAGGGGGCTCTGCATGGGATTTATAAGGGTTCTACTACATTAGGGGTCTATCAAGGTTCTTAAAGGGATCTATGCAGGGAGTTTTGAAGCGTTCCAATAAAGGCTTAGGCTTCGAGTTTGGGTTTTTGGGGCTCAGCGGTTCGATCTTCCGGTCTCACTTAGGAACACGTTCTCTGAAGATCAGGCTCAAGAGGCCCGGAAATTTTGAGTTCAGGGTTTAGTGCTTAGGATTTAGGGTTTAGGTTCTACCAGCACCCCGCAAGTACCCTTTAAAGGGCTCTAATATTTCTCATTAAGAGATAATTAGGGACTAGAATTAAGGGTAGTTGGGGGGTCTAGGTAGGGTTGAGAGTTTAGGATCAGGGCTGGGGCTTCCGGGTAAACCCTAAACTATACTGAACTTAGAACCCTAGCACAAATTGTAATTTTAGCTGTTTCTTAGGGATTATAATAATCAAAAATTAAAAAGTATTTCTAATTACCCTTAAGTAAACCAGCCCCCTGTGGCAAGATGCTGTGTGGCGGCCTTCCGATCGAGTCTGAAGGAAACACGCTGAGATCCCGGCAATCTCGACATTATCATACGGACCCGTATATACAAGGCCTATTTGGGGAAGCAAGGTGCTCTACTCCCGTAAGATCCCGTCAATCTCCACATTATCATCATAAGTAGCGAGGACCCATAAGGCCTATTTAGGGAAGCAAGGTCCCCTACTCCCCTCCCCCCAATGCTCTTCCCTTACCTGCCTAAACGTCCATATGAGATTCTGAGCTCCGGGAACTCTGGGTTTTCTCGTGGCGACGGCGGTTTGTTGTCCACACCCGATAGCTTTAAGACAGAGGCCTTCACAGCCAGAATTTATCAGCGAGCCCTTTAGGAATGGTATCAGTGCGTATCGCATGTAGGCCCGAATAGTAGGGGTCGGATGGCATGCCAGACATGTTCGTTCATGTTCGTTTTATATGCTGTGCACCGGAATAAGTCTTGATCCACCACAACTCTTGTGGGACATCTCATCGTATTGAGCTAGCTTTCGGCTCATCCGATGTCCGCTGTATACTTCCCTGAACACGAGTTTTTGACACGAACTCGGAACCGCTGGAAACCCTATAAACCCTATCCACAATTTGGGCCTTCTTGTACCACAGGCTAACAGTCTGCAGCCGCTGGATGGCATCGGGATCGACATCCTCGGAAATGATAATGCAAGAGTTTTAACAGCGTGTTGGACCGATGTAAGGGTTTAGGGTTTAGGGGTTTACGGTTTAGGGCAAAAGCAATGTAAAGCCATAGTCAGTAGAAGGGTTTTTCCGGTGTGTATTATAGAAGCGTAATGTAAAAGCATAGCACAGTTGTTAAGCATATTAAAATGAGATTAAAATGTAGGAACCTGCCTACAAAACCAATAGTACAAAGGCCCAAGGTAGCTGGACCCTCACATTGCGAACATGTGGGGGTTTCCGGAAGTGGGGGAGGGGGACCTCTATATAGCACCCTAAAATTGTATTATAACGACGCAGCATAAGGTACCCCTTAATTTTCGGAAACTCCCATGTAGCTATCTGGTATAGTATCCGGGGTCTGAGACTAAGGGTTTTAAGTTCAACAGCCGGGTTCATGAATGATGCATCGTAGTACATGTTGAGAGCAAGTCACGGGCAAAACAGCGATCCGAAAGCCATCCATATAATGTATGGGCCTTAAAAAGCACAATGGGGTTTTGAGGCTCCTTATTATAAGTGTTGAACTACAGAAGCGTGGCGTCAATCAGCATAGAGCTCGCACAAGAAGCTTGCGTACCAGGTGTCGATTGCAACCGTCCCCAAAAACTATGCGATTGATTAGGGCTCTTTGTATGCAAGAATCAAAAACGAAATCAAAGAACACAAAGAAAACAAATCGAAGCCGAGTGTAAAGTGTCTCAGAGGACACTCTATCCATGGCTCCAGCCCTAGTGAATCCCGAAGCCCTCAACCCTGAGCCGTCAGCCTCAATCGGGAAAGAGCGACTGTCATGGAAACTCACGCTACGACGTCGCAAAAACCGTGTGGAATCCCGGGGCTGCACCAAACAAAAATTAGGGTTTAGGATTTAGGGGAAACAAAACATGCATTTTCGGCTAAGGGTCTGTGATTCAGGGTTCATGTCTAACGTTATTTGTTTGAAGCTTGAGTTGAAGATTCACGGCTTGAGGAAATCCTGTGCCTCGAACGATTCTAGCGGCTGGGAAAGAGAAAGCTCAAACTCTGAATCCCAATGTCACCTGCGCTAAACCTGAACCCTAAACACCAAACCCCAAACCCTCCGCCTAAAACCATGAAGCCCTAAAGCCCTAGCTCCCCAAACCCTAATATCATAAAACCCTGAAATCAACAAAAAACTAAAACCCTGAAATCAAAAAAACAAACTAAAATCCTGAAATCAAAAAAAAACTAAAACCCTGAAATCATAAAAAAAAAAAACTAAACTCATGGAACCCTAAGGTCCTAAAACAAAAGAACCTGAAGCCTCAAACCCTGTGCTGGCCAAGTCGCTGGGACGCTCGTCCCGAAACCGCCTCTGTGCTCTGAATACTGGGTTTTGTTTGCGAAAGCCCTTCTTAAGCTATGCCCCCCTTGGAACCATAATAAAAATAGTAGGATTAATATTCTCTTAGGTTTTATATAAATAAAAATTAAAAAAATAATTCCTAAGGAGACTATAGGAAGGGTTTCAGATCAAGGGCTGAGTACCCCAGCCCATAAACGGCTAACCCATCAACTTGTACTAGGATTCTATCTCGGTTCCTGAGTAGTAGCCCCTGTATAAATTAAATGAGAATAGGGTGTAATGTTTAGGAGACCCTAAAACCCTAAACCCTAAACCCTAAGAGGGCAAAGGTTGCCTACTCAGCTCCTGAGTCGGGGTTTAGCCAGGCGTTTAGGGCTCAAAGTCTTCCTAGAAGCTTCGCAGACGGGTTCCTAGAAAGGGTTTAGGGTTCCGGGTTCAGGGTGTAGGGTTCAGGGTTTAGGGTTTAGGGTTCAAGGTTCAGGGTTTAGGGTTTAGGGTTCAGGATTTAGGATTTAGTGTTCAAGGTTCAGGGTTTATAAGGTTTAAGTTTCAAGGACTCCTATGAGGTTCCATCAGCAGTTCCTATGAGGTCCGAAATAGGGGTCCCCAAAATAGTACTCTAAATAGTTGGATCCTTATTTTAAGGACTCCCAAAATGGCGGTATCCCTGATTTGCGGAAACTCGCATGAGGGTCGAGAAAGGGGTGCCTTAAGGAGGCTCTTTCCTGAAGGTGCAGGCCAATTCCTTCAGTGGGGGGATCTTCTCTGACCCACACACGACTGCTCTCAAGTGACTTCCCAGCCTCGCGAGGGGCTCATGGGACATGGAGGCTGCCAGAATGACGGCAAAATGTCGGGGAGTCCACTGTGTCAAAACGCAAGGAGTCTAGGGCTAAGGGCGGGAGACTAGACTAGGCTCTCGGGTTTCTAAGGCTTGTGCGCTTGCTGGTTTCACGGCTCAGGTTCAGGGTTCGGGGTAGGGTTTTAGGGTTTAGGGTCTAGGGTGGTGTAGAAACGCTTGGCTTTGTGAGGATGTGGCGTGGGTTGGCTGAGTGTGTTCGCCTCGCTGGCGAAGGCTCTGCTAAAAAGCTGGCTTGAGGTTGGACTGCAGCGGAGATAGAATTTACCAGAACCCCCCAACTAGGTAGGGAGCAAAGTTCAGTGGTTTAGGGGTTAAGGTTCGGAAAGGGGCAACATCAATACCTTTCTGCGTGAAAAATCCCAGAGAGACCCCACGCCCTCAACCCTAAAGCCTTCTACAACCCATACAGGAGCTCTAAGGAAATGTAGAGGACCTGTTTCCGACACTACTTTAAAGTCAGGGTTTAGGGTTTAGGGTGTGTTTGGCACTCCTGTTCTCCAGAGGCTGCAGTCTCTAAACGTCAGGGCTTAGGGTTTCGGAGCCAGCGTCAGGTTCAGATTCTGTAAAGTCTAAGGTTGTCGCCATAGCTTGAGAATCCAGAAGACGAATCTCGGAGTGGGCTTGGCCCACACGCTGCAAAGTAGACCGTCTGGAAACAAATTTGGAACGACTCCTGCACTGCCGCACTGGCAAAGGTCAAGGATAGAATAATAGCCAAAGAGCTTTTGTGACCACAGCCGCTCAGCGTGAAGATCCTACTGACATGGCAACTGCTACCGTGAGACATCAAGGCAACCTTACTCAGACACTTCTAGTACTTCCTACTTGTCGGGTATCATGGGGAACTAAACGTTAACCGTTTTGGTTATATTAAGGGACTATACAAAGGTTACCTACCCTACTACCAGGATTTATAATTTTTGTCTGCCTATGCTCTTCCGCACCAGGTATCGGCTCCAAGATTGCTGTTGCATGTGGGTTGATAACATCTCTGCTCTTGTGCAGAGCTGCTTCAGAGACACACTATCACAAGCATTTAGGCATGAGCAGATAGATAAACATCCGACGACTGTCCACCTCTCTACACGCTCACATTCTCCGTGCGCTTGAAGGCGTCTGCATCAATTCCTGGGCCATGACATCATTGCCGGCTCTCAATTTAGAAGCTGAACCGTCAACGCAAGCCTAAGGCCAAAACCATGGAACCTTCGGCATGAATCCTAAGCCCAAAGATTGCTGACTTCTGAAGCCTTATACAAGGTCTGAATCCGGCATAGGAAAACGGAATCCACTTCGAAAGCCTTTCGAGCCCTGTAGCTGCAAATTCGACGCAGTTGAATGCATACGCATCCATACCCACGTAGACCTGGAATGCGCAACACCGCCCAAAAGTAAGGACTGGCCAGAATTTATCAAGAATACTTAGCAGTCCTCAACTTAAAGACCATACAACCCAACCTAAGTTCGCAAATCTCCTCAATCAAGAGCTATTCCATGCTGTTCCTGTATTCCTGACATTTATGAGCCAGGAATACACCGTACAGATACATGCTCCTTAATATGGATGTTTGATGAAGACAGGGTCATCATGTTCCTTCGATGCAAAACTGTGAGTGGGTTCCTATGAGGGGCTTCCTCAGGGACCCTAGTCACCCTCTTAAGGCGGTTCTAGGAGCCTATAAAGCCCTCTAGGGCCCTCTATACCCACCCGGAACCCCAGTTTATCAAAGCCTTTAGGAAAAGCTGTGTAGAACCCTGATAGAAACCCTTATAGAAGCCCTTATAGAGCCTTTAAACGAGCCCTCATTAGACTCCCTTTTCATATCGCGCCCCGTGTAGAAACCCCTTGAAAGGAACCCTAAACCCCTAAAACTCTAAACCCCAAGCCCTAAAACCCTATACCTAAACCCTAAACCCTAAAACCCTATAGAAGCCGAGGATGGTGAGGAGGCAGCTCTTGAGCATCGACTTCAGCTGCTTCAGAGGACCAACCCTGAGCTTCTCAGTCTCTACAAAGGCGGGGGGGCCTTGGGGTCTTACGTTTTAGGGAATCTTCGGGTCTCTATAAGGGCCCAAACCTTCCAAAATCCCTTAATTAAGGAATCTACCTTAATTCATATTTGGAATCCTATTATAATTTAAGGTATATTCCTTAATTAAGGGATTTTGGAAGGTCTGGGTATAAATAAGGGTTTGTATAGGGTCTTAGTTCTTATGTTTTAGGACTTAGGGTCTCAAGCTTTAGGGTCTTCTGGGGGGGGTTTACCTAAACCCCCCAAGTGCCCTCTAAAGGGCTCTGATATTTCTCATTAAGAGGTAATTAGGTGCTACAATAAAGGATAGTTGGGGTGTCTAGGAGGATTCAGTATAAAGGGATCCTTCAGGGGAGGGCTTAGGGTTTAGGGTTGCGGAAAGCTTGGGGTCTCCATACGGTCGTAGGGTTTGTTCTTATGTTTTCGGGTTTAGGGTCCTAAGCTTTAGGGTCTTCTGGGGGGTTTAGGCTCGTAGGGTTTAGGGTCGTAGGGTTTGGGTTTAGCGCGCAGTGTGTTCGGTTTTTGTTTGGGGTTTTGCGGTTTTTCGCACGCTTTGGGGAATCAGGCGAGGATGGAAGTCTTTCGCCGTTGCCAGAACGACCTGGGGTTTAGGGTTTAGGGTTTTGGAGTTTAGGGCTTTGGGGTTTAGGGTTTAAGGTTTACAGGGCTCAGGGCTGAGATTTTCTTAGGGTTAGGACGGTTAGGACTACATCTAGGTGTACCAGCAATGCAGCAGTTGAAGCAGCAGCAGAGGCAGCAACGCAACCAGCGCCAATAGAAGCTCACAACAAGCCTGCCAGGCCGAATCAACCTTCAGCTTCGACGTCAGGAATTTGCGGTCTAGGGCAGGGTTTAGGGTTTAGGGTTTCGGGTTTAGGGTTTGGGGTTTAGGGCCTAGGTCTCAACCACGCGGTCAAAACCCAGAACTCGAGCCCGAGACCAAAAATCCCCAAAGCCTCGAAAACCCGAAAAGCCCCCGAATTCCACTCCTTAGCCCAACTCTGCTTCAGCCATGCAAGGGAGTATATCATCATCAACTCACTAAAGCTTGAACCCGTAATCCTTAAATCCTGAGCAGAGCGCATGACGCGAAAAACTCGTCGCTTGATAAAGTTACCTTTGACCTCCCATACATAACCCATGCACCCAATAGTTAAGATGCCCTGAAAAGGCCTAACCCCTAAAACTGAACCCCTAAAACCCTACACCCTGATCCCTGAACCAGAAACCCTGAACCCCGATTCCAACCCCCCCCCAGGCCCTGTTCGCAAGGTCCCTGGCTCGAAGAAGTCCTTCACTCCATCCATAATCATAGCCTTGGCTGGGTTTTTTTGTAGCGATGCCCAGAAAGTTGGAACATGGGTTTAGGAGGATTAGTGCTAGGATCCGTTATACTTTACTTTATAAGGGCATAAGGAGTCTTGTTCCAACTTTTTGGCTTCTACTATCTTAAGAGGTTCCTTGGGCGGACTTCTACAAGGGTTCAATCAGGGTTCCACTTCTGAGGTTCAAGGCTGTAGGGTGCAGGGTTGGGAGGTTCAGGAATTCAAGGGTTTACATGGGGGGCTGTGTAGGCATGCCGAGGCGAATGCTAGGTGTATCCATGGGATTAGGTTTAGGGGATTGTGACGATGACGAGGGTGATGATGCAGCTCGTTGGTTGATCTTAGTGGTGAGAAGGACGATGATGATGGTGATGATGGCGACGACGATGACGATGACGATGATGATGATGGTGGTGGTGCTGCCGCTGCTGCTGGTGATGGTGGTGATGGTGGTGGTGGTGATGGTTGTGATGGTTGTGATGGTTGTGATGGTGATGGTGGTGGTCATCACGACAATGATGACGGCGACGATGATGATCATGTTCGTGAAGAGGAGGAGGAGGAGGAGATCAGGATGAGGCTCAAGATGAGAATACGACGTGGATGACGATAGGATTGGGGTTCCGGCCTTGATGGTGGGCTCCCACAGCACCTCGTTGGTGAGCTGCATCCTGGCTGTTGCGCAATTGGGCTTAGGGGTTCAGACTTTCGGGGTTCTGGGTTTTAGGGGTTTAGGCTAGGGGTTTAAGGGTTTGGGGAAGTTTAGGGTTTAGGGTTTTAGGGGTTCTGGGATTTAGGGGTTTAGGGGTTTAAGGGTTTAGTGAAGTTTAGGGTTTGGAGACTTAGGGGTCGGCTCAAGTTTCCGGCAGGCTTACAGTGTAGGGCTGGGGCTCCTCAGCTTGAAAGAAGTGGGGGTTTCCGAAAATAGGGGACCCCAATATGGTACCCTAAACAGTGGGATCCGAATCATAAGGACTCCAAAAATAAGTAATATAAGGTACCCCAATTTTCGGAAACTCCCAAGTATATCGGCCAGTATCAGCTGCTGTCGGGCCTTATGAAAGCATGCCCAAAGCTCGGAAGGAAACTGCCGTTGCTGCATCTTCGGCCCAGTATCAAGGTTTCAATTGCCTTGATTCCTTAGGGGCTGAGTGCCCTAAGAAGCCCTCAAGGAACAGAACACCGGCTGGGACATGTCACACTACAGCTTCATGGGGACGATAGGGGAATACAGACACACCACTCGACACCCCAAAGAGCCTCTAAACATGAGTCCTTGGAACCCCCAACGGTCCTAAGCCGCCCGAGCCTTAAACCCCAAACTCTATACCCTCAACCTAGAACCTAAGCCCCAAATTCTAAACCCCAAGCGACGATCGCCCCCTCCGCCCTCTGAGCTCGTCGCTTCATGAGCTCCAGGAAGGAGGCGGGATCGGAGCCCTCCTTCACCTCATCGCTTGGAAGCCCAAAGAGGGTCCCTACAGAGGTCGAAAAAGAAGAAACCCAAACCATCCCAAACCCAAAAGGGTCCGGCAAGGGATGAGAAAGGTACTTTGGGGCTGCAGGTCTGAGGCTCAGTTTATTTCGGGTTTCGGTGATTCCCGGGTCTTGCAGAAAATTCGCGAGCTTTTAAGGGTTTCCGAAGGCTTACACTCATCCAACTGCCTTTTGCAGCTGGTAGCATTTGGGAGTCACAAATATGACCCCCTGCTCTGCATACCCAAATGGTCCAAAGTACCTATATAGTAGAAAGTAGGGATTCTATATGAGGAAATACAATTATGATTTGGGACGTATTCCTCCTTTGGGAGACTTACCAAGACCCGGTTTCCTGTGACCTACGACCGGCATGGGAGGCAAAGGGGGCTTTCAGCGGTAAAGGGTTCAGAGGTTTTGGCTTCAGAATTCATGCGTGGCACGAGGATGGGCTTGGAGACTACGATGATGCTCATGATGCTAGCCCTATGGAATGACAGCTCTGGTCCTCCACTATACAACACTGAACCCTGAACCGTCAAGACACTCCGACGATGTGCATGAGCCTTCGTAGGAGAATGTGCCCCTACTCAGAAGCCTCGGTAGCATGAGTGACAAATAAATGGGAAACTCCTGTTTCAGTTCTTTCGATTTCCAACGAGAATGATGCGAATTGCAAACTTAGGCTAATTAGTTATGCCTAAACTCTAGGCCAGAAACCCCAAACCCAAACCATGAACCCCTAAACCCTCGTGAATGGTGAAATCAAGGCCTACAACCTCACTGAAAATCCGCGTCACCCAAGCTCCTAACACCTAAAACCCTAAACTCAATGAATATGAGGGCCTTAATAATTAGAATAGGGCTCTGGGCCCGATTATACTTTGACTATCATAAGGAACCCCCAAAATAGTAGAGGTAGTTATTAAGGACCCTATAGTATCGGGTTGGGATCCACGCCCGCTTGCCGTTGACGTTGAAGTACAAGCTACACCTGCTGACAAACGGTAGCAGTTAGGGTTCAAGGTTTAGGGTTTTGGGTTCAGGGTTTAGGGTATTCGGGTTTAGGAGTACTACCTATAGTCTCCATTGTAGTTCCTTTCTTGGTAAACCAAAAACTCTATTATAGGATCCTAACCATAAAACTGGTTAACCAAAAACAGGCACTACAATGGAGACTAGAGGTAGGGTTTCAGGTCAGGGCTTAGGGTTTGAGGTCTGACGGTATTCGGGCTTCGGCTCTTGTGATGGTCTAAGGTTCACCCTAAACCCCCTACACGGCAAACCACTGAGTCTCAAAATCAAAGGGCCCTTTGGGTTTCTGCGCTCAGGGTTCAAGGTTTAGGTTCTGGGGTTTACTAGTTCATTGTTGGGATAGGATGAAAAATGTACATTATTATTCCTTATTGGGTTTAAGTACCCATAAAAATGTAAAATGCTACCCAACTCTGACAAAGTTTAAGGGTTAAGGCGTAGGGCGGAGGCTTCAGGGGTTTAGGGTTTATGGGTACACCGAAACCCTATAAATCCTCGTAAAGGGACCCTTATAGATCCCTTAAACCCTAAACCCTAAAACCAGGGCTGGGGGTTCGCGCTTAATATGGGGATTAAGGGTTTTGGTGCCCACTATGCTATAAATATATTAAGCCACCCCCAAAATAGTTTAGGTAACCATTAAGGCCCCTACGTCAGGGTTCATTGAACCAAAGCTGGGCGGAGAGCAGTCCATAGGAAGAGTTTCACACAAGTTCGGGAGTTCAAGGTTATAGAAGGCTGTGCAAAATTAGGGCCCCCTTCTTAGGGCTTCCGTAGACGGATCCAAAAGGGCTTCTATAAGGGTGCTATAAGTGATATACGAGTTCTCTAAATTAAGCCTAGGGTGCTGTCTGTAAGGGAGCCGTACTGTTTTGGGATCTAAAACGGGACTCCAATTTGGAGAACTACCCATGGAGCCAGTCATTGTACTGTTTGCAACAGTCGCCCAGCACCCCTTCGCGGCCCTAAACCCTGAACTCAAACCTTAAACTAAAGCCTCGACTTTGCCCTAGACCCTACTTGGAGGATCATGGGACTTAGTAAGTGGGGTCACAAGTATGCCAAGTGAGGTTATAAGTAACTATAAGCATAGTTACCTGAATTATAACCCTAGTTACTGAGCCCCATGATCCTTTAAGTATCCGGGTGAGCATCTACTGAAACCGAACAACCTGAAACCTTGAAACCTCCAGACTTTGAATCTCAACCGCAACAGTCCCCGATCCAAAAACCAAACCCAAAGGGTCCAAGTATCATCATGGTATATACAAAGACCCCCAAAATGCCCTACAAGTATATACCAGAATGATACCTGGACCCTTTGGGAAAAACGACTCAGGGTGAAGGGTTTTGGCGCTTTCAGCCGAGAGTCAGAGTGTAGAGTTTAGGCTGGTTGAGGTTCGAGTGGACTAGGATGATGAAGCGAACCCTAAACCTTAAACTAAACCCTAAAGCCCAAATAAGCCCTATAATCCCACAAGAACCCCTTAACCCTAAATAAGCCCTAAAACCCTCAATAAACCCTGAACCCTCAACAAAACCCAAACCCTGAATGAACCCGAAACCCCAAGCCCCAAACCCTAAGCCACAAAACACGAGACCCACTCCTCAGGCCCCCAAAAAAGCACATAAGCAAAAATTAGGATAGGGATATCCCATATAACCCACCCCCAACAAGGTAGGGATATCCCCAAAAAATGCGTGTGCTCATGTGCTTTTGGGGTCCCTAAACTCCTCAGGCCCCTGTGATGGGAGGCCAAAAGGGGGGTTTAGGATTCTTGGGGTAGGGATTCCTTAATATGAATCCTATTATGGGAACCCTAATCCCTACTAAACCCCCATAGGCTAAAACCCCTTTTTGGCCTCCTTTGATACCCTTATAGATCCCTTTAAAGGAACCCCCTCTAGATCCCTTTAAAGGAACCCTGGGGATCCCTAACCCCCATAGGCTAAAACCCCTTTTGGACTCCTCAGGCCCCTCAAAGGATGGCCTCGGGGGTGCCATCTTCTGCGCTGCGGCATCCAAGGCCCGTGAGAGCTGCTCCTGAAAGTTCAAGGCTTCTGAGGTTTTAGGGCTTCAGGGATTTTGGGTTCTTCTTTTTGTTTAAGAGCTTCAGGGTTTCAAGGATTTAGGGTTTTTTTTTTGGGGGGGGGGGGGGTTTAGGGTTCAGGGTTTCGATGTTTTCGGGTTTAGGGTTTCAGGTCTATAGTGAACGCCAGAAAGTTGGAATATGGGTTTAGGATGATTAGTGCTAGGATTCCCTCTACCATACCTTAAGGGCATGAGGATAATGATGTTTTCCAAATTTCTGGCTTCGGCTTGAGGGTGTCGGGGATTTAGGATTCAAACATTTAGGGTTTGTAGGGCCTTCAGGGTTTCCGGGATTTGAGGTTTGTAGGGATGTACCTTAACCTACCAAACCCTGCTTTTTTGTACCTAATACGGGGTTTATAGTGACCCTACAAAAAAGTAGGTTTTGGTAGGTTAAGGTAGGGTTCAGAGTTTACGGGTTTCAGGGATTCAGGGATTTAGGGATTTGAGGAATGTAGGGTTTAGGGTTTACGGGCTTCAGGGACGCAGGGTTTGTCGCTCCAGGGGTTGAAGTTTCGGGGAATTTGGGTTTAGGGTTTGGGTGTAAGGTTTAAGGGATAAGGGTTTAGGGGATAAGGTTTAGGATGCCTTTTGCATTTAGGGTGAAAGGATAAGGTTTAGGGTGACTTTTGCGCCTAGGGTTTGAGGCATAAGGTTAGGGTGCCTTTTGGGTTTAAGGTGCAAGGGACAAGGTTTAGGGTGCCGTTTGGGTTTGGGGTTTAGGTGCAGGTACAACACCCAATGTTTCTGCTGAAGACAAAGCCATTCGCACTGCACTGCACCAAGACGTCGCTGGACAGCTCGTGGTTCTTCAGGTACCATGCGCAAAGGAGACCCTAAACCCTAGAAGCCCTAAACCCTGCACCGATCATTATTAACCTCGCTCAGATTCGAAAGGTGGCCTGGAATCCGTCTCGCCCTGAACCGGCACGAGGTGCACGGCTGTTTCTTCAAGCGAGCACTCCCCTTCTGACTAAGTAGTACATCAGGCTACACTTTCAGAGCCGTTCCGAGTCATAAGAAATCATGACGTAAAAGTTTGGTTTTGGAGAACTACGAACACTACGCGGCAAGCCCAATACAACTGAATGCCTGCTACACCCCTAAACCCTACAGCGATTCTTCCCTAGACGGCGGAATCCAAGACCGTTCAACCCTTCCTCAAGAATATGCACCAATAACTTTGAAACTGTTGGCCCTGAACCTATAACTCCTAAGCACTTCTTGGGACATCTCTCCCTGGATTTTCAAACTTTATTGGGCTCTGAGCGGGCCAGCCCCGACCTGAAGCCATAATTAAGCCTTTGGACTCACCCCAGGCCTCAAACACACCCGAACCCCTAAACCCCTAAACCCTAAACCCAACCGGAACTTGAAACCTCGAACTCAAAAGGCTCATTGAGCCCTCGTCCTGTGCAGGGGACATCAAAGGTGTGTGGAACGCTCCACTGGTCTTGATCGGGCGAGCCTCCGAAGCAGCTTTCCAAGCGAAGATATAGTCAAGTTAGCAACTACAAGTTCCATTTTCTGGCCGTGCACACCCCCCTAGGCCTCCCCAACACCCATGCGACGAAAGCTGCCTTGAACCACCCCTACATACCACTGGAAGACCCACCTGAAGAACCCATGTGTGACGAAACCGTACACTTTGACCCATAGAGAAAACATAATCTAGGGACCTTAATTAGAATAGGGTTTTGGGGCCTTCATACTATAAATATAATAAGGAGCCACCAAAATAGTATTGGTAATTATTCAAGCCCCTGTAGTACTATAGTACTGAACCGCACAGTGTGCGCCACCACTTAGAAAGCCCATAACACCCAACTCAAAAAACGGAAATTGTCTTCTTAAAAACAAGGTTTCAGAATAAGGCTGACGCGAAGCGCGGCAGACTTCTGACGGCGCTTTCCCGCAATGATGTTATAGCCTCTAACATCTTATTAAGTGACTTATCAACAGGAATTTCAGTGCTTGATATCTTATCTAATTATCTAAGACGTAAAGGTCGACCACTGCGTTGGCGATGTAGCGCTCGAGATTTGCTGTCGGGCTCGTCGTCGGAGTATTCCTTCGGGACGACAAGTGGGAGAGGATTAGGGTTTAGCGTTTAGGGTGGATTGAGCAAAAAGGTGGTGGGCTTTACAACGGCTTCGCTCTCGCACGCAGCTGCTGATTTTGGATGTGCTCTCTCGAATGACACCTCAAGAGCTCATGAAAGTGCACCTGCAAGGATGGCGCACCGAGTCTCTCTGGCAAATCACAAAAACTGCATGCACGAACCCCATGTAGCCAGCATCAATTGCCGATGCTGGAGCAGCATTACAGTAATGCAGCATTACATTTGAAAGGGCTACCTCTGAGTCGTGCTTTTTTCAAAAACCCGAAACACGGAGCCATGCTAGTGCACGGTAGGCATCGCGCGTCACTGCTGCGCCTCCACCCAAGGCCGCACCCACTGCTGCCGCAGCTGTTGCACCGGAGCCAAGCCCCGCCGCTCCGATGCTCTGGCAAACGGCAACTGTGCTGCCTGCTGCCACGCCACCCCCATTCGCAATGGCGGCACTTGACATCATCGCAGCGGCTGTGCTACCTGCAGCGATGCCTGCGCCTGTGAATCCGATTGCCCCGAGAGCAACCGGGGCTGCAACCACAGCGATCGCACCACAGGTGACACCAGCAGCGACGCCTTTAACCCAGTCTCCGAGACCCATGGCCACTGCTTGTAAGTGCAACTTCTAGTTTGGAAGTGCCTTGCTGGTGGTGAAACTGGTTTAAGAGCTGTGAGCCACGCGGCATCAAGACAGGCGGGCATGAAGTCCAGCGGAATCGTCAAAGCAAACATGAGCCGCTCATGGGACCTCCTCATCACTATGTAAGGCCAGTAAGTATGCAGTAGCAAACTCCGTCCCTCTGAACTAGCGAAACCTTGCACACTCCCTTGCAATGGCAATCGGTCCTTCTGACCTGGCGGCTGTCGATCTTGGCGTTGTAGTGGTGGCGAAAGTGTCGCATCAATCGCGACACGCCGCTGCACGTGCTCTTCTGCAACTCGGACCCGTCTTGCAAACTACGATGATGATATATTTTCTAGGGAGACTAAGGTAAAAGTTAACCCTTGGGGGTTGCAATTAAATGCGACAACAGGGTTCAAGGTTGTATGCTCTGCTACTGAGCAAACTATCTGAAGCTATCATTTCCACCAGAATCCTATAAAGCCTAAACCCACACCAAGAAAACCTTGAACCCTATACCCGAAACCCTAAACCCCTGAACCCTTAACCCTAGGGCTCAAGATGCTATAGCTTCTTGCTAGGTCTCTGGACAGCCTAGAATAAGTCGGGTTTAGGGTTTGATTGGTAGTTGCTAGCTGGCTTCGAGATTAGGGTTCAGGGCTTAAGCTCTGGCTTCCTCTTTTAGCGGCTCCTTTTTGGAAGTGTCTACCTTATGTAAAAGCTGCATACGCGGTCTACGAGGGTTCGGTGTCTTTACTGCGTCAGAAATTGTTATCTAGAATGGTCTTTTGGCCGGCTTTTTAATTATTCCTTTCTCTTGTTCGGCATGTCCTTCTGGCGGGAAACTTCACGACCTGTACCCTTATAGAAACCCCCATAGATCCCTTTAAGGAGCCCTAAACAAAGGGCCCCTAATTTTAGACAGCCTTCTCTAGTCTTTCACTCTGCAAAATCGCGAAGAGACCCTAAACCCTAAACCCCTAAACCAAACAGACCCCGTCGCTTCCATATCCGCCTGCAAAGCCCTGGCAGCCGTCGCACGCTTGCAGAGGTCGTCGATGGCATTTTTGGTCCCGGCCTCATGTGAAATAGGGGTTTATTCATGCAGTGATCGTAGAGAGTTGTAGAGATTGTATACAGGCGTCCACTGCAAACTTTGATCCCTAAACCTTCGGCCCTTAACCCGGTTTCGGGTTCAGGGTTCATGGTTTAGGGTGGATGTTTGCGGGGACATTTTTCGCAGAGCCGTCCGTCCGGACATGGGTTGTAAGCTTGAGAGCTTGTCTTGAGTGCTTACCAACCCTGAGGCTCAAAATGGGCCAAAAGCCTTATATAAGAAGGCCCTTAGGCCCAAAAAAAACCTGAAAATATGAGTCCTTAGAGCCTTAGGGCAAGAATGCCCTAAACCCTAAACCCTAAACTCTAAACCCGTAATTGTTGTCGAGCCGTGGCTTGGGGAGTTGCTTCGCTCAGGCTTTTGAGCTTTAAGCTTGTAGATTTATGAGGGCCTGATGTACGCAAGGGGTTATAGGGTATAGGGTTTAGGGTTTAGGGTTTAGGGTATAGGGTTTAGGGTTTAGGGTTTAGGGTTATATAATATGAAGACTCTACAAGACCTTCATATGGTTTGGCATATACGGGCTGATCCCAAGCGTCATGCTTGTTGATGTTTTCGATGTCAAGCTTACGAAGAAGAGGATGCGTAAGCCTAAATTTCAGATTGGTGCTCGCGATTCTGCCCAAAATCCTACAACCCTAAACCATAGACTATGACTATGTCCTCTAGAACCGACAATCCTAAACCACACACCCTAAAATGCCGACATCCTATAACTGAACTCTGTGGTGGAACTGCTCTTCCACTTCGACCCACTGGCCGTCGCGTGGCTTACTGAACTTAGGGGTATTATTTCAGGCCGCTGGGGTGTAGGGCTCGCAATGCGATCCTCCCAGTTGGTGTGTCTCATGAGGGCTCCTCGCCATCTTGTAGCCTTCGTGCTTGAACGCCCTTCAGTCGGCCCTCTTGAAGCTTTCAGGGCCGACGGGTTCGCGGAGTTTCTGTAACAGCTACGGTGCAGGGGGGGGGGGGGGGGGGGGGTTGCAGAGTGAACGGGAGTTCAGCATCTGGTTTTATGTTGAAAAGAGCTCCAGGAACCCTGAACCCCATACCGTGGCTCCAAACCCTGAACCGTGGATAGTGGCACCCATGAATGGTCGTTCGTAGGAGGCTTTGGGGGAAGTTCCCGAGCTCAGCGCGCACGTGAAGCCCGACGGGAAGAGGAAGTTGGCAACCTTCGATGCGTGGACGGGCTGGATGCATAGGCCCCGCACTTCTTACATTCCCTAAACTCTTAACTACCTTAGTCACCCTTCAAGAGCAGCCTAAAGCCCCCCTATTTCAGTCGTTACACGGCTATGGCCATGGCAGACGATACCTTAACACCAAATATCTATCCTACCAGGTTTCGGGATTATCTCAGGTAGGGCAGGGTTTCAAGGGTTTGGCGTGCAGTGCCCTGAATCCTAAACTCTAATCACTAAACCCCAAATAACCTGCCTTTCTAAGGACCTTGTTACGGAAATCATAAGAAGGAACCCTCAAAAGGTAGGTTTTTCGGGGTTAACGTCAAGGTAATCCCTAAACCCCCGACCGCCCAGGGTCTTGCTTGAATCTTAAGGATTAGTTTTAGGGCTCAGGGTGCACCTGCACCCCTCCACAAGAAACTGCACTAGCTTGTTTAAGGAACTATGCTAGGAAATCATATTAAAGGATCATCACAAGATAACAGATAGGCTTTCTGTTGAAGGTTTACGTCGTAGTTTGATTGCACTTTGTCCATCATGTGGAGCTATCCTGAGCCCTAAACCCCACTTCCAGTCTGACACGTATTGGACCCGGTCCAGAATGAGTCTGCAGCCGGAAGGAGTTGCCTCTGGCATTCCCTCTCACCGCGAGCAAATCAGCGCGGCGGATTATGCCAAGGATGTATACATCTTGATCTCTCTCGCACCGCAACTCCCCTCGCGATTTTGGGTCGTCACCACCGACTGTGCCTGCGATGGCTAAGCTTCGCATAGTCGTCGACAACGGACTGGCGCCATTGTCGCAGAGCGCGAAAGCCCAGCGCAGGATCAACGCGCACCTTCTTTCCTTGGAGTGGCTCCACAGTTCTGGTCAGAGGAACAGAGCCGGGCGCAACCCCTTCCTGAAGCCAATTCAAGATTTCTTCGACAGGGGGGTCTCAATCGACTCCTCACAGTAGCAGCGCCACTGGAGTTCTATGCACCAGTGTAGATTTCTGAAGCTTGCGGCTTCGGGTCTATGGAACTATCGTCACAGATGAACGATACATGAAGAATATCCCGAGTTTACCAAACCTCAAATCCTAAACCCTGCATCCCGACCCTAAACCCTAAACCCTATACGCCCTAAACCCTCAGCACTATGAATCCTAACACCCTAAGAAGCCTCGAAGTTTCAACGGCCAAGGGTTCTGCCGAGCCTGTCTCGGGTTTAGTCTGTGAGTTTGAGGTTTAGGGATTAAAGGTCTAGTGTTTTGGGCTTAACTGATGCCGGTTTATGGTTTAGGGCTTAGGGTTTAATCAGGGTTTAGGCTTTATAGGTTTCAGGGTTAAGGAGTTAGATCCCTACACCCTAGCTTTCTTAGCATTACCGTAAGCCCCCCCCCCCGCTGCAGAACAAAACCAGAAGCCCCAAACGTTCCAAAAATTCTACATCCTAAACCTAAACTCTATCTCCCCAAACCCTACACCCTAAAACCTGACAAAAACCCTAAGCTCTACCTCCCTAAACCTCCTGAGCCCCATGCGCGACACTCCGCACCCGGCGTGGTATCTGCGGCCTTAGCCTCCTGGCAGAGCTGATCCACCTGCAGTGTAGGGCTTTGTTTCGTTAGGGACCTGTAGCGATTTAGGGTTTAGAGGTTTAAGGGTTAAGGGTTCGCGGTTCGCATTTAGGGTTGAGAGGTTTAAGGGTTAAGGGTTCACATTTAGGGTTTAGCGGTATAAGGGTAAAGGGTTTACGGGTCAAAACCCTAAACCCTAAACCCTCAACCCTCAGCCCTATAAACCTTCAACCCTATAAGCCCGAAACCTCAAAGCCCTCAACCGTTAAGGGGTTCGGGGTTTAGAGGTTTGGGGACCGGGGCTTTAGGACGCTCGAGCTCTAGGGATTTAGGGTTTTGGCAGTTTAAAGGTTCAGGGTCTACCTTAAGCCTGAAGAACCTACCTTTTCAGGGTTCCTTACTATGATTTCTTTATACAAGTCAAAGGTTATTCAGGGTTAAGGTAGGGTTTGGGAATTAGGGGTTTGAGATTTAGGGTGTAGGGTTTGGGGGCTTAGGGGCTTTTCGGGCTTAAGGTTTCCGGTGGTTCGGGTTTATAAGGGTAGAAGGACCAGTTCCAGGGCTTTGTAGAAGGAGCTTCGGGGAGTTCGGATGAAAGCCTTTAGGAGTTTGGGTTTAGGGTTTAGGGTGCTAGGGCTTAGGGTTTAGGAGCTAGGGTTTAGGGTTTAGGGGCTAGGGTTTAGGGTGCTAGGGCTCACAAAGCTCGAATGGTGCAGTTTGTGGATGGCTTAGGCGACTTATTGTAAAGTTCGAGGCTTACAAACTAAGGGCCGGCGCCCTGGGTTTAGGGTCTAGGGTTTAGGGTACCAAATTTATGGGATTGAAAGTTGTGGGTTCCGGGCTTCAAGCCTGAAAATGGAACTTGAACCCTGAACCCTGAACTAACCCCCAAAAAAACCTGCTATCCCAAACCCAATAATTAAGCCTAAGCCCTAAACAGTGTCGATAAGAATTTAAGCCCCTCTGCTAAACGCAAAGCCCTTGTAGTAGTCCTTATAAACCCCTTTTAAAGGAACCGTAAGGAGTAGTATATAGGCAATTGTTTCGGCCCCTTTCTACCATAGAACCCCACTGTAGATCCCTTCTAGAGCCATGCAAGGAACCCTGTAAAGGGAACCACCGAAATCGTGTTGGTAAATATATGAGCCCCTATACTGAGCCCTTCTGGTAACCCTGATAGACCCCTTATAAGAACTGTTTAATTGCAGGAATCCTGGTCTAACGATTAAGGCCCCTTTTATAGACGCCTTACAAGAACCCTTTAACGGAATCCTAGTCTAACTATTAAGGCCCCTTTACCCTAAACCTTAAACCCTAAACCCTGTACTAAGGACATCAGCCGGTGGCCTTCGCACGATCCAGCCCAGCGACCTAGAAGGAGGGGCTACGGTGCACACGGCTTCGTGTCCTTCATCCTAGGCCTCCCAATATCCCTTAACGGATCCCTTAAAGGGAACCCTTATGTAAGGGTTTAGGGTCTGGGGCTTTTGGGTTTAAGGGAACATCCGGGACCTTCCAATATCCCTTGTTCCATTAATCGCTCCTTCAAGGGATCTTTAGGGTTCTATACCGGTTCAGAGCTTTCAAGGTTGCGATTTTGGGCTTTAAGGGTTTGGGGTTTAGGGGAACATAGAGTCATAGAGTAAATCATATCTGGGATCCTACTATCATTTATGGTATACTCCTCAATTAAGGGATATCGGAGGGTCTGGGGTGTCATGTTTGGCTGTCCTGATTCACCCATACCAACCCTAGAGTCCTAGATACCCCAATCCGAAAACCTAAGCTCTAGAAACCCTTAATTATAGGATCCTTAAGGGAGGGTGGTTCAAGGGGGGAGGGTATAAGGAATCCTTAGGGGACTGTAAGGGAACCTTAGGGAGGATACTACAACTTAACCCGAAAAACCCCGAAAGTACCTCCAACAACAAACCAATATGACACCACAGGGAAACCCCTTAACCCCCCCAACCCCTAAACCCCTAACCCCTGAAGCCCTAAAGCGTAACCTCGAACCCTTCAATTCCGTCCAGAATCCCGACAGCTCCCTGAAAGGAGTCCTTAAAGGAACCCTTCGAAGCCTGAAACAGTCAAAAACACCTCGAAACATCCTAAGCCCTAAACCATGAAAAACCAAAACATAAACCCTAAACCCTAAACCCAACCCCTAACAAAACACTATCCTCGGGCCAAGCTCCGAGCGGAGCACATCGCTTGGGGCGTTCGCTTCGAGGCCTCCTGCATCGCCTGCATCTGAGTTCCTTTAGGGGATCTATAGGCTTCTATAAGGACTTCAGGGTTTACGCTTCAGGGTTTAGGGATTTTAGGGTTGAGTTCCTTTAGGGGATCTATACCAAACAGGGTTGAGGGTTTAGGGTGTGGAGTCTGGAGTTTCCGAAAATTGGGGGGGTACCTTATTTTGGAGTCCTTACAATAAGGATCCTTATCGCCTGCATTTGAGCTCCTTTAGGGGATCTATAGGGTTCTATAAGGGTTTAAGGGTTCGAGACTTAGAGTTTAGCTTAGGGTTTCTTCTTGCATCGCCTGCATTTGACCCTAGGGATCTAAGGACGCATATATTAAGGCTTTTGGGCCCAGAGACCATACTATTTAAGGCATTTACATTATTTTGATCCCTAGGGTGAGTTCCCTTCAAGGGATCTTGAGGGTTCTATAAGGGCTTCAAGGGCTTAGGGTTTGGGATTCGGGGGTTTAGCTTTAGGTTGCGTTAGGGCGGCTTAGGGTTTGCAGGGTTTGAGCTTCGGGGATTGCCTTATCAATACTTCTTGTCAGGTTTAGGGTTTGCGGGTTCTTTTGTGTCTTAGATAAGGGTTTTCGGCTGAAGGTTTCCTTGCTTCTTGCTTTTCGTGAATCTTTGGGGTTAAGCTTTTCTTTATCCTTATACGGGTTGTCAAAATTATTGTCCCTTTTTGAGTCCCTATTATAATGCGGCACCTAATATTTAGGGTACCCAAGAAGGGTCCCTAATTTTGACAACCACCCATATGAACACCTAAACAGCCTAAAACGCATAAGCCCTCCTTGAAACCCTGAGACACCCAAACTTCAAGAGCCTGAACCCAACGCCGAAACCCGCAGACCCTGCGCTGGAAACCCAAAACTCGTAAATCGTCAAGCAACTCCTGATCCCTCACAGGACCCCCCAAACACCCTGCAAGAGAGTCCTTACAGTGGGGATTTGGTATGATTTAGTAGGCTATGCAGTTTGGGGTTGGCGGGGGCGCAGTAAACCCAGCGCCCAATTCCCGCGACTCTCAACCCAGAACACACTTGGAGGGTCGGGGGACTTAGTAACTGGCTATTTTTGGGACTTATAAGTACCATAACCCCAATTAGGGTCCCTTTTCGGGTTCTTATAAGTCTACTACCTACCTACTTACTAAGTCCCCTAAAGACCCTGCAAGCAGAGAGACCCAAAAGGCCCAAACATGGCCTCTGCTCGTAGCTGCACCAGCTTAAGGCCGTCTTCGAATGTAAGGACCTGGCCCAGAGAGCCCAATAGCCCTCAATTAAGGAATATAGCTTAAATCTATGAAGCCCTATATAATTTAAGCCATACTCCTTAATTAAGGGGTATTGGGCTCTCTGCGGGCGAACCAGCACTGCGAAGGCTCCCGTTCCGAGGCAACCGTAATGCGGGTTTAGGGTTTAGGGCCCAGGGTTTAGGGATAATGTACCGGGAACCCGGCTGGACGCCTAGGAACACGCAAATGTGCAGCGAACATTCCCTCGCAAATGTAACACCCCCCAACTACAGAAAGTCATAATGAGGCTAGGGGGTGTATAGGGTTTCTGTGCTGCTTTCCTGGCTCATTCATCCGTCCAGCGAGCACAGATGCAAAAAAGTCACGAATGACATATTCCCTCAAGGGTTGGTTTTACAGCCTTGTACAAGGTGTCGGGAAGATTATACTAGTTTATACAGGCCCCAGAATAAAGGGGCAAGGATTTCCAGTTTTGGGATTAGCTTCGTTTCTGAGGGTCTTAGGATTCAGGACTTGGATTCCAGGTATTGAAAACAATGTGTGAGGATCTAGGAAGCAGGGTATAAAGTTTAAGGTGCCCCATCACGGGCCCACCACCCTAATCCCTAGTCAGCGTAGTCTTCGCGGTCAGGTTGAGGGTTTAGGGTTGTAGGAAGGAACCCACAAACAAACTCCTAAATAAACCTTTAAAGGATCTAACGTTTAAGGAACACTCTAATACCGCACAAAGCCTTTTGACAACCTATGAAGCCCTTAAGAGTACCCCTCAAAGAATTCTTAAAGGCTTCCAAGGGAACCCGTAAAGGAATCCTCGAAGGAACTTTACGCTTCACTTTCGACGTCCGACGGCAGGCGCACCCCAGCAGCTGTAACGGCGGTGTACTCGCCAAGAGAAAGGCCCGCCTTAGCTTCAAGGCTTCGACCGTTTACGGCACTTTGGTATGAGACGATTTCCTGGCACTCAGTAGTGTTTTCCCTATGGTTCCCTGGCATGTGGCGCGACTCCGTCAGTTCAAACACACCTTATATTGTGACCTGATTTGTTATAACAGGGTTTTGGAGTGTTTTAGCGTATGCTTTTGGCGAGGAACCCTAAGGAATAATTGTATTGGTAGTGATTCAAGCTTCTTCTTTATGGAACCCTACACCCCCAAAGCAGCTGTCTTCTACAAAGAACAGCTGCGACATACTGTCTGACAAACGATGCTCTGATTAGACAGGGCCCCTACCCCAGACCGTGACTACCAAAACTCAGAACCCAAAATACCAACCCTAAACCCTAAACTCAAAAGCAAAAGCCAGCAGCTTGAGAACGACATCATGCCACTGGCTACTCAGGAACCCAAAACCAAGCCGGTATCTCCAACCCCGACCTCCGGAGCAAGTCGGACCATGACCCTGCTCTCTCAACCCCTTTGCGCCGAATCCTAGCACTACATCCCAATTGAGGGTTTAGGGTTCAGGGTTTCGGGTTTTAGGGTTTGGGGCTTTAGGGTTTTAGGGTTTAGGGTTTAGGGCAAACCCGGAACCCCAAGGCTCAAAACAACGATGTAGAGATCTGAATACCCAATCTTCTCCTGCCTTAGGATCCCTATGCAGCTTGAGAACATGAGAGACGCAACTCGGTTGAAATGGTTAAAGGACCCAAACTATCAGGTACCGGACCATGCAGAAGCATCTGTCTACCACGTCCGGTCGACTCTCGCGAAGCACCTGCATGCAGGGTTGAAGGTTTGAGGTAAAGGAGGCGGGTATCAGGGACGAGTGTACATGGTAAGTTGCTCCGGTTTGATGGAATAAGGTTGAGCGGATCATCATGGATTAGGCAGGAGTAAGGATTTGGGGTCCTGAGCGGCGGTGGGTCATGGCTTTAACCTGTTTTCGGCGGGCTTGCAGACTGAGGCAGTTACCGGGACGCTAGTTGAAGTTTCTGCAGAAAAAAGTAAAAGGATGCAGAATTCAGACGAGCACGATTACAAAAACCACCACCGCAGTTAATTGACCCAAGACCCTGAACAGTGAACACCGAAACCCCAGCAGTGCATCGCTGCATGCACAAGAGCCTCGACAGCAGCCAAGCCAGCCAAGAACATGATGGGCTGGCAGTACCTGTCGAGCCGGGGGCTAACTTTAATGTAGAGGCCTTAGGAATTGGAATAGGACTTTGGGCTCCTGTATAGCATGATCAAAATAAGGAACCCTAAGACAGGTAATCAATTAGGCTTCTATATCAAGGGCCTTAACACGTAAACTCGGGCTTTGGGTCATTGGGGTTCTGCTCTGTCCCTTAAGGCTTGGGGGGATAAGGTTAAGGCCTTCTGCTGCTCTCCAGTCTGTTGGGGTAAAGGGTTCTTGTTGCGGCCTTTTAGGGTTTAAGGCTTGGGGTTTAGACAACTCCTTTTCCCCAGGATCCCAACAGGACTTCAAAAAGAGCTAACACAACAAGCCGCAAATCACACACCCTCACAGCCGAGATGAACTGAAGTATGAAAGAAGGGCGCGCTTCGATTGAAGCTCCAAGCCCTGAATGCTCATAGCCTGCAGGTATCTCCCATCAGAGCCCTAATCGAAGTCTTGCAAGCCAACTGAAAGCCCGCTTATTATAGGACCATAAAGCCTAGAAAACCCTACAGCCCCCGGTTGAACTCTTATTCAACCATATACATCCCTGAAAACTAAAAAACGAGACCTTAGAGAAGTCTCACGATAGAGCCATCTGGGCGGCTGTCAAAATTATGGTCCCTTCGTGGATCCCCATTATAATGCGGCACCTAATATTTAGGGTACCCAAAAAGGGACCCTAATTTTGACAACCACCCATGTATAAGTCTTAAGTACGGGACACAGGGGTCACTGTGTTTCTTCCAGCTTCTCTGCAGGGCCGTTGAGGCAAAGATCGCGGGGGTCCCACCCTCAGTGCTGAGGGCGTGAGACTTCCGATCCCTAAACCCTAAACCCCTAAACCCTCAACCCTAAAACCTAAACCCTAAACCATGAATCTGGCCGGTCTGGAGGATAGAGGAATTGCTCGGGGAAGTGTTTGTGGCTTTGAAACATGGCGTCTTCGTCCCGAAACCGCAACGAAGCACTAGACTGCGACACCCTACTGGGGGCCCGAATCCTCAACCCTAACTCTAACCCCCTTTACTGAAGCGGTAATGCAAGATTTTGTGGTGATGGATCGGGCCATCAGTCTCTGCAGCCTTTGCACGGATCTGGTTGCACCTTTACCCCTTTAATACCTAACCCCCCCCAACCCGCATGGACAAGTTTGCAGCTGACCAAAACAATCCCCACAGACCCTAAACACGAAACCCAAAGCAAAAGCCGACACCCCAACCTTGTCGAAACCGGTTTCCGAATTGTCGAGAGCCGCACCGAGGATCGTCTGCGCGCGGTCCAACAAACTTTTGACCTCGAGGTCTCAGAGATGATTAGGGCTTGATGGGGCTTGATAAAGCAAAATAGAAGCTAGTAGTGTTTCATAGTGCTTTGAAAGGGGTTAAAAGGAAAAACAGGAGTTAGTAGTGTTTCGTAGTGGTTTGAAAGTGTTTAATGGGAAAATTAGGAGTCAGTAGTGTTTCATAGTGGTTTGAAATAATCTAGGGTTTCATGGGGTTTGCTATGGCTCCATGGGGCTTTGTAGGGTTTGCAGAGCAGAAAGGAATCGCAGGAGTGTACCCAGAGGCTCCATAGTAGTTCCTTTTGGGGATTACCTTATAGGGTTCTATATATCTAAACCATTGGCCGCCCGCGCCCGGCGGCGGCCGGTACCACTGAACGCTACCGCTTCGAGATCTGCTTGCTTGGCCAAGCAGATCGAGTCTACCAGACCTGATTTGGCACTGCTAGCCATGGGGCACAATAGTAAAATTGGGTACCCTTATCTCCCAGCGCGAGAACCCTGGCGGGGACGGGACCTGGTAGAAAGAGCTTGACGAGCGACCCTGGCGGGTATGGCGGGCGACTCTGGCGGGGACGGCTGACGACCCTGGCGGGGACTTGGTGGACGGACGACTTTGGCGGGGACGGCGCGCGACCCTGGCGGGGACGGCGGGCAACCCTGGCGGGGACGGCGGACGACTCTGCTGTGACAGCAAAAGGGCCAAAAACAGCTTCTCTGGAGGGGGACGGCGGACGACCCTGGCGGGGACGGCGGGCGACCCTGGCGGGGACGACGGACGACTCTGGCGGGGACTGGCGTTATCTCCCAGCGCGAGAACCCTGGCGGGGACGGGACCTGGTAGAAAGAGCTTGACGAGCGACCCTGGCGGGGCTGACGACCCTGGCGGGGACTTGGTGGACGACTTTGGCGGGGACGGCGCGCGACCCTGGCGGGGACGGCGGGCAACCCCGGCGGGGACGGCGGACGACTCTGCTGTGACAGCAAAAGGGCCAAAAACAGCTTGGCAGACGACTCTGGAGGGGGACGGCGGACGACCCTGGCGGGGACGGCGACGGACGACTCTGGCGGGGACTTGGCGAATTTGAGGGACTGAAAAAGCCAAAAACAGCTTGGCAGACGACTCTGGAGGGGATGGCGCCTTATCTCCCAGCGCGAGAACCCTGGCAGGGACGGGACCTGGTAGAAAGGCGGGGACGGCGCGCCACCCTGGCGGGGACGGCGGGCAACCCCGGCGGGGACGGCGGACGACTCTGCTGTGACAGCAACTAAAAAGGCCAAAAACAGCTTGACTCTGGAGGGGGACGGCGGACGACCCTGGCGGGGACGGCGGGCGACCCTGGCGGACGACTCTGGCGGACTCTGGAGGGGATGGCGGACGGGGGGTGACCCTGCGGGGACGGCGGACAACTCTGGTGGGGACTTGGCGATGACTTTGACAGGCACGAAAAGGCCAAAAACAGTTTGGCAGACGGACGACCCTGGCGGGGACGGCGGGCAACCCTAACGGGGACGGCGGACACTCTGGCGGGCACTTGGCTTTGACAGCAAGTAAAAAGGCCAAAAACAGCTTGGCAGACGATTCTGGAGGACAGCGGACGACCCTGGCGGGGACGGCGGGCGATCGTGGCGGGGACGGCGGACGACCCTGGCAAGGACGGCGTAAGGACCTTGGCGGGGACGGCGACCCTGACCAAGCGACCCTGGCGGAGACAGCGGGGTGACCCTGCGGGGACCCAGTGACGGGACGTCCTAGAAAGAGCTTGGGGACAGTGGCCGACTCTGGCAAGGAGCTTGGAGTGCGAGTCTGGCGGCAAAGCTGGACAATTCTGGCACGGACTGCCGGGCGAAAAAACCATGGCGGCCGACTGGATGATCAGCACTCTTGGCCGGACTGGCACGGACAGCGGACGGCTGCAGACCACTTCTGGAGGCCTGGCACTGGGCCCTGACGGACGACTCTGACGACGGCTGACGGACGACTCTGGCGGCCGGCGAGGACGAGCGAGGGCGTCGCTGCTATTTTGTGACTACATCACTCGGATGTCCCTTTGACGTTCCGCAACATTGCAACGTCTTTTCGGCTAGTGCAGCACTCGAATAAGAAGAAGCAGAACACAAAACCCGTTCTAGTCCTGCTTCGGGTGGTTGTGGGTGGGTTCCACGTTACGAAGACGGCGCGACCCACGACAACTCCATGGGTGGGGCGCGCCGTGGCACTGTGACACACCCTAAACCCTAAACCCTAAACCCCTAAACCCTAAACCCTTACCCCAAAGAGGAACTACTTTGGAGCCTTAGGGTAAACTCGTTTGGGTATTGGGGAGCAGCTGTTCGCTCGAGCGTAATCATGCGAAACACTAGCTAGGATGCCCAGCAACCTAGGAAAAAAAGGGTTGCTTTTTTGGGTATTGGGTAACTTTATAAGGAATCTAGGACTCCAAAAAGGGAATATAGGTTAGGGTTGCTTTTTTTGGTATTGGGTAACTTTATAAGGAATCTAGGACTCCAAAAAGGGAATAAGGTTAGGGTTGCTTTTTTTGGTATTGGGTAGCTTCATAAGGAATCTAGGATTACAAAAAGGGAATAAGGTTACTACTGGGCATCCTAGCTCAGGTTTCACAGGCTGGCAAGTGCTTGGGGTAGGGTCGAGGGCTTCTGGATTCAACTGGCTTCATCAATATGGGTGGTTGTCAAAATTATGTCCCCTTATTGGGTAGCCTAAATTAAATAGGTGCCGTACTATCATAGGGACCCCAACTAGACCCAAGAGTAACCTAGGAAGAAAAAGGGTGCCCTTTTTGGTTTAAAGGGGGTTATAAGGGAACCTAAACCCTTAAAAAGGGAATAAGGGCCTACTCTGGGTCCTAGCCAAAAAAGGGACCAGAATTTTGACAACCATCCGTATGAAGCTTGAAGGCTGAACCCGTTCGAGCAATAAGCAGTGTAGGGTTTTGGGGCTGGTTTTACTATGCTGAACTTAGAACCCTAGCAAAAATTATAATTTAAGCTGTTTCTTAGGGATTATAATGACAAAAAATTGAAAAAATTATTTCTAAGTACCCCTAAGTGTGGAGTTTTGGGGCTTGTTTTAAGGCTGAAGGTTGGGCTTCTACGCTCCAATCGAGCCCTAAGGGTCCAAAGGACCCAATAATTAGGTACTCGGGTTTAGGATAGAGGTTATGTGGCTCAATATTTAGGAGAGTACATGATAATCAGGTACTTGGACCCTTAGGGGAGAGGGGTCTGGGGTTTTGAGGGCTTAGGGTATGGATCGTCTCCATTGGGCCCAGCAGGACCCTAAACCATGAACAGGAAGCCCTAAGCTGGGCTCTGGTTAAGGAACTTAAGTTACCATGATAGGGATCTATACTGAGCTGTTAAGTAACCAGGGAGAAAAAAGTATAAACTTTTATTTCATAAGGGTTCCTTTAAGAAAAAAGTATTAAAGTATGGTACTCCAAAGCCCAGTATAGTAAATAGCTACTATGGTTTCCTGATTTATGGTATCTTGAACTAAACACCCTAACGATGACCCAGTAAACCCTACCAGGCCCTAACCCCTACATGGCAGCTCCCAAGCAGACACTGGGTTCAGCGACGGAAGGGCGTCCCATCACGTCCTTTAGCATGCCCACCTGGCGTAGTCTTCCCCTAACTGAGGGTCTGAGTTTGGGGTACCCAAAAATTATATACTTTGGCCTTACAGTAAAAGCCAGAAAGTTGGAATATGATTATCCTAAACCCTTTATGGTAAATTATAAGGTATCCTACCCTGAAACCATATTCCAACTTTCTGGAGTTCCCTGTAAGGTAATCCCTTCACAGGTACTGTGGGGCCAAAGTATCTACTATCTGGGTACACGGACCCTTAGGATTCAATACAGTTTGCGAGAGAAAGCTTCTAAATTGGGGTCTGGAGGCTGAGAATTAGCACCAAGGGAGAGGGTCCAATGATTCGGGTTTTCGGGTTCACGTGGGACTGCTTGGAGGTTCATCTGTAGTGATAAATCCGGGGGGGGGGGGCAACTAAACTGTATTATAAACCATATTACGGACTTGTAACCCCGCTTATGACTTCTCATGCACCTGCATTTAAGGGTCGAGTGGATGCAGGGAGTTGGGTTCCCAGAAGACTGTGGCTACAGCCATGACCTGAAAAAAACACTCAAAGGCAAGAGCACCAGGGACCCCTGGACTTACCAGTACAGCAAGTCGCAGATGCATGAGGCCCTTCCCAGAGAGCCCAATACCCCTTAACTAAGGAATATGGCTTAAATTATATAGGGATTCATTTTATGATTTAAGCCATATTCCTTAATTAAGGGGTATTGGGCTCTCTGGGTTAAGCTAATACTCCTTCATACCATGCACCTTCTGAGACCCTTTCTCTAGAACTTCAAAGGGACAGAACCCGAGGCGCCGACGTACTGAGAGCCCTGACCAGGGAAAAGCAACGCCACCGGGAGTGGCGGCTCCTGGACCAAGGCAGAAAGTCAGTTGTAGGTTGTCATGACCCTGAACCGTTTGTTTGGGTTTAGGGTTTATAGGGTGTAGGCTGTACTTAGGGTTTGTATTTCAGGGCTGATTATAGGGTTCTACAATAAGGTCCCTTTGACGGGACTATGGGGGTCTTTGAGTGTTTTGTTTGGGTTTAGGGTTTAGGGTGTACTTAGGGGCCGAGTACCCTAGCCCACAGAAGGCTAACCTTATGAGTCATGGTAGGATTATAGAAACCCCAGAAGGTTATTGGTTCTTGGCTACCTACTCAGCTTATCTTCGTACGGTGTTGAACAGGGTTTCTGAAGTCCTCGCAATTGGTTTCCTATCAGGCCTTCAATCCAAATCTCTGATCCTTGACGCCCTTTTGACACCAAAACCCCCGAGCTCCTTAATCCTAAACCCCTAATGCCGCAAATACTTAGCCCTGGAGCTGTCGGCTTCAAATCTCTCGGGCATGGCTAGACCCCTCAAAGGATCTAGGGTTTGGGGTTTCGGATTACCGTGAACCCTACATAACCATAATCCTAACCGTTGTAGTCTGTTGAATCCCCCATAGCCCTGACGACTGGCCTGCTTCACTGGGACCTCCACTTTGGACCTGAGAGTCCGCAAACGCAAAGGGGGGGTTTAGGGTTTCTCTTGGGTATAGGGAGTGGGTTGCTTCGTGCTGAAACGAATCCTCGGGTTCAGGGCCATGGGAGTGTAGGATCTTCGTAGGGCGGGGGGTGGTCTCAGAAATCTCGCAGAGGCGACAGCATCGACATATTTAAGGACTTCACACAGAGTCGGGCGAAGATCTCGAGTTTAGGGTGTAGAGTCGAAAGTGCAGGGGCCCTAAACCTTAAACCCTAAACCCAAGGCCTCAAGCGATCGAGCTCCCAGTCACCAGTAGGGCCCTATAGTCTCTAAACCCTAAACAAGCACTACACCTCAAGCCAGCGAGCTCTGAAGCTGCGCTTTGCTGGGTGCAGGGCAAGGGCAGGTCGAGCGGGCGCAGCTTGATGTGCTCGGGGATTTCATAAGGCTTCACCTGGGTCTAGGCGGTTTAGGGCTTAGGGTTTAGGGATTGGGTTAGGGTAGGGTTTGGGATTCAAGGCCTCTCCTGGGTCTAGACGGATTGATGTTTAGGTCAGAGGGTTTAGGGTCTAGGGTATGTTTTGGGATTTGAGGCTTCACCTGGGTCTACTTGGAGGCTCATGTGTACTTAAGCCGGGCTTTAGACTAAGGTATCTGTACTTATAGACCAGATAATGGGCCTTAGAAGCATGTAAGGGGTTTGGTATGCATACATGTAGAGTCTAGAATGTTCGGGGGCTACGGGCTTCAAAGGTTAAGATTATGGGTTGGGGTTCGGGGCTTGCGGGATTCAGTGGTTTGGGGATCAGGATGATCAGGCTCAGAGCTTACGGTTTAGTGATTTGGGGTGTGTGTGGCTTTATCCAGAGGCTCCATAGTAGTTCCTTTTGGGGATTCCTTATAGGATTCTATATATGAACCCCAACAAGGAACTACTTTGGAGCCTTAGGGTAACTCGAAAAGCTTGACGGCTCAGGCTCCAAGAAGCACAAACTCTGTAGCCTCAACCCTAAACCCAGACATGCAAAGACGGTTTAGGGTTTAGGGTTTAGGCTTTAGGGTTTAACCCAACCAAACCCCAACTTCTCAACTGCAGCGGCAAGCCCTCACGAAGCCTGAGCTGCACCCCTCCGCACACGAACGACCACAAGCCCGTTAGTTCTGATCCCCAAACCCGAATCCCTGTACCTTAAATTTTAAATCCAAGAAATTTTAATGCTGTAGGAAAAACTCTCAACTGAACCCCTAAGCCCTAATCCTAGTACCCTAACCCTGTAGGAAAAACTCCAAACCCCTAAGCCCTAATCCTAGTACCCTAAGCCCAACTGTTGACCCAATGCCATGCCAAGGGTGGAGCATACTCCCCTAAGCCGAACTTGTACTTGCGAGCTTTCAGGAGGTCCTTGTCTAACCTGCAGCTTCGAAGTTTACCAGGGGGTTTGGACTTCAGGGTAATAACCCGTGTCAAAAACAAAACCATTATCAAGCCCCTATAGGTGCACGTTTTGCGGATCAAGACTTAGGATCTACAGCTTGGGACTTTGGCTTTCCGCTCTGAGGGGTGAGCATGTGGGTGGTTGCCAAAATTATGGTCCCTTTTGTGGGTACCCTAAGTATTATAGGTGTCGTATTATAATAGGGACCCAAAAAGGGGACCCTAATTTCGAGAACACCGCCATGGGGGAGCTTTGGTTCACGCGATACCGGCCGAGAGGTCTGGGCATGGCGTTGATGGCTCTTGTTCTTCGCTGTGCCCTAAGGCTCCAAAGTAGTTCCTTTTTGGGGGTTCATATATAGAACCCTATAAGGGTATCCCCAAAAGGAGCTACTATTCAGCCTCTGGGTAGGGCTTTCTCAAAGTCTTTCAAGTTTCAACATCTAGATTCGAGTTTATAGGGCTGTAGCGAGAGGTTTCGGGTTTCGTGAGTTTCGGGCCCAGGGGATCAAGTGTTGAGCAGAAGATGCCCAAGTCCACAAAACCCGACCACAAACTTTCAGCTCGAATGCGGCAGGCTTTTGATGCAATCGTGTGCTCCGTACACGCCCAACAGACCCCAACCCCCAACCTGCACTGAACCCCAAAACGTCTGGAGCTAAACAATGAAACCCTTCATTTCACTAAACAGAAAGGGTTCCTCATTATGATTTCCTTATATAAGTCCTTAAGAAGGTAGGTTATTCAGGGTTAGGGCTATAAAGCCTAAACCCCAGACCCTAAACCCTAAGCGCTAAACCCCAAACCCTAAACCCGAAACCCTAAACCCCAAACCCCAAACCGCCAGAACCTTGCCTCTCCGTCACGACCGGATCGTTTCCCATGGCCCGGTGCTTCACGAGGTGGTACCTTGAAAAAGGAAGTCTGATGTGCTTCATATCGGGGCCGGAATAATTAGAATAGGGTTTTGGGGTATATTATAAATTATAAGTCCCCAATATAGTATAGGTAATTTTTAAGGCCCTTATCGTAGGTTTAGGGCTTTCGGGGGTCAGGGGCGTGAGGTTTGGAGCGTAAGCGGTAAGGTTGGGTTCAAAGTTGTACATCCCGAACGATTGAGGCCCCGTAACAGCCCTGCTACCCCTGGGCCGCAAAACCCCAACCCAAAACCTCAGTGCAGGCTGCAAGGGGTGAAAGGACCAAGTGATCAGTAAAGGACCAGCAAAGGCGGACGCAGACAAACCCGGAGAGCAATTCGAAGTGGCAATGTAAACACTACCTGGAGCCTCTTACCCTACCCCTCTTTTTTCCTAATGGTCTGGTTAGGATCTGTTATATACAAAAGTTGGTACCCTAAACTGGGTAGGGTATGAGCCTCCAGATAGACCCCCCCAAACCCTAAATTCCAAACCATAAACCCTAAATGGGGAAAGACCTGGGGGACCCGGCTCTTGCGCTTTTACGGAGTTCTTCTCACTCAGCTCGCCCTTGAGAGCCTTGAAAGAGGCCGAGGAAAAAGGCGATCCGGAGGTTCGTCTTCAGGGATTTACGGGGTTCAGGGTTTAGGGCTTGGGGTTTGGGATTCATTATTTAAGCCGTTGAAGTTGGGGATCTTGCTAAAGGGTCTACATGGTTTAGGCTTTAGCTTGTTTTAGGTTTTGGGTTTAGGGCTTCGGGTGTAGGAGTACTTAATCTAAGCTACAAGCGCGGTACCATAATGAAGAAACCCTGCTAGCCGCTGGAGATACCCATTTAGCTTAAGTACATTCGGCTCCTTAACAACAACCCAGATTGTGGGTTTAGGGGGTGAGCCTTGGGCTTGGCGGGGCGGTTCAATTCAACTAATCCCTAAACGGTTTAGAGCTTAGGGGCTTAGAAATCAGGGTGTTAGGGTTAGAGTTTGCCAACGATAAACCCCTCAACCCCTAAAACCTAAACCCTAAACCCTAAACCATAAGCTCTAAAGCGACTGAAAGTCTGAGTTTGAGGCTCGGCCTTCCAGAAGGCAAAGGGTTGACTAGGTCCTCCAGTGCCCCCTTCATAATAAGGGTACCCCTCCTGGTATTCAGCTTTACTAAGGTAAACCTAAGATAAAACACAGAAGCCAAGAGGGTCTACTGGGGAACCTAAGCAAGCCTGAACCCTAAACCCAAGCATTCGCATGCTAACCCTGAACCCGCCTTAAGGGTACAGGGTACTACTGGGGAGCCTTGTTGAGGGCTGGAAGCAGGGTTTAGGGTCTGGGATGAAAAGGGTTTTCAGGGTCCAGGGTTGGGGTTGAGGGTCTAGGGCGTTGGGGGTTGAGGGTTGGGGTTTGGATTTGCCGGAAAGGGGGGCTTCCGACCCAAAACCCCCAACTAAAACCCTCAACCCTAAAAACCCTAGATCTTGAAGAGTTAAACTAACTCCAAAACCTCAACGCAAACTTGAAAGAAGCCCCAAACCCTGAAGCCCTAAACCCTCAAACCCCAGACCTGCTCGAGCCATCAATAGCAACCCTTGGCCCCCTCATGCTCACAAAGGCTCACAACTGTTAACCGACATAACTACTACCTAAACCCCCCAAGGTAGGTAAAATAATACGGCCCAATTCCCCTAAAAGGCTAGTATTCTACATACTTTTGGGGTCCAGGTATGCTAAACCCTAAACCAACAAAAAGTTGGCCTGGAAGAGCCACTCTTGCTCTTGCGCATGGAGCTCCTTCACTTTCCTTCGCAACGCAACATATGAGGACCACGAGGGTTCCCCTAAGGGTCCAAAGGACCCTAAACCGTAAACCCTAAACCCTAAACTCTAAACCGTCGGTTTAGGGTTTAGGGTTCAGGGTTTCGGGTTTAGGATAGTAGTTATGTAGCTCAATATTTAGGAGAGTACATGATAATCAGGTACTTGGACCCTGAGGGTTCCTGTAGGAACTTTTAGCGTTCCCAAAATGGCCTTCCGGGGTTTCCTTAAGGGTTCCTTTAACGGGCCAATTTAACGGGTCCTTTAAGGAGTTTTGTAAGGTTTTAAGGGTGTCACACGTAACGGAAAGGGCTTTATCGGGGATTAGATGGTCTGAGCGATTCGGCTGTTGCTCTTTCTATCTGTAAGGGGATTTGAAGTTTAGGGCGCTCTGGGTTCAGAGGCTCCGCGAGGACTTCAGGGCGTCTTGGGAACCCTTGACCCTAAACCGCGGAAGGTATTTTGGGCCTCGGGGGGCTCAGGGTCTGAGTTTGCAGGCTTGGAAACGTCCATGACCTGGTTCAGGGTTCAGGGTTTACGGTTTCAGGTTTACGGTTTATGTAGCAGAAACTCCAAATGGGGGTTTCCGAAAGTTAGGGGTACCTTATTTTGGAGTCCGTTTAATAAGGATCCTACTATTTAGGGTACTATATTCGGGTCCCCTATTTTCGGAAACTCTAAACCCTTAACCCCTCAAAGCCTTATAGATCCCTTACAGGAACACTTATGGTAATTAACCTTTAAAGGAACCCTAAGGGTCCCCTATTTTCGGAAACCACCAAAAATTCCTCAAACCCGGAACTTGTCGCCACTCTCACCACAACAGGGCGAGACGAAGGCCCCAGACGTTCACAAAGCCTGTTTTGGCTTTGGGAGTTAGGATTACAGTAATAGGGGACCCTCGGGGATATAGACCCTCTCAATAAGGCCCCTTTTAAGAGAGCCAGAAGTAGGGTTCAGAAGGGGTGCCCCTTGGGGGGGTCTCCCTAATTGTACTACCTAGGCTTGGGGGGTCGGGTTTTGGAATTTAGAGGTTCGGCTTAAGGCTTTGGATTTGGGGGTTTACGGTTTGGGGTAAGGTCCCAGGGTGTAGGTATCAAGGAGAGTGGATTCGGGGCTGCGTTTTTGTAGTGGAGGGGCCCTTGTGGCGGTGCTTTAGGCTTTGAGGTTACGGATTCAGGGGCCCTTAGGGAGAAGGGCTTCGGGGTTTAGGGCCTAATGGATGGATCCGAGGATACAGCCTACCTCTGCCTGAGTCCGGGGCCATATCTTCGTTTCGGGGGTGTCGCCGGCATTGTTGGGCGACGCCGTGTCGGCACCTTTGGCTCACCCCGACTAAGGAGCCATGAATCCTAAACTTTGACATCCCTATCTATAGACCCTAAACCCAAAAAGTTGAAATCCCAAACTTGCAACTCCAAACCCCAACTTGGAAATCCCACACCTGCAAGCTTGAAACCGGAAACTCAAGCGCGAAACTCCTTCCTTTCCTCCACCAACTCAGAGCCCTACCAAGCTCCACGAGCTTTGCTAAGCACCAGGGCATGCCGTACATGACCTCGGTGAAGTTGCTCTTTAGTGTTTAGGCTTTCTATGAGGCTCCTGTAAGGGTTACTGATTTACCGTAAAGTTTATATAAACAAATATATATATATATATATATATATTATGTACTATAAGGGATACTACAAGGGTTGCTACAAGGGTTCTATTGAGGGTTTTAAGGATTTGGGAGCCCGGGGGTTGTGAGGTTAAGGTTTGGGGTGGGGGCCTTTCTGGCATCAGGGTTCGGGGCCGTTTAGGGTCTTCGGAGTTACGGATTTAGTTTGGGGTTGAAGGGTTCAGGCTTTGGGGAGGCAAGGATGCAACCAGAGACGAGCGCAACATCTTAAGTTCGGGGTTTCAGGTGAAGCCCTAGCCCTAAATCCTAAACCCTAAACCCTAAACCCTAAACCCTAAAGCCCTAAACCCTAAAGCCCCAAACCCCAAGCCCTAAAGCCTAGCCACCATAGCCTACGCAATGCCCCAACCGATCGCTGTAATGCAAGTGCTCATAGAGGAGGATCTCAGAGCCTGCTTTAGGGGTTCAGGGTTTGGAGTTTAGGGTTTAGGGTTTCCTAAGCATGAAAAGACTGTTGAGGGTTTGGGGTTTGGGGCTTGGAGTTTAGGGTTTAGGGTTCAAGGGGTCGGGGTTTAGGACCCGTTGAGGGTTTTGGGGTTTGGGGTTTAGATCAAGGTTCAGTTGTGGACGATTTGCAGACCTTGGGCATAGTAGGATCCTTACATCATGACCCCCTTTATAATGGAGGACACCCTGACTTGAAGAAATCCCTTTTTGGCCAGCCCTTGCGGCGGCGTCGGCTTTAGAAATTCCTAAAAGACCCCTGTAAACCCTACAGACCCATATGGAACCCGCAAAGATGCCTGAAAAAGGAGCCCATTAAAGGAAGCCACTAAGACAGGGAGCACCTGAAGGAATTCTTAAAGGAGCTTTTAAGAGGAGCCCTTAAAGGAACCCTTATACGGGAGTTTCCGAAAACAGGGGTACCTTATTTTGGGGTCCTTAAAACAAGGATCCTACTATATAAGGTACTATAGTAGGGTCCCCTATTGTCGGAAACTCCCATATAGAGACCCCTTAAAGGGGAGGCCGGGAACCCGGGCGGCATAGTGAGCTGGGAGGTCGCCCATTGAGGTTGGTCTGCTGAGGGCCTCGGTGGTGCTGCGCTCCAGCATCGTGACCTGGGTTTGGAGCTTGGGGGCTTTAGGGTTTAGGGTTTAGGGGTTTAGGGTTTTAGGGTTTAGGGGTTTAGAGTTTTAGGGTTTAGAGTTCAGGGCCAGGGGTTTAGGGCTGTTAAGGTTTAGGCGTTTAGGGTTTTGGGGTCTAGGCTTCTGGGGTTTAAGCTTTTGGATTTAGGGGTTCAGCGTTTAGGATTTAGGAAACCAAAATCCCTAACCCCTAAACCGAAAGGCCAGGTTCCTGCTTCAAGGCGTCGGGGTGTAGCGTTTAGGGTTTAGCGGTTTATAACCCTAAGGCTCAAAATGGCCCAAAAGCCTTGCATAGTATGGTCTTTAGGCCCAAAAGCCTTAAAATATGAGTCCTTAGAGCCTTAGGGTAAGGGTTTAGGGCTTAAGGGTTTAAGTTTCGGGGTTTTAGGGTTCAAGGGGTCGGGGTTTTTGGTGACGGGCGCGTAGAAGTTCAGGACTCCTTACTTGGGTGGGTGGAGTTGGGCTTGGAGGGTCCCAGACCTTCCAAAATCCCTTAATTAAGGAATATACCTTAATTCATATTTGGGATCCTATTATAACTTAAGGTATATTCCTTAATTAAGGGATTTTGGAAGGTCTGGGCTTTTATGGCCTTACCCTAAGGCTCCAGGGTAGTTCCTTTTTTGGGGGTTCATATATAGAACCCTAGAAGGTAATCTTCAAAAGGAACTACTATGGAGCCTCTGGGAAATAGATTTAACAGAATCTTATGAGGTTGTTGGTATACTTGGAGGGTCGGGGGACTTGGTAAGTAGGTAGTAAGAAGACGAACCCTAAACCCTAAACCCTAAACCCTAAACCCCTAAACCCCTAAACCCTAAACCCTAAACCCTAAACCCTAAACCCTAAACCCTAAACCCTAAACCCGAAAAGGGGTTTTTCAGACTCCTTGAGTACGGGACTGGGATGTTGGACTTTCCTCCCCGAACCTGGGAGTCTCAGCCGGGTTTTGGAGCTTGGAGTTGCATCGCCCTTTTGAGGCTTAGGACTTACCCTAAGGCTCAACATGGCCCCGAAGCCTTATATAGTATGGTCTTTAGGCCCAAAAGCCTTAACATATGAGTCCATAGAGCCTTAAGATTAGGATTTGGGGTTTACGGGCGTGGCCTTCGGCTTTAGGACTACAGTGTGGACCTTCTGGAAGTATGAAGAGCAAAGGACAAACCTAATTATGCGCTACGTCCCCGAACCCTCAAAAACTGAATTGAGAACAGCTCTCGAGGGAATAAAAGCCTTGAGCCTGAAGTCCTAACCTTTCTTAAATCCCTCCGTCTAGGACCCTGGCGACAAATTTGTAGCTAAAAGCTCGGGTGCGACATGGAAGCTTACTTTCCAAATATGTTGAGCAAAACTACTCCAATCCCATTCTCTCTATGAAGCCCCTATATATTAGGGTTCAGGGTTGGGGTTTCTGTCCGGGGAGATATGTCCTTGTCGGGGGATATGGTGTCAAAATTTTTGCGATTTGAGAACCTTGGATTGAGGAACATTCATATATCAAACCCCAAACCTATACTACCCTAAACCCCAGGCCAAAAACCCTAAACCCTACACTTGGGCTTAGGGTTTAGGGTTCCGAAACTTCAAGCGTTCATCCTGGGCCCCTCACGTCGCCGTACTTGCAGGCAATGTGGGCATCTGACCATCCGAGGGGGTTCACGAAACCATCACCGGCGGCATACATGTAGTCCTGTCGCATTTAAGGTATGTCGCGAAAGGGTTTACGGATGCAGGCTTAAGGTACAGGACCATCGATCACCATCATCCTCATCACTGCTGTCTTCATTCTCGCCACCACAGCCGCAGCAGCACAAGCAATTGGTAGCCTCATCCAAAGCAGTCGTAGCCTTTGCAGCAGTGACACCATGGTCATCACTGCCATCGATGTCCAGCAAAACCAGCAACAACAACAACAACAACAACAACAACAACAACAACAACAACAACAACAACAACAACAACAACAACAACAACAACAACAACAGTAACATGCAAGAGTCGACATCTAAGCATAAGGGTATCAAGGGTAGCCTGAGCAAAACCAACGGAAGAAACCGCAACGCTTAGGTAGATGTGGCACTAGGCCAACCGGCCAACCGCAATGGCAGCAAGAGTTGGAGGTCTTTCCAAACAAGCCTTCGAATAGGCAGTCAAAAACCCGAGCCCTCAACAGCCCCTTGCCTTGGGTCCGGTGACGATGCCGTTGAAAGGATGTGTCAAGGGATGCTTTGCCTTCAGGCGAAGGCTTTTGGGGGTGTGCTGGCCTCGGGTCATGGATGGGGATAAGGCGGATTCTTGGCGTTCTGAGCGACCGTCTCGAAATGTGGTTTAGGGATGAAACATTAGGGTTTGGGTTTAAGGATTAAGGTTGAAGTTTCAAGGTGTAGGTTTGAGGGTGTTTAGGGTCCCTCAACCCAGCCCGAGAGCCCAAGAATCCCAAAAGCCCGCACGCGACAGAAATCGGCTGCCCTCCCAGACCCTCACTTCGATCCCGAAAAAGCGAAAGCTCTAAAGCTGCGTTCCAAAATCCCACAGGCACCCTCCTCTAGGCCTAGGTGTCGATTTCAACAGTCTCCAAAACTATTCGGAACTAGGGCTCGATAGTAAGCAAGCCGATACCTAGTTTTGGACATCGCTCCAAAAATGCCAAACACTGAACCCTACTTGGGGGTTCATGGGTAGTTATAAGTAGGGTTATAAGTAGGGTAAGTATACTTATAACAGATATTAGGGGACTTCTCACCCCACTTGCAACTACCCATGAACCTCCAAGTAAACTCTAGACCCTAAACCCTGAACCCCAGACCCTAAACCCTAAACCCTAGACCCTAAACCCTAAACCCTAAACCCTAGACCCTAAACCCGGAACCCTAGACTCCGCAAAATGCTGTCTGCGTCTTTTTCACCCAGGGGCCCAGGTCGGCAGTCGGTAGCTGGAGAACTTCCGGTGCCCGGGCCTGTTTCAGGTTTTCGGGGTTTAAGGGCTCGTTTAAGGGTGCCTGTATGGGGTCCATATTCTGTAAGGGTTTAGGGTTTTGGCGTCTAGCGTTTAAGGTTTGGGGATTAAGGTTTAAGGTTTAGGGTTTAGGGTTTGCTTCAGCCGTCAAGGGCTTAGGGTTCTTTCGGGTTCCTTTGTGGGTCCTTTAAGGGATCTATCAGGGTTTCAAGCTCTTTAGGGTTTAGGGTTTAAGGTTTGAGGTTTAGGTTCTCATGGCTAAGGCTTGAGGATTTCTGGCTTATTAGGTTTAGGGTTTAGGAGGGTATGACAAGTGTACTCTGATGGCTCTACTATACGGTTCTGCAGGGGTTTTGTTCAAGAGACTTTAGTGCGCAGTGTTCGGGTCTGAGGTTTAGGGTGGGCTTCTTCTTATGTCATGGCGGACTTTGTTGAACTCAGTCAGAGTTGCAAACTTTGGGGTCTTGTGATTAGGATCCTACCATTCAGGTTCCGTCATGATCTGAAGCTCCCACGTCGGCTTGGGTGATGGTTTCTCCTTGTAACACGTTTCGAGAGGTTTAGATGCTGTGTGGACGTTGTGGGTTTCAGGCGTTGTGGAGTGCATGGCAAAGTTTGCAGCCGGGGGATCTTAAACATAAGCCGTGCTTGCTGGCCTTTAGGTTTGACCAGTTCGAGCAAACGGTTCAGGTTCGTGGATCGTGTTTCGAACGCTGAGGGTTTGGGCTTTGGCGGGCTATGCATCTGTGGAATATGGGATTCGGATTTCGGGTTTAGGGTCAGGGACGTCGGTACATACCGGGAGTATGAGGACACGACCGGCGAAGTAGTCAACCCAAAAGAACAACCTCTAGAGCCATAAGAGGACAGGTACAATAAGGCGAATCATGATTAGGGAATAGCAAGCAAGTCATTCCCGGTGTTCTGTTGGTCGCGACAAACATCATCAAACTACGAGTGAACATAAGGCATAAGGGTGAATGAAGGATGATGACAAGCACCCTGGTGACCTACGCCCATCGTTTTGGCGATGCTCCATGATGTTTCGATTGCTTGTCGGAGCAAGCTTCGGACGCCTGTGCATCGTTAGGGTTTAGGGCTTCGGGTGTTGCGAGGGGTTGCAAACCCTAAATCCTAGAAACCCTACAAGACCCATAAACCCTATGAGCCCTATAAGCCCTATAACTACCCCCTATAACCCCTATGAGCCCTGCAACCCCTTTTCAGCCCGATAAACCCTATCACATATACGCATGTTTTAGAAACTGCTCGACCCCATAAGCGCTAGACTGTCAACCCGCATGTCCAAGGGAAAAGGGTCAGGGCCGAGTGCTCCGGGAAAGGCCAAACGCCCCCAGACCTTCCAAAATCCTTTAATTAAGGAATATACCTTAAATTATAATAGGATCCCAAATATGAATTAAGGTATATTCCTTAATTGAGGGATTTTGGAAGGTCTGGGCCCTGCCTGTTCTCCGCCATTCCTTGCTCCGCGACATCGTAGTCTGCAGACCTGGAGAGCAAGACTGGCCATCCGAGTACTAGGGGGATCATGGGACTTAGTAAGTAGGTTATAACTGGGGTTATAAGTCCCCTAAGTGGGGTTATCCTAATTATAACCTACTTATAACCCTACTTACTAAGTCCCATGATCCTCTAAGTAAGGTTTTAGAGCTTGAGAGGTGGGTGGTTGTCAAAATTAGGGCCCCTTTTTGGGTCCTTATTATAACACGGCACCTAATATTTAGGGCATCCAAAAAGGGACCCTAGTTTTGACAACCACCCAGGTGGGGCCTAAGCTTTCGGGTTTCGGGTTTGCGGCATTCAGCTTAGGGTGTTGGGCTGCGTGGGCTTTCGGATCGCGGTTTTGGGTTTGAAATCACGTTATATGCGGCTGACAACTTCCGGGTTTGGATTCCTGGACTGTTCGAGATGATCCTTTAAGGGTTGCTACAAGTATAAAGGTTCTGAAAGGGTTCTTCTAACAAGGGTTCCTGTTGAGCTATCTAGACTAAAGATCAAACCCTGGCCTTAACGCTGATCGGAAGCCCGAAAGGAACCAATAAAGAACCAATATAGAAACTCTTCAAGGCATCCTACAGTCCTAAACACTGCATCCTGCCGCAAAGAACAGAAGCTATGTCATGTGGAAGCTAGAAGACCAAGCTGCCAAACCCGAACCTCCAAACCCCGAGCCATCCCAAAACCCCGGTTTAGGGTTAGGGCTTATAGGTTTAATTCACAATCCTGAAACTCTGCAAGCCGCCAAACACCTTAGAAACCCTACCCTAACTCCAAAACTATGAAGAATAGTAGCCTTTTAAAAGTGTTGGGCTAGTATCCTGTCGTACTTTGGAAGGTTTAGGAGATCCACAATCCTGATACCAAAAATGCAGGGGCAGCCCGAACCTTAAGCCCCAAGCCCTAAGCCCTATAGAACCCTTAAAGTAAAGCCTTACTTGAAGGATCATGGGACTTGGTAAGTAAGGTTCTAAGTACCCTAATTGGGGTTATAAGTATAGTTACCCTAATTATAACCCTTGTTCCTAAGTCCCACGACCCTTTAAGTATCAAGCCTACAGAGCTCTAAACGTAGGGAGCCGACCAGGTCTCGCCATCTTCCAGATATGGCATGGCTCAAGAGTTAGGAGTCGTAAGCCTGGCTCAGCGACGAAGCGGTGATCTGAAGTTCGGGGCCCTAAATCCGAAACCGGCTTAGAGGTTTTAACGCTTGGGGCTTGAAGTGTAGAGGATTGAAATTCGAGTTTTGGGTGTAGGGCTTCGTGTGCTTTCAGGCTGCGAGTTTCAGGACCCTCCTTGTACCCTCAAATAGGGGTATATGGTCCCGAATAAGGGACATTTAGGGTCCAAGAGAGGGTAGAGGGAGGGTCTAGGTTAGGATGAGCTTTGATCTGAATCGTTGCTACGAGGCATCGTCTGCTCGCCTCCTCACCTCAACCCTGAATAGCCTACCTTTTTAGGGATCCTTATTATGAGTTCCTTATGTAAGTTCTGAAAAAGGTAGGCTATTCCGGGTTAAGGTAAGTTATTCCGGGTTAAGGTAGGGGCATAGTAGTTTCTTTGGGGCTTCAAGCCCGGCCCTGCGCCCTCCACCCAAAAACTGAAACCACTGATGAACCATTCCAAGGGGAAAGGAGGGACCCTTAATAAGGACCTAGGCATATACCCTTACTAGAGCTATTGTATACCCAGTATATGGCCCATTATAGGGTAGGGGTCCTCATTAAGGGTCCCTCCTTTTCCCCTTTGAACCATGAACCCTGAAATATCCTGAAGTCTAACCTGTGAGATCTAAGAGGGCCCCCCAAAAAAGCACCTAAGAAAGAATAAGGCTAGGGACATCCCGTATACACCCCTTATAATGAAGCCCAATTAAGGTAGGGATTAAAATGCCGTGTCCTTTCGGGGTCACTAACTGTCCCTAACCTGAAGCCCTTAAGAATAGAACAGCCCGTTCGTCTTGGACTCCCGATTCCTAGGTTTAGGGTTTAGGGTGGAGGGTTTAGGAATGAACTCTCACCAAGGGCATTCTAAAGCGGAATGATGCGAGTCAGAAACACAGAATGAATCCCGCTGTGTATGAATACCTCTGCTTATATCCGTGCACAGACAGTGCCCAGAGAGACCGAGAGAGAGAGAGAGGGAGAGAGAGAGAGAGAGAGACAGAGAGAGAGAGAGAGAGATAGGGAGAGAGAGTGAGAGAGAAAGATATGCAGAGAATGTCGGATACGGTATACAGAAGTAAGTATATATGCTACTCAGGGTGCGTACTGTTAGTACGCATGTCTGTACCCATGAATACATACGTATACACATACATATACATGTACGTATGTATACATATGCTCTCTCATATAGACATATATGTATATGCTCTCACGTGTATATCGACCGTACTTTATGTAAGCATATAGGTGTACAAAATTCCACCTAATAACCATGGTTATAACCATAACAATCATAACCATAGCCATCAGCATGATAATGATGATGATCATCATCCTCATCCTCACCATCATCGTCATCGTCGTCATCTGATCAAAGAAGGTACTGGAAATCGGTGGACATAGGTGTCCGGGTGCCCAATGCTTGCAAGCTGCCAGCAAGGCAATCTTCGCGAAGGGCTATGAGCTGCTCAGCAGGAGGTGTCAAGCGAAGCTACATGTCGGCGCCTAGTGCGCTTTGATCCAATCTGCGGGTTCGAACACGGGCTGGCGTCTATGGTATATACGTATATATATATATATATATATATATATATATATATGTATATCTGTATGTATATATGTATGTATGTCTGTCTGTATACACATATACATATATACTGAGCACTTACAACCTAAGGGTTTGAATTCTATGGCTTATAGGGTTTTAGGGTTTAGTGGCTCGCACAGATGGAAACTTCGATGAACCCTGATCCAAAGCTTTGAAATGAACAAACCGACACGTAAGCAGAACAACCTGAAGCCCTGAGCCTAAACTTTAAACCTTAGGCCGCGGTTTCCGAACAAATTAAGCAAAAAGAACATCAACATCGAAGTCTCAAGCCAGACTTTCGAACCCCCGAAGGTTTGGTCGTAGACGTAGGGGATATTGGGGTTCGATAGGGAGATTCGGGTTAAGGGTTTAGGGGTTTAGGGTTTGGTAGCTTCCGAAAATAAGGGACCCTAGTAAAAAGTACTCTAAGTAGTAGGATCCTTATTATAAAGACCCCAAATAAGGTAGCGGGCTAAAGGAAAATGTGCTCTGTTGCTCTACCTGGACCCTAAGGAACCTACCTTCTTAAGGCCCCCTAATATGATTTCGTTTTTAAGTCCCTAAAAAGGTAGGTTATTTGGGGGTAAGGTAGTCAATGGGTCATGCTGATGCCTCGCCGTCGTCCCCTCCTCCGTCTAGTGTACTTATCGAAGATCATCTGGCGAAGAGAACTTGTGCGCGCATCCTTTCATAGGAGTTTCTATCTACTTCGAACTTGTTTCTAGTCCATCAACCGGAGTTTGCTTGCTGTCGTTTAGTGCTGGTGCTGCTCAGAGACAAAACTAAGCTTAAACCCCAAACCCACTATGTACCACGATCCTCGGTCAGAGAGATTCTGAGACCGCTCGGTCAGGCAACCGGTATGCCACACTGTGCGTAGTTGGACTAAGGATTAGGGTTTAGGGGTTTGGGGTTTAAGGTTTCGTGGTTTCGTGTCGAGGGTGAGCAGAGAAGACAAAAACGGCTGTGGGACTGAGGGCTGAAGTCTTTGCCGGTCCTGACGACATGAGTTTGACACGTCAGGCTTAGGCACCCTAGACCCTAAACCTTAAACTCTGAACCTTAAACCCTAAACCTTAAACCCTAAACACTAAGCCCCAAAAACCCTCAGTCCATTTTGTATCGAAGCTGTGGACCATCCACTCCACCTAAGCATAAGTATTCAAAAATGGCACCTGGCCAGCCCTTCTGGCTGAGCAGAGCGGGGGTCCCTGTTTTACAGCTGCCTAGACATGTGTAGTCCGTGTTAGGGTTTAGGGGTTTAGGGTTTAGGGTTTAGGGTTTAGGGTTTAGCTCTTGATGGTATGCCAAAAGGGGGGTTTAAGATTCTTGGGGTGGGGATTCCTTAATATGAACCCAATTATGGGAACCCTAATCCCTACTAAACCCCCATAGGCTAAAACCCCTTTTGGCCTCCTATGAGCTCTGGGTGTCGCAGGTTATCGGATGTCCGTTGGTCTGCTGATGACACTGCATTAACATAGCTTCGGAGTGAGAAAATGATCGCCAACATTGCTGTGTTGTTGCCGGGTACCGGATGGAACTCTTATGCTTCCAGGGACCCAGATACTCAAGCAGAACAAGCGTCCTTCGGTTGATGATATAAATCCTGCATTACCTTAAGGACCCTAAACTATGGGAAGTATGGTATAGTCCTTATTATGGGTAATGCAGGATTTCTATCATCAACCGTTCTAGCTGCGGGGTAGCCACTGCGGCGGCACGAAAGCCGCCGACGAAACCTGGAACGTATTCGCTCGGACCTCTCACACGTCTGCGGCAATGATGGCCTTCGGCGAGAGAAAGGGGCTAGTCTTCAGCCAGAAAATGCGAAAGATCCAAAACGACCTTAGCTCTGCAGCCTAACTGAAAAACATGGCCACCCTGAATCCTGAAACCCACACAACACAATTCATACGAAGACCCCCACCCTCAACAAAAGCAACAAACTCGAAAAAAGCAGCCGAAGCCTAAAACAAAGTATCAATTAAAGCCGCAGGCCCGAAGCCACAACACCAACAAAAAGCTAACGCCGACAGATGAAACCCAGAAAATCCTAATGCCACAAAACCCTAAGCCCCCAACAAAGCCTGTCTCCCAAAACCACGCCCCCTCCAGAAACGAAGAACTGATGAGACCCGAGTAGAAACCGTTCTGGAGGTCCCTTCTTGAGGCTTTTTTCGGGCTTTTACCAAAAAACTAAACGGTTTGAGGAGACTAAGATAAGAGTATGAATAATTAGCATAGGGTTTTGGGGCCAATTATACTATAACTATAGTAAGGAACCCCCCAAAATAGTATAGGTAATTATGAGGGCCCCTATAGTAGGTAAGCTCTCCGTCCTGACTCGGAAGCCTAGTAGAGCCCATAAGTGACCAAAGCTTCGCACGAAACATCCTTTAGGTCTCCGGGTTTGGGATTTTGGTGATTTAGGACGCTACTATACCTTTCCCTGAAACCCTCTAATGATTCAGGTTCCTATCTAGGTTCTGCCAGGTTCTGGGGTTGGTTGTAGTGCTTGGGATTCCACATTCACTTTAAGGCCTTTGGCATTGGGCCGTGGTCTGCGCTTGTTGTTCAAAAGCTCGGCATCAGCAGCTCGCACTCACCTCCTGGCCATGCTACGGCTTTAGGGATTCATGCTTCATGGTCCATGGCTGTTATGCATGATAATGATAGCACTGGCTTCGTGCTGTGGGAAGAACGACAGCAGTAGTAATAGTAGAAATATCCGTTGCAGCATGAAGCAGCGCTACTGCAAGTATCAGCATGAGACCTGGTAGCAGCATGGAGAACTAGGTTCGTGTACCTTACCGTTAGGAATGTAAAGCGCTACTGTAGGATCGTATTGTGTGTCTTGCACAACCAACCCCCTGGTGAAGCCTCGCAAAATCACTATCGAACCCCTCATGGAACCTTCCGAGAAATCGGGCGACTTACAAAATTAATCCCCTGGTAGAATCCGTATAGAACCCTTGTCGTACCCTTACAATCTCTCGCAGTGGCCTACCTCACTGCTCATCCCCAGTGTGGGAGTTTCCGGAAATAGGTGTACCTTATTACTTTCAGGCCCTTATAATGAGGATCCTACTATTTAGGCTACCATATTAGGGTTCCCTAACTTTCGGACACTCCAGCATGGAGTTGTAAAGGGCCGCACACACCTGAAGTGACATCTGCTTAGAGCATAGGGTCGTGAACTAGCTGAAGCCTTGCTGGAGGTTCATTACCCCAAAGGGTCCTATGTACCAATATAGTAGAATGTAGGGTTTCCATATTAGGAATTACTATTATGACTTAGGGAAGTATCCCCCATAACAGTACATACGACCCTTTGGGTGCAGGTCGTGGATCCTGGTAACAGGTTGCCGTATTCCACGTCCGGAAAAACCCAAACAAAACACACCCTAAACCCGAAACCCCCCGAACCCTGAAGCCTACCCGGACCCTAAGGAACCCACCTGTTTAGGGCCGCCTAATATGACTTCTTTATATAAGTCCCTAAAAAAGGTCGGATACTTGGGGGGTTAAGGTAAACCCTAAACCCTGAAGCCTCGGCCGGAAAGCCACGGCAGGTTTAGGGTGTTAGGGTTTAGGAGGTTAGGGTTTAGGGGTTTATGGTTTAGGGGGTTAGGGTTTAGGGGGTTAGGGTTTAGGAGGTTAGGGTTTAGGGTGTTAGGGTTTAGGAGGTTAGGGTTTAGGAGGTTAGGGTTTAGGGGGTTAGGGTTTAGGGGGTTAGGGGGTTAGGGTTTAGGGTTTAGGGGGTTAGGGTTTAGGGGGTTAGGGGTTTAGGGGGTTAGGGGGGTTAGGGGGGGTTAGGGTTTAGGGGGGGTTAGGGGGGTTAGGGGGTAGGGTTAGGGTTTAGGGGGTTAGGGTTTAGGGGGTTAGGGGGTTAGGGGGTTAGGGTTTAGGGTGTTAGGGTTTAGGAGGGGGTTAGGGTTTAGGGGGTTAGGGGGTTAGGGTTTAGGGTTTAGGGGGGGGTTTAGGGTTTAGGGGGTTAGGGTTTAGGGGGTTAGGGTTTAAGGTTTAGGGGGTTAGGGGGTTAGGGTTTAGGGTTTAGGGGGTTAGGGTTTAGGGGGTTAGGGGGTTAGGGTTTAGGGTTTAGGGGGTTAGGGTTTAGGGTTTAGGGGGTTAGGGTTTAGGGGGTTAGGGTTTAGGGGGTTAGGGTTTAGGAGGTTAGGGTTTAGGGTGTTAGGGTTTAGGAGGTTAGGGTTTAGGAGGTTAGGGTTTAGGGGGTTAGGTTTAGGGGGTTAGGGGGTTTAGGGTTTAGGGTTTAGGGGGTTAAGGGTTTAGGGGGTTAGGGTTTAGGGGGTTAGGGTTTAGGGGTTAGGGTTTAGGGTTAGGGGGTTAGGGGGTTAGGGTAGGGTTTAGGGGGTTAGGGTTTAGGGTTTAGGGGGTTAGGGTTTAGGGTTTAGGGGGTTAGGGTTTAGGGTTTAGGGGGTTAGGGGGTTAGGGGTTTAGGGTTTAGGGGGTTAGGGTTTAGGGGGTTAGGGTTTAGGGTTTAGGGGGTTAGGGTTTAGGGGGTTAGGGTTTAGGGTTTAAGGGGTTAGGGTTTAGGGGGTTAGGGTTTAGGGGGTTAGGGGGTTAGGGTTTAGGGTTTAGGGGGTTAGGGTTTAGGGTTTAGGGGGTTAGGGTTTAGGGTTTAGGGGGTTAGGGTTTAGGGTTTAGGGGGTTAGGGTTTAGGGGGTTAGGGGGTTAGGGTTTAGGGTTTAGGGTTTAGGGGGTTAGGGTTTAGGGTTTAGGGGGTTAGGGTTTAGGGTTTAGGGGGTTAGGGTTCAGCAGCTCTGACTTTGAACATTTCATGTCAGGCTATTTCTAGTCAAGCTATCTTCTAGAAGAAACCCCACCCGCCCACAGAATCCCATTACATTAGATTTAAGAGTTTTATTTCTTTTGGCTTGAATCTTTAAAAGATCACTTACATACAACTATTACAGATCATAACTTTTCACTCTTTCGATCAAGCAGGTGCTGTTTCTTTACAGTCGTTCTCGCCACACGCTTCACTTTAAGAGTTAATGCTGCCGACCAGCTTTCTAAGAGAGCTAGTTAAGAAACACAACATCGCCCTAACCCGCGGAAGCTGCGGTCACGCCATCGCTTTACGATAGCAACCATAGCTGTCAAATGTCATGACTTGCATCTCCTCAACTATCGATCCACAACAAAGCAAGGCCCACCGGATGTTCATTCTTGAGAGTACACTGAACTCTAAAACCTGGTTTTGTCGATGGATAAGAAGCCGTTCAAACTAGTTGAAGTTGCGCCAACGACATCGCTTTACGATAGCAACCACAGCTATTGTACTTCATGTCTTTCAGTGTTTGACATCGAACTGTGTCCACTGCAATGCATTCACTTGCCACAGCGACAGCATTGCTTCGAACAGTTGAAGCTGCGGTCACGCCATCGCTTGACGATAGCAAGCTCAGCTGTCAAGTTTCTTTGCGATGACCTTCCAGCTCAAACCCTTCATCAAGAAGGCTGCCTTGAGACGGATGACCCATAGTCTTCCAAAGGCAAAAATCCCAGGACAGTTATCTGAGACGGATGACCCATAGTCTTCCCAGGCAAAAATCCCAGGACAGTTATCTGAGACGGATGACCCATAGTCTTCCCAAGGCAAAAATTCCAGGACAGTTATCTGAGACGGATGACCCATAGTCTTCCCAAAACAAAAATCCCAGGACAGTTATCTGAGACGGATGAACCATAGTCTTCCCAAGCAAAAATCCCAGGACAGTTATCTGAGACGGATGACCCATAGTCTTCCCAAAACAAAAATCCCAGGACAGTTATCTGAGACGGATGACCCATAGTCTTCCCAAGGCAAAAATCCCAGGACAGTTATCTGAGACGGATGACCCATAGTCTTCCCAAGGCAAAAATCCCAGGACAGTTATCTGAGACGAATGACCCATAGTCTTCCCAAAACAAAAATCCCAGGACAGTTATCTGAGACGGATGACCCATATGACCCATGGTCTTCCCTGAGACGGATGACCCATAGCAAAAATCCCAGGACAGTTATCTGAGACGGATGACCCATAGTCTTCCCAAGGCAAAAATCCCAGGACAGTTATCTGAGACGGATGACCCATAGTCTTCCCAAGGCAAAAATCCCAGGACAGTTATCTGAGACGGATGACCCATGGTCTTCCCAAGGCAAAAATCCAGGACAGTTATCTGAGACGGATGACCCATAGTCTTCCCAAGGCAAAAATCCCAGGACAGTTATATAGTCTTCCCAATGAACAATCCCAAGGATCCCAGACATATCTGAGACGGATGACCCATAGTCTTCCCAAGGCAAAAATCCCAGGACAGTTATCTGAGACGGATGACCCATAGTCTTTCTGAGACGGATGACCCATACTTCCCCAAAAAGGACAGTTATCTGAGACGGATGACCCATGGTTTCCCAAGGCAAAAATCCCAGGACAGTTATCTGAGACGGATGACCCATAGTCTTCCCAAGGCAAAAATCCCAGGACAGTTATCTGAGACGGATGACCCATAGTCTTCCCAAGGCAAAAATCCCAGGACAGTTATCTGAGACGGATGACCCATGGTCTTCCCAAGGCAAAAATCCCAGGACAGTTATCTGAGACGGATGACCCCATCGGCCCAAGCCCAAACCCTAGGCCTAGGCCCTAAACCCTAGTGCCCAAACCCTAGTGCCCAAACCCTAGGCCCTAAACCCTAGTGCCCAAAGTCTACGCCCTAAACCCCAGGGCCCAAACCCTAGGCCCTAAACCCTAGTGCCCAAACCCTAGGCCCTAAACCCTAGTGCCCAAACCCTAGCCCTAAACCCTAGGGCCCAAACCCTAGGCCCTAAACCCTAGTGCGAAACCCTAGGCCCTAAACCCTAGTGCCCAAACCCCAGGCCCTAAACCCTAGTGCCCAAACCCTAGCCCTAAACCCTAGAGCCCAAACCCTACGCCCTAAACCCTAGTGGCCAAACCCTAGGCCCTAAACCCTAGTGCCCAAACCCTAGGCTCAAACCCTAGCCTAAACCCTAGTGCCTAAACCCTCGGCCCTAAACCCTAATGCCCAAACCCTGGCCCTAGTGCCCAAACCCTAGCCCTAAACCCTAGGCCCTAGGCCCTAAACCCTAGTGCCAAACCCTAGGCCCTAAACCCTTTGGCCCTAAACCCTAGTGCCCAAACCCTAGCCCTAAACCCTAGGGCCCAAACCCTAGGCCCTAAACCCTAGTGCCCAAACCCTAGGCCCTAAACCCTACAGCTGTGCATCCTCCAGCCTATCCCCACCCCACCCTTGTACAACTTTCTCATGCTACAGGTATTGACAATCCCCACCCCACCCTTGTACAACTTGATCATGCAACACGCAATGAATCACGCCACCGTCGACCAGCGTTCCAGCCTCAATCCTAGGCCTAACCCCTAATGCCCACATCGGCCCAAGCCCAAGGGCCCGAACCCTAGGCCCTAAACCCTAGTGCCCAAACCCTAGCCCTAAACCCTAGGGCCTAGGCCCTAAACCCTAGTGCCCAAACCCTAGGCCCTAAACCCTAGTGCCCAAGCCCTAGGCCCTAAACCCTAGTGCCCAAACCCTAGCCCTAAACCCTAGTGCCCAAACCCTAGGCCCTAAACCCTAGTGCCCAAACCCTAGGCCCTAAACCCTAGTGCCCAAACCCTAGGCCCTAAACCCTAGTGCCCAAACCCTAGGCCCTAAACCCTAGTGCCCCAAACCCTAGGCCCTAAACCCTAGGCCCAAACCCTAGCCCTAAACCCTAGGCCCAAACCCTAGGCCCTAAACCCTAGTGCCCAAACCCTAGGCCCTAAACCCTAGGGCCCAAACCCTAGGCCCTAAACCCTAGGGGGACGTCAACCGCCACGAGTTTTGATCAAGAGCCACGAGTTTTGATCAAGAGCCACGAGTTTTGATCAAGAGCCACGAGTTTTGATCAAGAGCCACGAGTTTTGATCAAGAGCCACGAGTTTTGATCAAGAGCCACGAGTTTTGATCAAGAGCCACGAGTTTTGATCAAGAGCCACGAGTTTGATCAAGAGCCACGAGTTTTGATCAAGAGCCACGAGTTTTGATCAAGAGCCACGAGTTTTGATCAAGAGCCACGAGTTTTGATCAAGAGCCACGAGTTTTGATCAAGAGCCACGAGTTTTGATCAAGAGCCACGAAGACTATAAGGTTTAAATTACTATAGGTAGAGAGGTTTAGGGTTTAGGGGGTTAGGGTTTAGGGGTTTAGGGGGTTAGGGTTTAGGGGGTTAGGGTTTAGGGGGTTAGGGGGTTAGGGTTTAGGGGGTTAGGGGGTTAGGGTTTAGGGGGTTAGGGGTTAGGGTTTAGGGGGTTAGGGGGTTAGGGTTTAGGGGGTTAGGGTTTAGGGGGTTAGGGGGTTAGGGTTTAGGGGGTTAGGGGGTTAGGGTTTAGGGTTTAGGGCTTCTCAAAGGCTCCCCTCAAGAGCTCCCTACCTTACAGCAAGCAGCAACACTTTGGAGTGGGAACCCTTGCCGTACAGGGTTCCCTATCGGAACCCTTAACCCTTTTGGAAGTAGGGGACCGTAATATCTAGTACCCTAAGTAGTAGGACCCTTATTATAAGGACCCCCAAATAAGGTACCCCTAATTTTTAAAAACCGGTCAGGCAGACGTAGACTTGGTCGTCGAGTTGGCGCCACCGTTCGCGGTCGTAGTCGAGGCAGCGACCTGAAAGCAAAGAGCTTAAGGCTTTAAAGGAACCCTAAACCCTAAACCCTAAAGGCTTTAAAGGAACCCTAAACCCTAAAGCCTTAGAGGAACCCTAAAGGGCATCCTTTAAGAGGGTTCCTTTAAGGCCCAACTGTAAGGATCACCACAAGGGCTGCTGTGACTTAGGATTTAGAGCTTAGGGCCTACCTATGATAAGGGTTACTATAGTACGGGTCTTAGCGCTTTTGGGCTTCGCGGTCTGGAGTTTTCTAGTTGTTGGGCTTTAGGGCTTTAGGCCCTTTAGGCGTTTAGGGTTTGGGGCTTTGGGGCTTTAGGGAGGGCCTGGTGATGAAGGTTTGAGGATTTATGGCTTTTGGTCTTTAGGGTTTGGGGGTCAATGGAATAGGGCGTAAGGTTCAGTTCGGGGGTACCGAGCTTATGGTTAGTATCTGCTACACGGGAAATATCAGGCACGAAGGGGATTAAGAATTAAAGAATATGTCTTCGGTCTGAGGAACCGTTTGGAGTTTGGGGTTCAATGTGTAGGGTGCAGCATGCAGAACAAAACCTAGCAAACCAATAGCTATACCCTGACCGTGTAGGGAAACGTACGGTTCATGAGAACTCAGAGCTTCAGGGCGTTATAATTGCGGCTTTAGGGGTAGGTTGGGAATTAGGGGTAAGGGGTAAGGGTTTGAGGGTTGAGAGTGGCTGGCCTCAGTAGGAAAGCAGCCCAAGCAATAGAACTCCTAGTTATCCCGAAGATCTGCCAAGCTCTCCAAAACCAACCAACAAAAACATTAGGTACTGCCCCCATAAGGTAAGAGTAATAGGGCTACTATTTAGGCCCTAATATATCTGTATTATGAATATTATTCAACTATTACTGAGTGGGGGCCGTACCCAACAAAAACAGTACACGTAGAAAACTTAGAGAAAGGCGCCAAATAACAGGAGTCCTTTTTCAAAAAGAACGAACATACACACAGAGAGAGACACAGAGACACACACACACACACACACACACACACGATCATAACTACCGTACCACAGCTTCCTCCTCTTCATCATCATCAACACCGTTCATCATCATCTAGGTGTAGATCTTCGTCTAGAGCAACCAGGATCCCGGCCGTCGTGGTGGTGGTGGTGGAATTGGATTTCGAAGTCGCGGCCTCAAACCGTAAGAAGGATATGCTACCTTAAAGGTAGGTACCAAAATTTAGGGTTTAGGATTCAGGGTTTTGGGATTAGGATGTACGGTTCAGAGTTCCGCGATTTGGGCTTAGAGTTTGGGATTTAGGGTTCAGGGCTCCGTTGTTGAGGCCCAGCGAGCCTCGTAGAGGCTTACACACCGACTGTGCGAATTTCACACACTGCCTATAGTCTCCGTTGTAGTTCCTTTTTTGGGTTAACCAAAAACTTGATTACAGGATCCTAACCATAAAATATTAATTGGTTGACCAAAAAAGGAACTACAATGGAGACTTTAGGTGGCAAAACAGTGTGTCACTCAGATGAGCCACCCCTCTCAGCTCCTGGGACTTCAGGCGGAAGAAGAACAACTGTCCCATTACAAGGAGGATCACGAGGCTCTCAGCTAGGAAGTAGTGCACCTTCCTGCGAAGTTGCCGCCGATGTGGGGTTGTCTACGGTCATCCCACAATCTTCTTCCACAGTGAGCTCCACGACAACACTCGTTCCACCCCCTTCCCCTCTCCCAGTGGGTGGTTGTTAAAATTATGGTTCCTTCTTGGGTACCTTAAATAATAGGTGCCGTATTATATGAAGGACCCAAAAAGGGACCCTAATTTTGACAACCACCCCAGTACCTGTTGCAGTACCACACGAGCTTAGCGTTCAGGGTAGGGCTCGGGGTTGCGAGTTTGGAGTTTCGGATTTCGGATGAGAGTTTAGTGCAGCGTTTACCTATGATATCTTGGCGGACTTCTGAACCTCTCCTAAACAGTTAAACTTTTAGCCTCCTCATTATAGTTCATATAGAAACCCAAACAGTTAAAGTCTAAAGAGCCAACCAGAAGAACGCCAAGATATAGGGTTCAGAACATAGGGATACCTCTGGTTCAACTTAGCATAGCCAGGATCGCGGAGGAATGGAAGACTAAACCTCAGGAGTTGCCATCTACACCTCAACAGCATAAAGCAGATTGGGATGTACGGTTTAAGAAAGTTTCTGGTCTTGACTGCTGCGTCTGAATTACCCTTTTCCATGAAGGGACTAACCCTCGGGTTGAGGAAGCTCACGTTAACCTACCAAACCCCAGATTTTTGTAGGTTCTTATCACAAACCCTAATACGGAATTTAGAGGGACCCTACAAGAAAGTCGGTTTTAGTAGGCCGAGGTACGGCTTAACTTAAGGGTCTTCGGTGCAGAGTTTGGCCGAGGTAACTCCCATGCTAGAAGCAAGAAACAATCTCACACCATAACTCACATGTCCTTCTGGGGCTTGAAGCTCCGCCCTAAACCCTAAACCCTCCAAACCCCAACACCCCAACACCCCAAACTCCAAACCCCCGTTCTCACAGCCCTAATCTTCACCATAAGCCCTAGACCCTCCAAACCCCAACACTAACACCCCAAAACCCTAAACTCCAAACCCCCGAAGCCCCCCCATACACCCTAAACCCCGAACCCCAACACCCCAACACCCTAAACTCCAAACCCCAACACTAACACCCCCTCATCATCACCGAAACCCTAAACCCTCCAAACCCAAAGCCCCCTTAGGGGTTTAGGGTTTAGGGTTTAGGGTTTAGGGTTAACCCCAAACCCCCGACACAGCCAAGGACCCGGGCCGGGGACGTGGTCGCGGTGGAGTTGGACTGGGAAGCTCCGGCCTGCACGAAACAAGCAACTCCCCAAGGGTCCGAAGGACCCAATAATTAGGTTCTCGGTTTCCTTTAAAAGGGGTCTATAAGGGGCTACTATAAGGGTTCTAGAATATAGGGGCCTAATAATTAAGTACTCGGTTTCAGGCTAGTAGTTATGTAGGTTAGGATTTTTGAGAGTATATGATTATTAGGTACTTGGACCCTTGGGGACTTGAATGCGCTTACTAACCGGTGGGCCCTCTAAAGCCTCTGGAAAAACTCGTAAACTAAACCCGAAAACCTAAACCCTAAACCGAAAGCCCTATAAACCCTAAAGCACCAGTACGGGAAAACGCAACCCGTCCCAAAGTTTCAAAGGCCTACCTGGCGTAGGGCTTCGAACTCAGTCTCAAGGTTCAGGTTCCCAGACCTTCCAAAATCCCTTAAGTAAGGAATATACCTTAAATTATAATAGGATCCCAAATATGAACTAAGGTATATTCCTTAATTAAGGGATTTTGGAAGGTCTGGGTTTTAAGGGTGTCGACAGTAGATCTCAGAAGCTCGCGTTAGGGCTTACCTAAACCCTGAATAACCTACCTTTTTAGGGTTCTGATTATGGTTTCCTGCTATAAGTCCTTAAAACGGTAGGTCCTTCACGGTGAAGGTAAGGTCTCAGAACTTGGGGTTCAGGCTCCAGGGTTTTGTGCTTTCGGGTTCAAGGTCCTTCAAACTGGTTAGCAGCTTAAGTTCAGAGTTGAGGGTTGTGCGTTCAAAGTCAAGGGTGTAGAATGTGGCTTTGCGGAACCCCGAACTCACTGCCAGGTTAGGGTTTACGGCTCTGCGTTTAGGGCTTAGCATTAGAGCTAAGGGTTTAGGGCTTGGGGTTGGGAATCCATGTCCAGACCAAAATTAGGGTCCTTGTTTAGGTCCCAAACATAGTACTGCACCCTGCACCCTTATGAAACGGAGCCTAATTTAGCGAACATAAACGACAAATAGAAGAGCTCAAACCTTGCAAACGCTTCTTCCAAGACAGACGAAGACTGCAAAGCTGACATCAACAATCATCATTGTCATCGTCGCCGTCATAACCCTCATCATCACCGAAACCCTAAACCCTCCAAACCCAAAGCCCCCTACACCCTAAACCCCGAACCCCGAAACAGCCAAGGACCCGGCCGGGGTCGTGGTGGCGGTGGAGTTGGACTTGGAAGTTCCGGCCTGCACAAAACGAGCAACTTGAATGTGCTTACCCTCCAAAGCCCTGTAAATAATCGTAAATAACCCTAGACTACTCTAAACCTAAACCCAAAGCCCTCTAAAGCCCAATAAAGGAAAAGAAAAATGTCCCAAACGCCTGCTGGCCTAGGGCTTCGAGCTCAGGGTCTCAAGGTTTAGGGTGTTCAGGGCTTAGACATAAGGGTCTCGGGGCGACCCACCTGAACCCAAACAGACCACAATATCCCTAAGCCCTATTAAACCTTACCCCGAATGGCCCCAATATCCCTATAAACCCCAAGCCCTAAACCCTAACAGACCCTAATATCCCTATACCGTATGACACTTTCATCCAAGGATCCTATCGCAAAGGGACCCCTTGACTTTAGAAATGCCTGGTGGCTAAACTCGGCAAACTAGTGATTACGGTTTAAAGTTTAAGGTTTTGCAATTCGAGGTTTAGGGTTTGGGGTTTTGGGAGTAATTAGAGGTTTATGGTTCGGGGTTTACAGCTTATGTGTGCTACGATCTCGAGATTTCTGGTAGCGAAGGAGCGGCAACCTTAAACCTAAACCCTAAACCCCAAACTCCAAACGCCAACACGAAGCTCGAAGCCGCAAACTCCACAGGCCTAAACCAATTTCCAATACTACTTTGAAGGTTCCCTGTTATAAATATAGTTTACTGGCCCCGAAACCCCACTCTAAATATTAGGGCCCCTAAATCATAGTACCCTTATTTTAGCCCTTACAGTATCCCTCTAAAGGAACCCTTTACAGGAACCCTATTCTACTACTATTAAGGCCCCTTTGTTAATTCCCTGGATTTGCTCCGCGGCGTCCACTCCCTGAGGACCGCACGGAAGAAGTGCTGGACGGTGCAGCCTTGGGGTTCAGGGTTTAGGGCTTAGGGTTTAGGGCTCAGGGTTTAGGGTATAGGGCTTAGGGTTTAGGGTTCAGGGCTTAGGGTTTAGGGCCTAGGGTTCAGGGTTTAGGGTTTAATTTAAGGTTCAGGGTTTAGGGTTTAGGGTTCAGGGTTTAAGGTTCAGGGTTTAGGTTCAAGGTTTACGGTTTAGGGTGTAGGGTTTAGGGCTTAGGATTTATATAGATCATGACACGAACCCCCGCCCTGGAAACAAAAGAAAACACCCGGGCTCATGAACCCAAAGAGTTTGTTAAAATCTAATCTAATACAGTAAGGTATCGTATGAGAAAACTAAGTCTCGTATAAAAAAATACAGTATAGCAGATAATATAGCCATACAGATTGCAAGGCCGTACATGGATCCTACCAGATTCGGTGCAAAACCTTCAGGGTTTTACACGTAAGCCTTATCCTGTCAACCCTCTGCCCTGTGGCAGATACGGTTTAGGGTTTAGGGTTTAGGGCTTAGGGTTTAGGGCTTAGGGTTTAGGGTTTAGGGCTTAGGGTTTAGGGTTTAGGGTTTAGGGTTTAGGGTTTAGGGTTTAGGGTAAGCACCCAAACCCTAGGACTCCAAATAGCCCAAAGAAGGTACTATTTACAGACTCGAGACCCCAAAGTAGGTACTATTTGTATACTTGGAGGCCCCAAACTGCCAGACAGACGGCTGAAAGATTTGGGAGTTGCCGAAAATAGGGGAGCCTAATATAGCACCCCTAAATAGTAGGATCCTTATTATAAGGACCCCAAAGTAAGTAAGGTACCCCTGATTTTCGGAAACTCCCATTTGGGCTTGGGTGGTTTCGCAGCTTCGCGGCTGGTGTGAAGGGCTCACGGATATCGCGGCAGAAGCCCGCAGCTCCCCAGTTAGGCTTACTTGGAGGATCATGATCAGGGGACTTAGTAAGTTAGGTTCCTTAAAGGGCTCCCTAAAGGGATCTATATAGGGTTCCTTAAAGGGATCTATAGGGTTTAGGGATTTAGGGTCTAGGACTTAGTAAGTAAGGTTATGAGTACCTTAATTGGGATTATAAGTATAGTTACCCTAATTATAACCCTGGTTACTAAGTCCCGTGATCCTTGAAGTAGGTTTTAGGCTTTACGGCTTAGAGAAATAATCGGGTATGAGAAGCAAGAGCAGGCACAAAGGCAACATGTATAGTAGGCAATAAAGAAGTAGCAGCAAGTGTACCACAAATGAACAGTATAGACTTACATACCAAGTTGTACCCATGATTAATTATCTAGCTATGTACTTATGTAATCAGCGATCTGTGTATTTCCACACGTGAGTATGTCCATGTGTTTGGTGAATCTGGCTAGCTACTTGAGCAGTAAAGCATCAACGATGTGTGTGTGTGTGTGCATATAGGTTCACATCTACATGTCCATGTCCTTGTTGCTTGTCCCTTCTTTCACTGTGAAGACGGAGATAGAGACAAAAAGCCTAATACCTAAACCCTCACCCCAAATACATCCCCTAAACACCCCAATACCGATACCCCACTACCCTAATACCCTAAACCCTAAACCCTATACATCCCTTATAGATCCCGTAAAGGAACCCCTAAGGGTTCCTTTAAGACTCAACCCTAAACCATGTAGGATTGTTTACTATAGGGGCCTTAACAACTAGAATAGGGTTTTGGGGTATACTCTACTATACTTATGATAAGGACCCCCCAAAATCTTATAGGTAATTATTTGGGAGTTTCCGAAGATAGGGAACCTTAATATAGTACCCTAAGTAGTAGGATCCGTATTGTAAGGACCCCAAAATAGGATACCCCCCCTAATTTTCGCAAACTCTTATTTAGGCCTCTATATTAGGGCTTCCGAGCTCAAGGGCCGAGGTGAGGGCCGTGGTCGTGGCGTTGCTGGACTTGCTGGAGTTGGTGCTGCCTTTCGAAGGGGGTTTAGGGTTTTCGTTGAGGGCTCTTTTAAGGGATCCTTTAAGGGATCTAGAGGGTTCTACAAGGGCTGGGAGCTTAGGGTTCTTGGGGTTGGGGGTTTAAGGGTTTTAGTGGCCTTTGGAAAACTGAAGGGAGAGGGTTTAAGCTTTTAGGGTTTTGGGGATTACAGTTTCAGTAGAGTCTAGGGGTTGGGATTTTAAAGGTAGGGATCCGGGTTCAGAGTTTATCGCTTGGAGTCTAGGGCTCAGGGTTACGGCTAAGGGCATAGGAGTCACGGGCCAGAGCTTCAGTTCCAAGCTTAGGGGAAAAATGTTCATCTTCATGCAACTATACTGAACTTACAACCCTAGCAAAAATTACAATTTTAGCTGTGTCTTAGGGATTATAATAACCAAAAATTGAAAATTGTTTCTAAGTACCCCTAAGTGCAAACCCTCATCCAAGGAAGGACCATAGCAAGAGATGAGGCCTCCCCTTCGACGGGTTTCGGGGCTTATGAACACCAGTCTAAGCCCATGGTGATGGGATAGGCTTTTCGCCTCCTTAGTTAGTCTCCACGCCTCAGGATATCTACACTGAGTATATCCCTGTAAGCTCAGTTCTAATTCCCAATTTGGTTGCCAAGCCTCCTGACTCACAAAACTGCTATGGTAACCTTAAAGTTACCTTTGCAAGGAACCCCTTCTAAGGAAAAAAGCGAGCCTGCCGAAACGGCCGTCTGGGTTGTAGTGATGGAGGTGGTGGTGTTGGTGGTGGACCTCATTGAGAAGGGCCTTTGGGGCTTAGGCTGTCGGGCCTTAGGGGCCGCAGACCCCGGAATTTAGGGTTCAAGGCCTATGCACCTCAGGGGTGGAGGCCTTATGTAGGGGCTTGGGGTGTGGGGCGTTTAGGATTCGGGCTTTAGGGCGCAAGCCTTCGCAATGTACTTGCAGCCACCGCGAGAATCACAGATACTTGAAGACATGGGTTTCAACCATGGGTGCTACTCGATGCAGGCACCCTAAGATGAAACATGTTGAAACCAAAACACTCGACAATTATTGAGGCGTCAGGTTACGCAGAAACTTACTTGAAAGCTGCAGCATCACAACCTTGTACACAAAAAGCACATCATCGAAGCAACCACCCCTTCCATTAACACTCACCCGGTATGGCAAATTATTGAGTAGCGTCTTGTGTGAGTACGGCCGAACATTGGAGTGACAACAGGGAAAACGGTACGCTCCGATACCTTTCCAGTGGTTCCTGTGTGCTTATACTGGCTTATACTATGTGTGCCCGACATGAAGGATGTCGATGTCAACCCCAATTACGATGCAGGGATGTTAATGAATTGGCGGCGTACCTGTTCAATCGCACGGCTTAAAAACCTGAAAACTGCAAAGCCCTCCAGTTGAAAAGCCGTAAACACTAAACCCAAGAAGCCAGAAGTCGGAACGCTCGGACTCTACAACCAAGGGAACGAAATCCTGAACCCTGAACCCCACACTCGGTATCGGCCTGAAATGGTGCATTGTAGCATTTTATAGTCCACTACAATAATATATTGCGTCTGATGACCCAACGTGCACACGGCTCAACCTCACACTCGATACATCAAACTGAAACGCCGAAGGCCCGAACAAAAGGTCGGTTAAGGGTTGAAGATTTCACTGAAGCTACACACTTTCAACAAAGACGAGATAAACCCGCTCAGCCTTAAAACCCAGAAAAACACGTTCAAAATATGCGTGCGCAGCACAAATTTGGGCACTGACAAAGCTCTGATGCCTGTAAGCATCCAACAAAAAAATAAACCCGCAAAGCCCTAACATACCTTAACAGGCCCAGACCCTACAACCCTAAAGTACAAAACAAATAAAACAGTAAAATACTTTAAATCCCCCAGTCCCCAACCTCCTCCCCACTCCCCTTTACAAAAAACACGACCCCAAAGACACAATAGCTTTCTGCGAGCTCCAAGCGAGGTGAAGGTTTGGCCCTTGACCTGCTCTCTTCTGGTCTTCTTTTGTGGGGCTTAGGGCTTTCTTTTGGCATTTTGGTTTTTTAAGGTTTTCTTCTAATCTTTTGTGGGTCTTTTGTGGGGATGGATCGAGTTTGTAGAGTTTACAGTTTAGGGCGTTCTTTTGGCGTTTGGGGTTTAGGGTTTTATCTAGATCGAGGCACCAAAGCCCCTGAGTTCGTCCTAAACCCAACCGCAGTGGTCCAGCTTCCGAAGGACCTTGCACTGTATCGTGCCAATCCCCCAGACCCCCCAGACGCACCCAAAACCCGGACTAAACCTTGATAGAACCCTTTTACAGATCCATTCAGAACCCGCATAGATCCCTTCAAGGAACCTTTACATGAGTTTGAGGGGAACCCAAATGAGTGTTGAGACTAGCAGGCAACGGTGTCGGGCGCACGTAGTCTTCGTCGTCCGAATTGTTGCCAGCTGTGCCTCGGGGTCACAAGCAAAGTTCTCCTTGAAGGGTTCGACCAAGCGTTCTACGAAGGTTCTATACCGATGGTTCGGGCTCGGGGTTTACGGCATACCTGGAGCCCAAGCAAGCCTTGAATGTGTAAGGTTCTTGAAAGTAACTCTCAGGACAAATGGTTCTCGGTGGCTCAATGAAGAAGTTTTCTGGATTGAGGTAAGGAGGCAAGATTCCGAGGGGTGGACGTGCGATTGTAGCAAGGGAACCAGGCTTAGATCTGGGGTTTGGCAGCTACTGTTGGAGGAATGGGGTTTCAAACTGTGGGAGTGTACGACTCAAAAAGTACAGGGCTTTGGAGCTCGAGGTTTAGCAGTGGCCATGTAGGCTTCAAGCAAGCGACCCAAAGAGGATCCAGCAAAACACGAAAGCAGCTGCCCCACCCTAACATGAAGCTTCCTAACCCTGATCCCTAAACTCCCTAACGTCTGTCATGGTGTGGCACAAGCTGAGTCTCTGGCTGGCAGGTGCATCATACCTTGGACAGCCAAACGGACGTTCTCTCTTTTCATGACCGCAGCAACTCAACGGAGAGCACCGAGCACATTCCTGACAAAAGCTTGAAGCCACTCAAGGCCACTGCTTTCAAGCCTCACATGCAAGCAATGATAGCTGATAGCGAGGGTAGTACGGTTTGGGGCGTGGGTGCGATGCAGGGTATAACGACAAGAAACAGATCCGCCAAAAAAACCATGCAAACAATATGAAAAATTGAAAACAATGCTCTCACGACCTATGTTCCCATACTAACGTCGGCTGTCAGGATGTCAAGTTTAAGAATGTGAAGATTGATGCTATCAGAACCGGTGTCAATGGCAAAGTCGGCAAAAGTCAAGAATTTTCTGAGAGCCACCCCTGAACAAAGTTTTGCAGCAATGGTGCGGTGGAGGCTGCTCTGTTGGCGCCTACAGACAGAAATCGAATCTGGTCTTCAACGGGGCTTAGGGTTAAGGGCTGAAAGGTTCAGAGTTGAGGGGTTAAGGTTTTGAAGTTCAGGGTTTAGGGGTATAGGTTCACGATTCCATTATGAACCAAGTTGCATCGGTTCCCAACCGCCACCCGACACCTTGAACAAACACACCATGCATCCAAACATTCTGCTTTGAGGTTACGCCCCGAGTTTGGGGCTCAGGACTTGCGGATTTTTGTGGGTTTCCGTTGTCGTGCTCAGGGTGTAGACTTTAAGGTGTGGTGTTAGGGTATGAGTAAGCCTTTATGAAACCAGAAACCTTGACCCCTTAAACTCGGCTTCGGGGTCTGGAAGGGTTCGGGAGCAGGTTTCTCAAGGCGTCGAAGCCTGGATCACTAATCCTAAACCTCCGTAAAACCTCACACAGTCAGAGGTTAGGATGGAAGGTTTCAGGTTTAGGGTTTAGGTCTGCCAAAGCAACCCGCAACCCTGAGTCCTGACACCCAGAGGAAGAAGTTCCACCCCCAAAGCCCTAAAGACAAACAGTCTTGACCTCAAAGCACGAGCTCGTAATCCCCAAGCCTAAATCCCTGCACACTGACCCCCTGAGACCTACGAACTCAACAAGCTGTCAACCCCTCCAGAAATCCGGTCCCGCCTTGTCGTAATTATCGTTCTTGGCCAGAAGTGTGCGCTCTACTTCCTGCAATCTAGATGACACAGTGTTCAAGACTCAGTCGGGGTAACCCTAAACCCTAAACCCCTAAGCCCTATAAACCCTAAACCCACAAAACCCTAAACCAGGAGGCCTTGCCTATGCGTTTCGGAGCTGAGGGCTTGCCTGTAGCCGAAAAGACCTACCTTTTTAAGGAGCTATATATAGAAACCATAATAAGGAACCCTAAAAAGGTAGGTCTTTCCGGCTATGCAGAGACTCCAATATCCCTTAATTAGGGAATATTCCTTAAATCATATTAGGGATCCTACTATAATTTAAGGAATATTCCTTAATTAAGGGGTTTTGAATTTTGAGTCTCTGGGTACAGGTGGGGCTTACCGGAGCGCTGATCGCCTTCGCTGCTACGTCGGCCAGGGCCAAAAACCAGAGCCACGAACTTCTCTGGGCTCTTGTAAAGGAAGTTGATTTAAACTACCATAATCGGGATCTATAGTAGATAATATATATATATATACACACTATACGTAATATATGACATATATATATATATATATTTATTTAAACTACCATAATAAGGATCTATGGCCAATAACAAATTTGGTTTCTGAACAGTTTCCTTATTATGGTAACTGGAACTAGACCCCTGAACAAGAACCCAGGTCTTGATCCTTCTCAGTAGCCGAACATCCCAGTTGACACGGAGAAACCGCCACATCACCAAACCCTGAACCTCCAACCCGACACCCTAAACCCTGCACCCTAAACGGGCGAAACAGAAGGCAACTTCCGAAATGCAGTCCGAGCAACAGAACAGGATGGGTTCCTGAAAGGGTTCCTAGACGGGCGACTATAAGGCTTTGGGCTTACGGATTGAAAGGGTTTAGGGCTTCGGGCTTGGATTTAGGGTCCCTGGATGGGGTTTGGATTTAGGGACTGGTCCTGCAGCGCAGATGAGGACTCCTCACTTCCGGCATGTATCCTGGACGCTTTGAGTCACTCACATCACCGAACATGAGACATAAGGTCTCTTTCCCTTTGGGGGTTTAAGGTCTAGCGTTTAGGGTTTAAGGTTTGGCGGTTTCGGGGTTGAGGGCTTAGGATTCTCTTGTTGGGTTTAGTATGCCGGCCTTTGGAAGTAGACCATGGTCTTGGGCATGGTACTTCACTATTTATGTTAGGGTCTGTGGTGAATGAAGTTTCCACACGAAGCCTGACCCAGGCAATCTGGGCAGTCCGTCACGGCCCTGGGTCCTAGGGCTTAGGCTTAGGTTTCGGACTTGCCAGGGCTTTGGGTCAAGAACCAGGGTATAGGGTTCAGGGTTGATTTTGGGGCTGTGGATGGATGATGCTGCACTTAGGATAAGTCACTGATGCAATGTATCAAGGACCCGAAAAGAACACCCCAGTTTCTGGGCTTTTAAGTAAGCAGGGAAAAAATATAAACTGTTATTTCATCATGGTTCCTTTAAGAAAAATGTATTAAAAGTATGGTACTCCAAAGCCCAGGTTTAGAGAAGCAATGAGAAACCGCATGGGATTGGCCCGTTTTGGGGGTTCCAGGTCTATCTCATGGTGCAAGCACGCAGAACTCGAACTCGTAGCCAGTTCAACATCTTGAAACCGAAACCCGAAGACCTGAAACACAAAATCACAAAAGCTAAAACCCAAACCTTGGCCAAACTCAAACCCGAAACCCAAAGCAAAGTAACCGTTACAGTTGCCCTACATCAAGGGCGCAAACGATAGTAACCCGATAGTATCATCAAGCCCCATACCCCGAAATCCCCTTTCCGTCCTTCCATGCCTGACTGATCTCCTTCCCGCCCTGGCAAAGCATCCCAGGAAGTCAAATTTAGGACTCAGGGTTTTAGGGTTTATCGGAGTTGAGGGTTTAGGGATTTTGGATTAAGCAGGGTGTTGCAGTGTAGGGCCTAGGGTTGGGTTTAGGGTTTAGGGGTCAAGGCGTTTAGGGTTCCCCTACACCCTGAACCCTCAATGGCCCAATTCAGCGTCCGGTGCGGCTAGGGCTAAAGGGATTTTGGGATGGCCCAAAGACAGTACCTATAGTATCCACGGTAGTTCCTCTTTGGGTGTAACCCATTAAACATCTAGGATCCTATAAGGTAACCAAAAACTATAGTGGAGACTGTAGGCAATCATGTGATTAAAGCAGGAAGCATTAAGCAAAGAACTGCGTTGCTTCAAAATAGCTGAAAAGGAAGCTTGACGATAGAGCTGAAACTGGGAATGGATAAGGCTTTACAGGGTCTAGGATGCAGAAAGGGCTCGCCAAACCCTAGATGCCACAACCCTGAACCCTGGATGCCCTGAACCCCGAACCCCGTATGGGACCCTTGAAGGAAGTCTAAAACGAACCTCACTGCCCTTGAGCCCTCTAGGTTCCTGAGTAGCCCCTTTATAATAAAGGGTTCCCTTTTCCTACTATGTATTCTAGGATACCCAGTAACCTAAGAATAAAAAGGCCTCTCTTTTTGGTATTGGGTAACTTTGTAAGGAACCTCGGACTACAAAAAGGGAATAAGGGTACTACTGGGCATCCTAGTATTCGGTTTTCATAAAACGACCCTGAAATTAACAAGGGCAAAAGAGTACCTCATAGGAACCCACCACTCGAAGCCCTACTTGGAGGATCGTGGGACTTAGTAAGTAAGCTTATAAGTACCTTCATTGGGGTTATAAGTATAGTTACCCTAATTATAACCCTAGTTACTAAGTCCCATGATCCTTTAAGTATGCTGGCGACCTCGTCATCAAAAGGCTCGACAACGTGGCCTGGTGATGCCTCTGTAGGGGACGTTCTGGAGTTTTGATATCTTTGTGCCGTCTCCCTAAGCGCCTAAAAGCACTCAAGCATGGTTGTGCTGTTGTGTTGAGGTTTACCTATAGTCTCCATTGTAGTTCCTTTTTTTGGTTGACCAAATTTATGGTTAGGATCCTATAATAGACTTTTTGGGTAACCAAAAAAAGGAACTACAATGGAGACTATAGGTAGGGTTAGGGGGAGAGTGCAGGAAGCAAGGCTTTAATTGATTTTCGGATGTTGGGCTAAGGGAAGAGCCGGCCCATGTTAGTCCTTCTTGAGAAAGTCGCAAAGCGCCGCAAATTTCCGCTAACACGGTGTAATACAGGGGCTTAATCATTACCCATACTTTTTGGGGGTTCCTTCGTATAACTCTAATATAATGGGCCCCAAAACACTATTCTAGTTATTAAGGCTCCTAGATATAATAGTACCCTTATAGACCCCTTATAGCAACCCTTGAAAGGACCCCTAAAAAGGGATCCCTCTTCTAACGGCATGACCCCGATTTTCTCATCGCGACTTTGTTCAATCTACCTCACAGTTTAATGCAGTTGAAATGTAGTCCGAAGCCAGCCAGAAGCAGAGCCTACATGGCGTTGTGGGAGCCTATATTCCCGTTTAGGAACTCCCCTTAAACGGAACATGATTCGCCACCGAAGAACTTAATTCATCGATCTCGAGCGTTGAATAGCTTTGCTCGTTGTTGCTCGCAACATTGTTCTCGAAAGCCCCGTGGGGCTGAGAGTGACTTGGCCAAAAAAGGATCCCTATTCTAACTATTAAGGCCCCTATAGTAGTCTCAAGCGGCTGTTGTGTCGAGGCGTCAGGGGATACCCTTGAGGGAGCCTGCTAAAATCGATGGCTTGACCTGAAACCCCACCGGTTCAGGCTTTAGGAGTCTAGGCTAGATTATGGTTTAGGGTTCAGGGTACCTTAACCCGGAGTAGCCTACCTTTTTGAAGACATAGAAAAGGAAATCATAATAAGGCACCCTAAAAAGGCAGACTGTTCAGTGACTAAGCCTTTTAAATCCGTAAACCTCTAGCATCCTCCAGCCCTAAAGGGATACCGAACCCAAAATCCTAAACCGCGCCGTCCCTAAGTCCTCAAAAAGGCTCAAACTTAACCAACCCAGCCACCCTGCTCAACAAGAACACAAACCACCATCAACTATATGGGGGGCTTAATAATTAGAATCGAGCTTTGCGGCCCGTTGTACTATAATTGGATTGAGGAACCCCCCAAAATAGTACAGGTATTTATTTCGGCCCCCGATGTTCATCCCGGCACAACTCCCCTCCGCTCCCACTCCCCTCTTGCAACAAAACAGAAGCCCGGAATCGGCCTACTCCGCTTGCTTGTCAGAGCACGACCTGGGTTTATATACTAGGATGCCCAGTAACCTAGGAATAAACAGGGCCCCCTTTTTGGTATTGGGTAACTTGTATGAGGAACCTAGGACTACAAAAAGGAAATAAGGGTACTACTGGGCATCCTAGTATAGTTTTTAGGGTTTAGGGCTCTGGATCACTGGAGAAGTCCTTGATGTCTATGGATCAGGGTAGCTCCTACACGCCAAACTAAACAAAAAGACTCGCGCACGGTAGGTTTTGAGAGCTCAAGCTTGACATTGAGGACATAAGTTTTTTCGAGTTTGGAGCTGGGATGAAAGGGTTCGGGAACTAAGGCTTTAGGTGGCTAGTGGTCTAAACACTTCACTAAACTCACGCCACACCGAACTCCTGGCCCCGAAACCCTAACCCGCAACCCCTCTCCTCCTGAACCCGAAACCTTGAGCCCCAACATATTTGGCAGGAGTGTCGCATGCTACATAGAGGTTATCATAAGAGGTACAATTATCAATTATGCAGGACTTTCTTGTGTTAATCCACTTTAGACTTGTAGAAACAAACGTTGGAACCGCAACCGTTCAAACTTCTGGGTTTAGGGCTGCTTAGGGTTTTAGGGAACCCACAACCAGGAGAGCGGCATGCCCTCGCGCGCTCTGTCTGCGGCCAAGGATGACCTCGAGATACGGGACAGTTCAGGGTTTAGCACTTAAACCGTACACCCTAAACCCCTATATTAACCCTAAACCCCTAAATTACAGTTTGGGGTTCGGGGGCCAGGCTTAAGAGGTGCATCATCCATGTCGTCGTAGCTCTTCATCGTTCCGAAACCTCGAACATTTAAAACCACGACCCAAAAACTCGAGTCCACAGAATCTACCTGAAAAGAACCCTTGTCAAGCCCTGAAGGAAACCTGGTGAGACCAATATACATCATAAGACTCTGGGTCGCGAAAGTTGTGGGAGCATGCACAGTTTAGCGAGTTTAGGGTTTTGGGTTGGTCTGCTGCATGAGCACTGGTCGCAACCTTTCTCCCTAAATGCCGTGACGACCACTGACGCCTGCTGATTGTTTATCTTCTGTCAAAATGGAACATATTGTACATATATATATATATACAGCAAAATGCAACCAGACCTTGTTCTACCTTCTACCTTTCCGGCCTTTGTCTAACAGGGTCTATCTAAATTCACCCTCGATTATCTTTGGGGTTGAAACCCCAAAACCGTAATCACCTGTCGTTAGCTGTTTGGCGCTAGCATCTGGGTGGCCGGCTTCTTCGGTCAAGCTGCTGCACCACCTGCCCAAGGGCTCTCCACTTGGGGTCCAGGGTCAAGGTTGCAAATTTCCTGAAATTGAAGCCAAGAGGATGTAGGCTTCGTGGGTGCGGATATGGTGTTTAGGATATCGGGGTTGGGGTCCGGGATTATATCATCATTCATGTTTACCAATGAGGAGCACTCTGCATTGCGATGGTTGTCAAAACTAGGTCGCTGCAAAAACCAAGGCACATGTTGGAGGCAACCTAATTAAGCCCCAAACCTGAAACCGCAAACCTTGAAGCGCAAACTGCAATCCTTCTTCCCGAAACCGAAAACCTTGAACCCCGAACGGCAAATATTGCACCCTAAACCGCAAACCCAAGTAGCCACGCGACTGTGCAGCTCACATCTACAATCTTGTGCGCAGGCTTTGCTCTGTTCTGTCGGGCAATGCTGACACAGGGGCCTGAAAAGTTAGAGAAGTGTTCCTGCACGGGCGGGTTCTTTAATGGGTTCTGTGAGGAGGACCGCAACAAGTTGGTAGTACCCAGACCTTCCAAAACCCCTCAATAAAGGAAGAAACCTTAAATTATAAAAGGATCCCAAATATGAATTAAGGTATATTCCTTAATTAAAGGATTTTGGAAGGTCTGGGTATCGAGCCAGTGACCCCAGCACGCCAAACGGCACAGCATTGGAATCGAAACTCCAAGCCCAAAAGTAGCACATCATCGTTAACAGTCATAGAAATACACTGGGCGCCACCTAATTTTCCAAACAACGACCGGTACCATACCAGAACCCTCCCTTGAATAACCCCCGAAACCCCTGAACTCCTACACTCCTGCACCCCTAAGCCCTAAACCCACAACCGTCAACACGAACTTTGTGAGCGCCTCAGAACACTCTGCGGCCTCTGGCAACAGGGCCTCCGAGGAACCGTTGTCAAGGGCTTGCGGCTTCAGTGTTTAAGGTTTCGGGCTCAGGAGCTTAAAGGGAACTCCAGAAAGTTGGAATATGGTTTCAGGGTAGGATACCCTATAATTTACCATAGAAGGGTTAGGATAGTCATATTACCTTCATGTTTGCGGGTTCCCGGCTTGAGGGTTTAAGGCTTCGGGGTTTGTTAGGCCCAGGCTTCACGGTTTAAGGTTTTGTGCTTGAGGGCCTAGGGTTGAGGATTTTGGGGTTTAGGGCTTCAGGGTTTCGGGTTTCGGGTTTAGGGATTTACGGCTTCCAGAGTTTCACAGAACCTTGATGGGGTTCTTGTGCAGGGCTTTGTATCAAGTCCTGCAGGGTGTCGTAAGATTTGACTATTCTTCCACAGGGCTTCATAATATGGTGTTCTTGACGATTGCATGGATTAGGACTGAACTTTCTGCAAGTGTTCCCAGTGGCAGGATAGTCAGCGTCGTGCTCATCTGACCCGTCTCGTCGCTGCTGTAAGTGCCAACATTCCAATCGTGATAGCTGCGACTGGTCGCGACGAGTAGCAGTCTTCTTGACCCTAAACTCCAATCGCGAAAGTTCCTGAACCCAAACCTTTCTCGAGGGTGTCGAGAAAATCAATTCGTAGTCTCTGAAACATTGCTACAGCCACTCCTCCCGCACATGTGATTCCTACCCTCCTTGGTCTAGCTGTACAGATTTTCTCTGGACATGATGTTCGTTCTACTATATATACTGGCCATGTGGGCCATGAGTGCGAATTATCTTTTGTTGACACTGCTCTTGCTCGCGACGTTTATGTGTCTAGGCATTCTCCTTCCATGGTTTGTAAGTACCATGATAACGACAACTCTGCTGATGATGTCTGGTGTGATGCTCATGATCATACTGATGAAAGGGTATGAGCTGCTGGCATGAGTGGTGAACATAGTGAAAATGGTACATACAGATACCGATGATGAACACCGCCCGTTGCTACTACCGCTGCAAGTGTCGATTGCCGCGCCACCTCAATCATGACAACCAACAACTGAGTTGTCCTTTAAGCCCTTTGGAAATTATGTAGGGGAAATTACAAAGATGCCAAACGACAACCCAGACAAACTCACGATGGCTTTCTGTGGGCTCATCCTTAGGCTCATCATGATACGTAGGAATCTTTTCTCCAATCACCTCCACAAGCGCAATCTGACTCAGCATCCTCGACGTCATGCCTTTTTCTGATGCGATGCTGTGTTGCATCCCGCCAATATTGTGCTGACATCTTTGACGTTCGATCGTGCATCTCTCGCATGACGATTATGGACGTTGCACTCCTGGTGCTCTTCTTACTGCTCCTGATGCTACATCTTCTCTTCTGCTGGGCAAATACCGGCTTTCCACCACCATCGACACTGCAATCCCGAAACAGTGAGTTGGCGCACCCCGTCTTCTATTGTGAGACCAGAGCATCGATTCTACCGCGGTCCAGATTCAGGCAGCTGCAGAAGCCAACTTGGCCGGCGATAGTGCGGAGTAGACCTGGGCTACAGGAAGCTGCGAGTTCAGGGTTTATATATGGGGAGGTAATTTCGGTGGTTTATATAGGGTTTAGGGGTTTGGGGCTTAGGGTATAGGTTGGTAGATCGAACTTAGAGTAACTGCCCATATAAGTTCCTTCAAAACGTGCGCTCGCGTTCGGGCTCTTTGCCTGAAGGGGTTCCTGTGAGGGTTCTATCTTTCAAAAGGGCTCTTATAAGAGCTCTTTAAGGCTTATGGTTTGGGGTTGTGGCTCGGATTTCAAATTTTCGGACTTTCGGTTACAGGGCGTAAGGTCATACCCAAGACCCCCAAGTCGTCTGGCCTGAACCCACTGGTCACAGGGTGGGGGGTGTGGGGGAGGTGGTGCTCCTAAACCCCTGAACCTTAACACGGAAAGCCGACGCCCTAAAACCATAAACCCTCAGAGCCATCATAGGGATTCCAGGGACACTGCCTGGCCCCTGCAAGTCTCCGGGGTCTGCTTCTGGCTGCTGCCTGATAATGAGAACAGCCTTTCTTCCTCGACCCCTCAGTTCCCGCTGTTAAGACTCTAATATAGGGGCTTGAGTAATTCGTAGTAAGGTTCGGGGTCTCTGATATAGCTGTGTAGCGAGCATAAAGGAATCATCATGTTACTAAATGTCTCAGCTTCTATGTGAACATCGGAGCAACGATCCCATGAAGGCTCAGATTTTTTGGTGGAGATTCAGATATGCCATGCACGAATTGCATGGTCACTTCCAGGCACTTTTGTCCGTGGGCTGTGAGACAAGGGCTTCTCCTGGCACACGCGGTTTCAAAGGTCACGTGTGAGTGGTTGTCAAAATTGTGGTCCCTTTTTGGGTCCCTATTATAATACGGTTTAGGGTACCAAAAAGGGACCCTAATTTTGACAACTACCCATGTAGGTATATAACTATCGTTTTCACAGGGGTTCCGAGATCTGCTGAGAAGCCCTAAACTTTTCAGACCATCTAAAGCGGTTTGAACTTATAGGGCGATAGACCGGTTCTATGCATATCTTCTAAGCTTTCTCAAGTTCTTCGGCTAAAGGGCCCTGAACCCTAATCCCTGCGCTCCAGATCAGCTCGGGGATCCGGAGAGGAGGTGTTCTTTTGGTTGGATTCTGGGACTGGAATACCCGGGCTCTGATAACTGAGCAGTCTTGGGGTATGTTGCACCAGCAGAGAATTTTGGGGTGTATTTTCGTATATAGTAGAAGCCAGAAAGTTGGAACATCAGACTCCTCATGCCCCTAAGGTAAAGTATAAGGGATCCTAGCACTAATCCTCCTAAAGCCATGTTCCAACTTTCTGGCTTCTACTGTAGGTCTGTGAAGGAATCCTGAGGAATAATCCTAAACCCTAAACCCTAAACCCCTAAACCCTAAACCCTAAACCCCTAAACCCTAAACAATTGGGTACTCAGGCTTCGGTCTTACCACGATGCAGGATTCACACGTGGAGCTTCGGCGCCCAGAGCCTCCAAAACCCCCTTAATTAAGGAATATATACCTTAAATTATAATAGGATCCCTTATGTCCCAAAGGGTCCAAGTATCATCATGGTATATACTTAGACCCCCAAAATGCCCTATAAGTGTATACCAGAATGATACTTGGACCCTTTGGGTATGATTTAAGGTATATTCCCTAATTAAGGGGCTTTGGAGGCTCTGGGTGCTTAGTTCCAAACCCTACCTTTGCTAGGAACCCTTACCGAACTTTCAAGGAATCTATTCAGTTTAAAGGAACCTTTAAGGAACCCTTGAATGTTAAACCCCAAACCCCTATACCCGAAAACCCAAACCCCCTGTGAATCCTGTCAGGTTGCCGAAGCTGACATGTACATCCCGATGCCTCTGTGGGCTCAGGTCCGTGAGGCGGGAGGGCTGAGGCCGTCGTAGGACGACGCATGGACCGGTGAGCGCTGGTGAAACGTGCGGGGCACTTGTTATCGACTGACCGGGTCTGTCATTTCTCTCTTATCATTCTGATATTCTCTTCAGCTGGATTTGGGGCAAATCTTCAGACTGCTGAGATTCTTTGGAAGCTGCCAGTGGGAACTGTATTCAGTTCACACTGGTAGCGGAGCCTGAGACTTCGCTACATCAAGCGGCGGCCCGCTGTTAGTGGAAAAGTCGGGATCCAGGGGCAGATGCCTCCGTCATCCAGTCAGCCATCAAGCCAGCCAGAGGCCGGGGCCTCTACGGATGAGAAGAGCACTCTTCCGTGGGCGGCGATTCCTCGGTATGTGCCGGGGGTAACTGACACGACGGAGTATGCCAAGAAGCTCAAGTTTCTCTCAGAGGTTTGGCCTAAGGAACACTTGAGTGCTTTGGGACCAAGAGTTGCCTTACTCTGCGAGGGTACTGCATTCAAGAAAATTAGCAGGTTGGATGCTGCTAAGCTCAAGGCCAACGACACCTCGGGAGTCCAGTTGATTGTTACCACCTTAGGCGGGGCCTGGGGTCAGACAATCCTGGAAGAGAAGTATGAACAGTTCGAACGAGCGATCTACAGTACTGTTCAGCGGAACGATGAGACTCATGACTCCTACCTGGCCAGACATGATATTCACTTCGAGGAGTTGTTAGCCCAGAACATCTCGTTTGAGGAGCTCAGATCGTATGTGCTACTGCGCCAGTCACAGCTGAGCAGTGAGGACAAGAAGCGGATTGTGATTGAGCACAGTGGAAAGTTGACTTACGATAAGGTGAAGGCCTCAATCAGACTTCTGGGTTCCAGATTCTTTGGAGAGATGCAAGGTCAACGTAGCAGCCAGCGCAACAAGGTATACGATGCCAACACCCTTGAAGAAGACAGCACCGATGAACCCGAGAAAGCTTTCCAGGCAACCGCATCTCCAAGCATTCCAGCCGTCGAGGAGAATGAGTATGAGCTGGAGCCTGAATATCTCGAGGCCATGGTGGCTTCAGAAGATCAGGATGCTTTGCAGGTTCAGGCCTTTGAGGAGGAACTGGAAGGCTTCTTCCAGGAGACACCAGATTTGCAAGAGGCATTGGTTTCCTACTTTGAGGCAAGGAACAGACTGTTGGCTAAGAAGAAGAGCCGAGGCTTCTGGCCAATCAGTGGTGCGGGTCAAAGCAGCAAGGGTGGCCGTCCGTTCAAGGGCGGTAAGAGCGGAAAAGGAAAGGGCAAGAGCTCTCGCGAGCAGTTGCTCGCGCGAATCGCCCGCAGCGTGTGCAGAGCCTGCGGAGAACGTGGACATTGGAAAGCGGAATGTCCCAAGTTTGGACGTCCAGGATCCATGAGTGGCAAAGGCGAGGCAGCCACCACCACAGTGGCTGAGGTCATTGAGGAAACCGCCGCCAACGCGGCTTCCGGATCTCAAGCTGCGGCTGTGCTTACCACGGTGCCCGAGGATGCGATTCCATTGGCCGAGGCCAATGTTGCAATATGCCTAGACCAGAGGGAACATGTTCTTGGAAGCCTTAGAAGGGTAGCTGCCAACCTGAAAGCCCGAGCTGCCCAACCCAAACACGTGCAAAACAGGCAGCGCAACGCTGGGAAGGCCTCCTCGACTGAAGGTCCGGGCTCTCTGAAAGCTTCAACCAACATGCAGCCTCAGCTCCGAATCCCAAGAAGCTCCTTCAGGCCCCCAAATGCGGTTGCGTATGTCCTCAATGAGCCTGTAAGAGCTATCCTAGACACCGGAGCTAGTCGCTGTGTGATGGGAAAGCGCCTCCTTTCTTCCTTCGTCAGTCAGCTGAGCGATGCCACCCGGGCAATGATCAAGGTCACTAAAAGCGCGGTTAAGTTTCGGTTTGGGAACAACCAGACGCTTACCAGTGAGTTGCGGGTTCTTTTGCCATTCCGGGCAGCGCATCAACAGGTTTTGTGGCTGAGCATTGAGATTGTCCCAGGTGGAACACCGCTGTTGTTTAGCAAGAAGGCCATTAAGCAGCTAGGAGGTGTAATCGACACTTGTGAGGACGTGTGCCACCTGAAGTGTTTGCAGAAGAGCCTCCGGCTCAGCACCGGACCGACCGGTCTCTACATGATAGACCTAGCCCGCTTGTGCGAGGAAAGCGGCCAGGAGCAGATGTGCCATCATGCCAGTGAAGATCGCCCTGAGCCTCACTTCAGCACAGCCCCATGCGTGCCCGAGACAGCCAACCCCAATGCTTCCGTAAACCCTAAGAGCTGTACAGACCAGGGTTGTGACAGTAAGGGGGTAAGGCAAGCGAATTCAGGTTTTAGGAAGTCCTGTAAATATCCAGGAGATGTTAATGATGAAGTGAAGCAGATGTTGAAAGATCCGTCTGCAAACACCAGCCCATCAGCTGATGCCACAGATGTACGTGTCAACAATGCAGCAGTGCCTGAGCTCAAGATTCGTGCGGACTCCACCCAGTCCACTACGCTTCAAAAGCCCATCCCGTGCCAGCATGCCATCGGAAAGCGCTTCCTTGTCAGATCGTTTCGCCCGCATGGTGAACCCCTCACTCCACCACTCGTTGGAGGACCTGGAGGGAATGTCGCTGGAACGGATGGGAGATCTTGTCATCGACTTTGGCAAGGCCATGAAGGGAAAGAGGTACGAGGACGTGATCCAGAACGAAGGGGATTGGGTGAAATGGTTCATAGACCATTACAAAAGCTCAGGAAAGCACGCTCACAAAGCATTCTTGACATATGTCGAAAAGTACGTTTCACAAGCAGAACAGATCGAGAAAGAGCTCCTTCACGACGAAGGGGTCTCCGAGCCTGCTCCGAAGGCTGTCGCCGGTCGTCCGAAGCCGAAGGCCGCTCCACGCCGGACCCTTGCAGCATCATCCAATCAAGCCCAAGTGGATCAGTGGGACCTGCTGTCCGTGAGTGGAGAGACCGAGCCGGCTCTCGACAACCAAGTTTCCGCGCTCGCAACGCGCATGACGCATATCGAGCATGTGATGGAGCAGATGTTGTGCGCGATTCAACAAATGCAGTCGCCGCCACCTGCTCAGTGAGTTCGTCCGATGCCGGTTCGCAGCCTAGGGCCACTCCAAACATGTCAGGTTCTGTGACTCTTCAAACTGTTGAGCCCCGGGCCCGTGAGCTCCTTCACAGCGAGGCTAGTGCCACCAGGCTAAAGGAATTCCTAGATCAGGTCCCCTGGCATGCCATCCGGAGTCGGTTCTCACCGGTTCGAGGCACCGTTCAGCCTTCGTGCCAGGGAAGCGGCAAGCCAACCGCCTATGTCGTGTTTGGTACTTACATTCATGGCGGGGTCGTAGGGATAACTCGCGTAACAATGAAGTTCCCTTGGTTAGCCCGAGTCCTGGCCCGTTTAATGCAGCTTACCGATCCACGACATCGCTTTACATCCATTGGGATTGCGTGCAATAGTTTGTCTTGCCCTCATCGAGATCAATACAATTCCTCGAAACATCCCAATTTGGTAGTACCTGTGAAGGTTCCTAGCAAAGGGGGTGAAGTGTGGGTCGCCCGAACCTCCGACGATGAGCCTCAGGCCACCCAGACAATGAGCTGCAGCGGTAAACAGGTTCAGGGTTTCCTTAGATCAATCGGTCAGGGTTCCCTAAAACTAGATCCTCATGTGTGGCACGCGACGATGCCCTGGAGAGGCGACCGCACAGTGGCGATCGGATACTCGCTGAAACATGCCTATAAGCTTAGGACGGGTCAGGTGGGCTGGTTAAGACGCCATGGTTTCGCCTTTCCTAGCCGGGTTAATTTCGGAAAGGAATCCACGCTAGTGGCCAATGAGGCATGCGAGTCGAGATTTCCCGAGCCACTGTCTGAGGATGTGCCTTTGAAGCAGGCAGCCGTGCGAGCTGCCCATGCCTGTGCTGAAGCAGTTCTGCGAGCCGAGGAGGTTCATCGCCAATCCCAGCTCATGTGGAGCTCACCGAATGTCCCACTGCTAGATCTTCTTGAGATACATGCCTCCCCAGATAGCCGGTTGACGAGTGAGATTAATAGATGTGGGGGATCTGCCCGTAGGTTTACCACCCTAGATGGCGATCTAGCTACGGAACAAGGACAGCAGTGTTTGTGGGATTTGGTGAAACGAACCCAACCGAAGCACATTTGGATCTCTCCGGAGAGTCGCTGCTGGAGCTCCTGGTCAGCTCTCAATGCCGCTCGTAGCACCCAACACCATGCCCGAATGTTGAAGGACCGGGAAGCCTCGCAAGCGCAGCTCAGATTGTGCGTCCAGCTCTGTGACTGGCAGAGGCGACACTTACGGGATTTTCATATGGAGTTGCCTGGACAGATCAAGGTGAGGGATATGTCCACCCTTAGACCGCTTGTAGATAAGACCATAAGATCCCAAGTAGACATGTGTGCTTTTGGTTTGCAGTCTCCCGTGAGTAGGCAACCCATCCGCAAACGAATCCAGGTGTTTAGCACTTCCCGTGATATGTTTAAGAGTCTTCAAGGTAAGATCTGCCCCGAAGATCATGTTCATCAGCCTCTGTCAGGCCGCGTTCTCAAAGGGGTGCCTTTGTCACAGTTTGCCGGGACATACTGTCACGGATTTGCAGAGCACGTTGCCGCCGTCATTGTGTCGGGAAACACGTTTCCCGCATTGGCTGTCGAGAATGGGATACCTGCCACCCGTAAGCGGTTTAAGACCTCCCTAGGTAGTCCCGCCCCGGTTGTTAGGATAGAGCCCCAAAAGCGTGCCCACGAAAATTCCCTAGACGACAGCCAGCCCTCAGAGTCGAAGCGCCGCTGCAGCAGTGTCGTGCATGCCATGTCAGAGTTGCCCGAGGCAACGTGGATGCCTGTGTTCACATCAGCCGCTAACTTGACAACTAAGGGTACAGTTTTAATACCTCCCGAAAGCGAAGCCGCCCGAAAGCTACAGCAAGTCCTCGAGAACGTTAATGTACTGCAAGCTTTTGTGGGTCGTAAGGTCCGAAACCTACAACACCCGCTTGGAGCCCTGCCACCCACCGTAGCACCAATGAGACTTAGTCTGGGACTTCGTACAACGGCTGATAACCAGGTCAAGCTTTTGTGTCTGGGTAACGAAGATCGCACTACGATGTTAGCCGAACGAAAGAAGATGCGTATTGAACCCCAGGACACACTCTTGACGATTTTCGGCAAGTCTAAGGATTCCCCAGATGTTCCCCAAAGTAACGTAGCAGGTGATACCCAGGCAAGCAGTTCAATACGCAGCTCGGAGGGGTGTGATCCACAAGCCGGCTCCTTGCCGGACATGCAGGGATGGGCACCGCCGCCCATTCCAATCCATGGGCCTGCCTTTCGGAATCTTAGTAAAGAAGATCGTAGTCAACTAATCCGCATACACAACAACCTTGGCCATCCAGCCCCGACTACCCTAGCCAAGCATCTTAAAGCAGCTGGAGAGAAGCCAGCAATGGTAGAAGCAGCCCTCGACTATCAGTGCGACGCTTGTCTTGAAGCCACGGAACCCCGACATCAACGACCCAGCAAACTACCTGAAGCCCTAGAGTTCAACGACTTGATCGGGGTAGATGGTTTCTTCTTTAAGAGCAAGTCTGGATTCCGAGCGTATGTGCTACATGCTCTAGATGAGGCCTCGTGCTTTCACTTGGGCCGACGGGCATTGACCAGGGGCACCACACACGCCACGTCTGCCCTGTCAGACTTTTGGCTATCGTGGGCCGGCAACCCACGACGAGTTTACCTTGATCCTGCAGGAGAATTCCGATCGGAAGAGATTTTAGAGTACTTTCAGGGTCTCAACATTAAGACATTTGTGACAGCAGCGGCCTGGCAACGGGGTAAACTTGAGAGACACGGGGATATCATCAAGGATATGCTGAGTCGACTTGACACACACAGCCCCCTGGCCAATGATGACCTGTTTGACCAAGCGTTGCTTCAAGCATTTCAGGCCAAGAATGCCCTAGTTCGGCACCAGGGATATGCTCCGGAGCAGATTGTACTTGGTAAGTCACTTAGGATCCCAGGTAGCATTACTTCGGATGACGATCTTGCGTCACACTTGTTGGTTGAAGGTGAAGATCTTGAGGCCGAAAGACACCGCAAGCGTCTCGAGTTAAGGTGCCGCGCTAGACAAGTGTTCTGGGACTCTGACAACAGTCAGACCATCCGTCGTGCTCTGTTGCGCCGCAGCAATCCCGTGCGTGGACCTTATAAGCCGGGAGACTGGGTTCTGTACTGGATGCGTAAAGGGTCTCCTAACCGCTTAGCTGCAGGAAGGTGGCACGGGCCCGCCCGTGTAATATCTCAGGAGGGGTCTTCTATCACCTGGGTATCGCACGGGACAATCATTTTACGGTGCGCTCCAGAGAACCTGAGACCCGCAAGCCTGCGTGAGTGGCAACAGCTTTCAGCTGCTGATGCTGAGCTACCTTCTAAGAACGCAGGAGGTGCCAACACATATGTTGATCTCACCAGCCTTAACACCATCTCTGCTCAGCTGATGCCAAGTACCCAGCTACAGTCTAGTGGCGAAGTGATGGTACCCATACCTTCCCCTGCTGTTCCTCGCCCGACACCGGCGGATGACGATGAAATCGCCCAACCCGAACAAGAACTTACCCCACAAGTATCCCACAATCCTGAGGGAACAGACAGTGGACGAGAAGTTGAGCGCGAATCCAGTGTTCCTCCTGGACCCGCAGCCCCTTCTCAGATTCCTGAATCCGTTCCAATCGTCGTCCCTGGAGCTCCAGCTTCAATGTCCGATGCCCCTAGCACAGCTCCAGCTGATGCCTCAAATGTTCCAATCCCCGAAGATGAAGATGATGGACTGCTAGCCGAAAACATCTTTCTTGCGAGCAGTCCGCTGGGAGCATCAGACGACGATGATCTAGGACTGACAACCTTCACCACGTTGCAAACCAGTGCGTGCGCCTCTGGGCCACCCTTGGCCGAGGACAACCTCCCTTTTGTAGAGCAGCCGTTAATGTGTAGTGAGCACCAAGCCTATTGTCTTGAAATTCCAGTAAGGGCTAAAGACCTAAAGAAGTGGGCCAAGGAAACTGCACCCGAACAACTCACTCTCTTAGCCTCCATAGGCAAAAGAGCCCGAGCTGAGGTACATGTGAAGGATCTTTCCAGAGCAGAGCAAATTCTGTTCGAAGAAGCAAAGGCCAAGGAGTTGCAATGTTGGATTCAAACGTCTGCCATTAAGAGTATCTTGAGAAAGCAGCTGAACCCCGAACAAATCCTTAAAAGCAGATGGATCCTTACTTGGAAAAATCCCGAACCTGGGGAAACCCAAAGGCGAGCCAAGGCCCGCCTGGTCGTGTTAGGGTATCAGGATCCTAAGTTAACGGATGTTGTTAGGGATGCCCCAACTCTTTCCAAAGAGGGCCGTGCCTTGGTTCTGCAGACGATTGCCTCATCTCGCTTTGAGCTGAGCTCCTTCGACATCAAAACTGCCTTCCTCCGCGGTAAAGCTGATGAGCAGAATCCTCTAGCTGTGGAGCCCCCAAAGGAGTTACGTAAGGAGCTGGGAATGAGCGATGAAGAAGTGTGCCAACTTTTGGGCAATGCTTATGGACGGGTTGACGCGCCGCTGCTCTTTTACAAAGAGCTCAGTAAGCAACTTCGTGAACTAGGATTCATTCAGCACCCACTTGAGCCATGTGTGTTCTTGCTGTATACCGAAGGAGTTTTGAACGGTATCCTAGGGGTTCACGTAGATGATGGAGTATGCGGCGGAGATTCCAAGTTTACCCAAAAGATTCAAGCTCTCCAAACTAAGCTGCCCTTTGGAAGCCGAAAGTTCCGAAACTTCATTTTTACCGGTATCCACCTTGAGCAGTTCCCAGACTACTCCATTCGTGCTTCCCAAGGTGAGTATGTCCGAAACATCCCGCAAATCGACATAGGCCGTTCCCGTAGAGTAAACCCCGAAGCCCTTGTCACAGAATCTGAGAGATCAAAGTTGCGGGGCTTGGTGGGAAGTCTCCAGTATGCTGTGACTCACACTCGTCCCGACATGGCAGCAAAGCTTGGCGAGCTTCAAGGTCAAATCACTCAGGCCAGTGTGCAGACTCTTTTGCAAGCCAATAAAGTGCTGCGAGAAACCCAGGAGCAAGAGCAAGTGAGCATACATTTTCTCCCAATTCCTCCTAAAGACATCACCTTTGTGTCATTCGGCGATGCATCCTTTGCATCATCGAAGAACCTTAATTCCCATCAGGGAGCACTTGTATGCGCCACAGACAGCCGATTGAACCAAAACCGCGAAGCTCCATTGTCCCCTCTTACCTGGACCTCTAAGAAAATCCCTAGGGTTGTTAGGTCCACATTAAGTGCAGAAGCCTACGCAATGTCCAAAGCTGTGGACATGTTGGGATGGATGCGAGCCTTGTGGGGTGTTGTGCATGTGCCCACTTTCAAGTGGCAACAGCCAGAGGAAGGTTTCAAGAAATTAAATACAGCCGTCATAGTCACTGACTGTAAGTCCTTGTTCGATCTTGTCACCCGCCTGGCAATGCCCGCTTGTGAAGAGCACAGGACCACACTGGAAGTACTGTTGATCAAGCAGCGATGTGCTGAGAATGCATGCTTCAGGTGGATTCCCACCACTCTTCAGGCAGCCGACTGCCTCACCAAAGTCATGGACGCAACGTTGCTGAGAACAGTACTTTCCCAAGGCCGCTTCAAGCTTTTTGACACGTCTAAAGTCCTGGAGAAGGACGCCCAGCGGCGACAAGCCATCCAGTGGCTTTCAGAACCTCCCGCTTCCGAGGAGTCTTGATGAAACGAATCACTGCCCGTAGCTTCCGTCATGAGTCTTAACCGACTCCCACAAGAGCCTTTTCTGCCAACGTCAAGAGTCTTTAGAACTCCTCTCATGTATAGGGCAGATCGGGATGCACTTGTCCCAATAAAATTGGGTCAGTGTGAATCCTGTCAGGTTGCCGAAGCTGACATGTACATCCCGATGCCTCTGTGGGCTCAGGTCCGTGAGGCGGGAGGGCTGAGGCCGTCGTAGGACGACGCATGGACCGGTGAGCGCTGGTGAAACGTGCGGGGCACTTGTTATCGACTGACCGGGTCTGTCATTTCTCTCTTATCATTCTGATATTCTCTTCAGCTGGATTTGGGGCAAATCTTCAGACTGCTGAGATTCTTTGGAAGCTGCCAGTGGGAACTGTATTCAGTTCACACCCCCAAACCCCTGAAACTCTAAGGGAACCCTTAAAAGACTCTTGCCAAAGGGACCCCTTGGGCTGGTCCTCCACAGGGCAAGCGCTAGCCGAAAGCCTGTGGCCCCGCGTGTTCTGCCTGCAGCTGCTGCTGGAAGGGTTTAGGGTTCAGGGTTCAGGGTTTAGGGGTTTAGGGTTTAGGGCTTTAGGGGTGTAGAGCTTTGGGTTTACGGGTTTAGGGTTTAGGGGTTTAGGGTTTAGGGTTTTAGGGGGGCTTGAAGGCTTCAGGGGATCAGGACTGTAGGGGGGGTTTAGTACTGTAGGGCTGTTGGGCCTTCGTGGTTTTGGGTTTAGGGCCTTCGTCGGCCTTCTGTGCTTAGGGATCCTGCACCACTGTACTTGATGCATCCCAAATCATGGGAAGTCTGGCGTGTGGGTTAGGGTTTAGGGTTTAGGGTTGGTTTAGGGTTGAGGGTTGAGGGAGTTATCCGAAACCCTAAACCCTAAATCCTAAAGCGTATAGGGCGGCGGTATGGCGGCTTGAGGTTCAGGACATTGAGGTGCGACCTGAAATCCACAACCCGGAACCCGACTCTGTTATACACGAACGAAACACAAAACACAGCATCCCTAAACCCCAGACCCTACACCCTAAACCGACCGTAAGATTGAGGGTTTGGGGCTTTGGGTTGCGCGACCTTCTTAATGGGAAGAGTGACTGCAAGGGGATAGTAATACCAAGTGATTCAAGGCTACTGCCAAGAATCATAGCCACCGTCATAGTCATGATCATGCTGATATTAATTAACACTACTAATCATGACAATAGAACATGGAGCCTATTCCCACAACCCGAGGCATTGGGATAAGCCGTAAGCTACATATCGCTGAGCCTCAAACTCTTGCCTCTAAATGTAATCTAGCCATTGCATGGCATCGTTTCATCGTGGAACCCATCCTCCGTCAGAAGGCTGCATCGCCGCCTTTCGTGTCTGAAAGCGAAAGCCCTTGATAAAATCAACCTTCGCTCCGGACGCACGGCAAAGAGAATTAGGATGCCTACTGTAACCGTAGCACTACACCTTAATCCCTAAACTGCGGAAACCCCCAAAGCCATGATTACTGTAGCGATGGGGTTTCTTACTCAGGCTCAAAATAACATGGAATACTAGCATATATACTGGAATATCCTAAAGCCTGCAAAAATATGTTAATGTAGGGGCCCTAATAATCAGAATAGGATTTGGGGTGGTATATTCTACTATACTTAAAACAAGGAGCCCAAGCAAAACCCCAATTAATTATTCTACCTTCTTAAGGCCCCCACATAACCAAGCACTTCCATGTCAGACAAAGCTTACCCTTAGTTAGTAGGGATTGGAAGCATATGGAAGAATGGTAGTCATAGTAGTTACAATTGTACCCCAGTCCTCCATGCCCTACTAACCAAAGGTAAGAAGCCCCAAACCCTAAACCCTAAACCCCTAAACCCTAAACCCCTAAACCCTAACCAAAGGTAAGAAAGTCGGGCCTCTGAGGCAGGCGAAGACTCCTCACAATTGCCATCTTTGGCCACAAAGCCTTGGCTGACTTCTGAAGCCCTCCTAAAAGTTAAACTTTTAGCCTCCTTAGTATAGTTCATATAGAAACCCCAAAAGTTAAAGTCTAAAGAGCCAACCAGAAGAACGCCAAGAAGCCCCGGCCGCAGAAGCAGGACCCGGACTTGCAGGCGCTGTGCTCTCTGGTGCAGTAGCCTCAGCTGTGGGTTTAGGAGCGTCTAGGCTTTCGGGGTTTTGGGGTTTAGGGTTCCCTAAGGGTCCAAAGGACCCAATAATTAGGTACTCGGGTTTAGGATAGTAGTTATGTAACTCATTATTTAGGAGAGTACATGATAATCAGGTACTTGGACCCTTAGGGGTTTAGGTGGGAGGGTATGAGGGCTTAGGGATTCCTGTTTGGCGGTTGACATGGCAAGCTAGCGGTTTCAGAGATGGCTAACAGGCCTACGGTTGTTGGATGTTTTGCCCTAGACTTTGAAGCAAAAAGCCAAAATCCTAAACCCTAAGCTCTAAGCCCTGAACCCCTAAACCCTAAAGCCGAAACTCAACGACCTAAACCCAAAGCCTAAACCCAAACTCTAAGGGCTACACCCTTGCACTGGCTTTGGGACGAAGGGCCAGGGTTTCTGAACCCGGTTCCTAATACAGGGGTCTTTACAATCAGAAAAGGGCTTTGGGGCGCAATATACGGTGGTTATCATAATAATTAAGGAGCTCCCCAAAAAAGTATTGGCAATTCTTGAGGCCCCGATTGCACGAAGAGGAAGCTCCCTCCCCAGAAGCCATAAACCCTGAAACCTCAACTTATCAAAGGACCCTTGGGGGTTGGAAAAATTCTGTGGTTTCGGATTTAGTGCTGAGTCCCTGAACCTAGAAACTGTAGGTCCAAAGCCTCTCTATGACCTGAAATTTTGGACCGCGATCCCGACAGTCTCTCAAAACCCCACAGCACCCCAAACCTTCCAAAAGCTCTGTGAAAGTTCCAAGACCTGAACACAACCCAACCCTAACGGCAAACCCTCAAGCCTAAACCCTAAACCCCTCAGTGCATGAAGCCGAAAACCGACACCCTAACCCGCAAACGCTCATAGAATAGCCGTGTAGCTTCTCAAAAACCTGAACAATCCTAAAGCCGAAACCCGAAAACCGAAACCCCAAAATTACTAGACCCTCAACCCCCATCCTTAAACCCTAAACTCTCGTAAAATCGTTCTTGTAACCGTTATAGTAACCCTAAACAACCCAAACAATAAACACCCCGAAACCCTAAATGAACCCTGAACCCTCCTTCCCCTAAGCCACGGCCAGCCCAAACCCTAATCCCTACACCGAAAAATCCAGAGGCCTAGCCCAAACTCTCATAAAAATCATAGTGGAAAGCCTTCTTAAACCAGGGCCAGCTTTAGCAGTAAGTAACCCTACTTAAAGGATCATGGGACTTAGGGACGAGGGTCATAATTAAGGTAACTATACTTATAGCTACTTAAAACCTCACTTAGGGTACCTATAACCTCACTTACTAAGTCCCATGATCCTCCAAGTACGCCCTAAACCCTAAACCCCATAGATCCCTTTTAAGGAACCCCTATAGATCCCTTTTACGAAGCCCTTTTAAGGAACCACACTCTCAATTTTATATCTTCAGCAACCCTAAATCGTCAACCCTGAACACGGAACCCTGAACCACTAAACCCCTAAAACCCCTAAAACCCCTAAACCCCTAAACCCTAAACCCTAAACCCCTAAACCCTAAGCCCTAAACCCTACCATTATAGATTCCTTTAAGGAGCCCTTATGGATCCCACTACCAGGGTTCCTTTAAAGGAACCCCGAAACGAAGACCAGCCAAGAGGCCGAGCCAGCTGCAACTCTCGCCGGTGCGCGTCCCCAGCGCTGTGACGGGCCCGGCGGAGTTGGGTTCGCCTTTTTGGGGGTGTACCCTAAGGCCCCAAAGTAGTTCCTTTTTGGGGTTCATATTTAGAATCCTATAAGGTAATCCCAAAAAGGAACTACTTTGGGGTTTACCTATAGTCTCCATTGTAGTTCCTTTTTTGGTTAATCAGTTTTATGGTTAGGCTCCTATAATGGAGGTTTTGGTTAACCAAAAAAAGGAACTACAATGGAGACTATAGGTAGGTCTCGGATCCTTTCTTAATGCTTAGATTTTGAGTGCTTTCTTTAATGGTTTAGGGTTTAGGGTTTGGGACCTTCAAGGTTTAGGGTTTAGGGTTTGAGGGTGTAGGTTTTGGGCCTTTTTTTAACGGACTTTCAAGGTTTAGGGTTGAGGCTTCTAGGTTTTGGGATTTGTGTTTAAATGGACTTTCAGGGTTGAGGGTTTGGGGTTTGGGGTTTAAAGGTTAGGTGTTAGGGTTTAGGGGTTTAGGGTTCAGGGGTTCGGGTTTAAGGTTTAACTAGACTAGGGTATACTTGCTCATATACAGGTTTGACTGGGGTTACATGGGTGGGATTGTCAAATTGTCACCGGGTTAGTAAAAGCGCCTCGTTGATAATTCAGCAGCTGGGGCTCTAAGGCGCTATGCATGTACAGCGGTACTAAAAGGGGAAACTATCACTGCCCGAGTTTTCCTTTAAGCCCTTTGCAAAGTACTTACTATTATGGTTCTCTACAAAATAGCAGGGGAAATTGAACAAGATCCCAAAGGACAACCCAATCACTGACTATCCCGAGACCGCTCCGTTACTTCGGGTACCGAGGATCACCGATTTGGAGTTAGGAATTTCGGGATTCAGGGCTGGGGCTTTGTTTAGGGTTTCAGAGAGTGGTGTCCGGCGCTCTCATGCATCCGTCCGAGCAATAGGCTGAATCTGGCTGCATGGCAAGAAGCATTTGCCGGCCATGGCCACGTAGCCCTGCTGCAAGCACCCAATGCTCCCGGATAGCTGTTTGGCTTAGGGCTGCACGGAACAAAAAGTTTCGACCAGCCTTTCGGGCGCTGCTATACTGGAGGTATTCCGCTAGGCTCAGGAAAATCAAAAGGATAGCTCATGATGCAGGCCCCGATACAACACCCTGCGCCCGAAACTCTAACATAGAAGCCTGACTAGTTGCCAATACTACTCAGTACTAATCCTTCGGGTTCCTTCTCTTAACTATGGAGGAAAACGATCAAAATTGAAAGTCCACCTGGATTGATGTTTTTTAAACGGACCCGGGCGGTTGGTCGATGGATTTGGGGTTCGGGCTTACGGCTTGGGGCATCGTTGAGGGTTTAGGGTTTTGGGTTTAGGTTACCGAGTTTGATATCATCCCAGGATTTTGATGTGCACATCACATCTGAGAGGGAGCCCTAACGAAGGCAACTGCTAGTTATTCAAGCCCTAATTACACCCCGAGACCCCAATAAAACACACCAATGCCTAAATCTCTGAACGGAAGAGCTCTGCACCACCAACACCCAACCACCCGTCAAATACACCTCAGATCATCAATCCACGAGGCAGCGTCACGGAATCCCAAACTCCAAACCCTAAACCCGAACACCAGACTCCTAACCCCCATATCCTAAATCCTATGTCCCATGACCCCAACAATGGCATCCGAAAATCTCTGGAAAACAACACTAGGTCTTAAAATCCGGTATGCTATACCCATAAGCCCATCAGAAACAACCGAAAATGTCCCTAAACCCTGTCTGCCCTGTCTGCATTGAAGACTCCGCAGCTGTTCCTGACCTCGCACTCTTGTGTGACCTCACCCCTCGGTGCCGGTGGCACATGCAGTTCAGGGGAGCTCCAGCCATTGAGGACCTAAACCCCGCATCGTAAACCCTAACCCCAAACCCTAAAGCCCTAAAACCCCAAACCCTAAACCCTAAACCCTAAACCCCAAGCCCTAAAGCCCTAAAACCCCAAACCTCCTGGCAGATACACCGGAAGTGGTGGCAGATCGTTGGCCCTCGGCTGCCGTCGCAGCCGAAGAGGGAGCACGTCCTCAGCTTCCGGGTTGAAGTTTAATTGGGTTTAGGGTTTAGGGTTTACAATTAAGTGTTGAGGGTTTAGGGCTTAAAATTCAGGGTTTAGGGCTAGGGTACAGAATTTATAGTTCAAGTTTAGTTAGTGTTTATATGGGAGTTTCCGAAAATTAGGGGTACCTTATTTTGGGGGTCCTTAACATAAGGATCCTACTATTTTGGGTACTATTTTAGGGTCCCCTATTGCGTGGGGGATTGATCTCGACTAGGTTGCTGCTCTCCCCACCAGAGCTGTAATGAATGTAGGTGTGGCTGGCTTGCACTCTCCACAGACTGGACCCTGTCTCTCTCACACTTCCACACGTGCAATCCTATGCAGGCAGAACCAGCGGCCGTTCCTTTTGCACTCACTGCCGGCGGCGGTTCGTCTGTGCAACGGGATAGCTCTGATTGCTCAGGATAGAAAACACTTATAGCACTTAGCTATGGGCATTGGCTTGAGCCAAACGTTGCGTGGGCGGTCACATAGAAAGGTAAAGATGAGGGACGCGTAGCGTGCCCCCTTAGAGTCGAGGGACGCGTAGCGTGCCCCCTTCTCTTGCACTTTACACGGTCTTGCTCACAGCTCTTATAGTGACACCTTAGAACTTGACAAGGCATCGCAGTCCGTTCGCACCCCCCATGAGTTGCGTCTCCGACGCTGCTCACCCGGAAGATGGCACGATAGGACAACAGAAAATGTTCCGCCGCAACGTTGACATTGAAAATCAGAGCTTTGCATCCCAATTAGAAACGTTGTGACACTCATCTACGTCAGTAACGATCCCCTGAAATGGCAAACGAATCAGGCGTCACCGAAGAAAGAAGCATTCGCGATGGCATTCCATGGGCGAAGCTCAGAGGTCACGAACTGATAGGCGAGGAAGACCAAGCGTTGATTCATCTCCATCTTCGCGTGGTCGCAGGATCGCGGTCCCAGGGCCGGAGGTTTTCCTCTGGATACTGTTCCCTTTGCTTTCCTTTGTCCTTGCCTTTGTTTCGGCCTTTGCCGGCGGTGTAGTCATAGTAGGTGTTGGCGTTCCAGCCTCCATGCTGTTCACCTCCGGTTCTCTCACGCCCTTTTGAAGGTCCCTTGGCCGAAGAAGCGCTTGCACGTTCCTCCGTAGTGACAGGCGTGTCCAGGATGGAAGTACCACCTGGAGGGAGATAGTCAGCGGCCGAAATGTGGTGTAGGGCTTCAGTACGCTTGGTCGTCGGGTTTTGCTGTCTCTCAGCCTTGGATCTGTTCAATCTGTCCATGAAATGCGCAGGCATTTGCACATTGTGGTCCACCAGCAATCCAATGGTCTGGACTGAATGATCGGCATGAGTCAGCAGGATACCGACGGGGTCGATGTACAAGAAGTCCACCGGTCCAGTTGGCGTTGGTCGTAGCACTGAGAATTGTTGGTGTCCTGTCACCATCGGAATCACCTCGCACAGGACGTTCAGGCAACAAAAATGCATAGCCTTCACATCTTCATCCCTGTTGCTCTTCAAGTACGTAGTAGGGTTGAAGTTGTCCCTGCCAATTCCCATCATGTTGGCTCCCCGTGTAAGCAACGAAAGCATCTGATTCGTCCGGAAGCGTTTCAAAGTGTAAGTCCCGTTGGGATCGTACTGCTTGAGGTTCTCAGGTTCCTTGGCAAAGCGGATGATCTCCTCATCAGTCACATCCCTGCTCACACCAGTCTCTCTGTCCACTACAGCCAAAGATCCCCACTTTCTGAGCACATCATAGCGTTGGCCAAGTGCGAAATTCTCCTTCATCTGAAACAACGGCATAGTAGCCCACTTCGCGAATCCCGACCAAGCCTTGTAGATGGTCCTGCATACCACGAAAGCCATATACGAAAGAGCGACCAAGTTGGCGTCAATGCAATGGGCATTTCGCTTCCCTGAGTAGTAGGATGGCTGCATGGCGGTACGTGCGAGTTGTAGCTCAGGATCGATGTTCAAAGACTGGCCGGCGATGAGGACGGGACGGCGTTCCTGTGCAACTGCATCTGGTACTGCGTCATCAAAGTCCTCTCCTGGCTCTATGTCCATTTCTTCATCAGGTTCCTGTTCTGGATCGTCCTCCGCGATGACAGATGGTTCTGGGATTTCCTCAGGTTCCGCAACGGTCTCTACCTCCATGGCTTCCTGCTCCTCTTCGGGCGCCTCAGGCACTGCTGCTGCCGCGGCTTCCATTGTCTGAGCAATGAAGTCACTGGGGATCTCCGTAGGAGTCTCCCGTTGTGGAGAACCTTGGTAATATCCGCTAGAAACGAACTGTGACCAGCAAGACGTGCATCGGGAGAAGCATGCTGGAACGATGTTGTAGCATGCCGGGCACACCCTCATTCTCCTTCCATCCTCGTCTCTGCGTAGGTCTTCGGGTCGCCAATTCTTGATGACAAACTTGATCCCTTTGTCATGTAGTGATGCCGAACCGTGTTCTCCCTGTGGGACTCCAGGACAGTCGTAAGGTCTCGAATGATCTGCTCCTTGCTGGTGTCGTGGGGTCCAGGAGGCATCTCGCAAAGCAATTCCATGATCTTGCTTGGCGTTCGGTATCTCTCGAACTCAGGGAGCAATGGTGATGCATTGTAGTCCAACACCAGCTCTTTCTCCAACCGTTCATCGTAGATCTTTTCCACCAGAGCGAAAGAGTGTGTATCTTGAGGATCCGGGACGCAAAACCATACCTCCTTGACGGGAACGGTATCGTTCGGCCAACGATCATGATGCCGCTGTCTGTGATACGTCCATCTTCTCGTGCAAGGTCCTGCGATGGGACATGAAGGACCGCCAGTGGCATGTGCTTGGCATCTCGTCCATGTACCCGCATCTTGGTCGTCGCATTCCGGTGATCGAACAGTGCAAACACCCCCCAATAGCTGTGGAGTCTGCCGCCTTGGTTGCCTCGAAATTGGCGCCTATGGTCGAAGTCCCCGTCGGGGCCCTCCGAACCAGGCATGATGCCTTGCGTGACAATGGAATCCAAGTTGCGGCATGCCGTAGCGTGGAACGCGCCTCCAAGACGTTGCAAGAGGGTCATAGATGGAGATATTGCGAACCTGTTCTTGTCCAACTGAAGCAAATTGTTCTGGGGATCGGAGTGCGCAGAGTGACCACTCGTAGCCCGAACTGCCCATGGCTTCACCCAGCCGTTGCAAACGTTCAGGTACCTCTGGCTGTGCCGGCAACGATCATCCTGGAAGCTACTTCGTTATGGAAATTTCCATACCTTAATAAATCTGTGCGTAGAAGGAACGAATAGAAATTAATTGGCGGGCTGTGAATTTCTGTGCGTGGTTTCCAACACACTCATCAAAAGCCTTGCGGGCTCATTCAACTTCCAGTATATGCATATATATATATATATATACATACCCCCTGCTGTAACTTGGCGTCTTCTACCTGAACACGCAATCCTGGCTTCGCAGAGCTGGGCAGCGACCTGAGTTTCCTTTTTCTGCAGAGTTGCGGGCCCTTCAGAAGCTTTGACCTAGCGACGCCTAGCGAGGAATTTCTTTTCCCCATATCTGCCTGTACAGCAGCAATGCAACTCGGATACATCGTATGGCCACTTTGGCAACTTTCTGGCGTCTAGAGATCCGGGCCATACGGCCAATAAAATCTTCGTCGCTGAAGCATGAGCAGTCTCAGTCAAGACAGGCTTGAGCAAATTGGGTTATCGTGACAAGCTTGCATGTAACTGTTTCAACATTATCCAAGCCACTGAGAGGGCTGAAGATAAAGCCACTCGATCTTGAAAGTTGGCTCTGCATTTCTGTCCTTACAGCCCAGTACTAGCTAACCGTCAGTATGATTGCAACGCGCCATTGTAAGCCGAGGTTCAATATGTGCATCTGCATGTGGATCTTGGGTTTGACCTTGTAGAGGGCGTAGCCCAGGCTAGAGCAAACAGCCGCCAAAGCTCCGTACCCTTCCTTGCAGGAGAGGCAGGCTTTGATCAAGACATATATATGGGCTGTATAGGTTTGGGGAACTAAAGCACAGCGTATAGTTGGGCCCTCAGATAGACGAGAAGCACACATGTTGAACCCGTGTGCCACGATGGTGGCTGCAGCAGAAGCAGGCACCCAAACTCCATAATGATGTAGCTCTTTGTAGAATGCATTTGTGCTCTGGATCATCCAATCGAGTACTTGTTGAATTTCACCGTTCTTCCCATCCTTTAGCTGGAGGTTAGGGTTGGGGCTTCTATAGGGTAGGACAGGGACACCTAAGGGTTCGTTTATAACTTTCGGTTCATACAGTCACCAGAAAAAATCACTATAGAGCTTCAAGTTTCAAATCGCTGAAGTCCGGGTAAGAAGTCGGTTAGCCACTGCAGTAATAAAATCGTGTCGAAGCCCTTGCCAATACCGGAGGGGAAGGTAGATAACCTTTGCGCGTGACAACCAATCACCCCTATATAACCCTTAAACCCTATAGCTAACCCTACACTGCCCTAATTTATACCCTACAAACCCAAGCTATGACGTATAAACCCTGCTATCCCCAAGCTATTGGATATACCCCAACAAAAGAAAAAGATCAGGTCTGCATCGTGGCGACGATTTCATCTTCAGCTTCAGCATGCTCAGGCCAGTCAAGCTCGTGGTTTTCCCGTTTTGCAAACACCAAGCTTTAAACTTTCGGTAGATATCATCCAACCGGGCATTCATGGACCTCCCAACTCCCACACCCCAGATGCAAAGCAGCACACAAGTTGATGTGGCCATTGTAGAGCCGAAGCCCTGAATCGCATATGTATGTGCAGGGTCAATACGTATCCTTCGCCAATCCTCGCCCCCGGGTATGCCCCGAAGTGGACTGTACTCACGTTGCTTCCAAGGATGCGGGCCAAGCAGTTCAGGGTTCCACGTGGTTCGAAGGGAGCTTTTGGTTGAAACATCGTACCAATCCTGTGACTACTTAGGGGCTTAGGGGTTCTGAATTCATTATATAAACTGCACATGTTAACCCAAAAGACCAGCCTCATAGTCGCAGAGATGGCACTTCCGCTTCGAGCTCCAACCAGGGTACAGAGCAAATGCCTTCCGTAACCATACCCAGTCTCCTTTGCATCCCAGATACCCGAATCGAAAGTGGAACTTCTTCCCCTCAAAGATGACCTTATCTGTATGTATACTGCGCTGCATAATTTTGTTGTGTTCAGCACTAATACCAACATATCTTCTTGCAGTTTCGATGCTTCAATACCATCACGACACAGCGAAGTGCAGTCATCCGAAAGACAATCCAACAAGCTAAAGATGCTGGCATCATTCTTCTTGGCGTAGCATTGTGACGGGAACACAGTGTACAGAAGTCGGCTGCAGAAGGAATGCCTTGCATCCGGAGTTTCCAAGAGCTACACAGCCTAGGCCCTAGGCTCCCCGAAACTTAATTATTGCAGCCAAAACTCCCTGACATATTGAGCCTGTGGCTTCCATAATGTGATAATAAACATTGAAACGAGATGGTCAGGATGGGAAGCTTACCTCGGCCCCGGCCTTCGTCACCGTGGAGGAGGAAGGGAATTGTCATTGAGCGAGCCGTGGGGTCCAGCCCAAAAGCGGGATGGCTTCCGTCCACTGTTTCATACCTGTCCCAAAAGGTTTTGAGCTCCAACTTCCAAGCTGCCTCATCCAATATGTTGTTCCCAGCAAGGAACATTTCCCCACCCTTTTGCAGCTCGTACTGTGCCCAAGAAGATAGTTTGAGGATTGGCCATTGGGTTGTTGTTTGACATCTCTTCTTCAGATCTCGAATAGGCACAGTTGTGTAGGAGACTTCAATGGGCAGGCTGAACTGTTCATCACACAGCATCGTATGAATGTTTTTACAAGCATTCCCATTGTTGTAGCTGCTCCGACCACATCGCCCGAGGCGCTGGAGAACTGGATCACGAATACCTCGTAGGATCCCGATGTGAACCCGGGAGTTGGAAAGACCACACTATGCAATCTAGGCTATGTATACATGCCACCCCTAGAAGTACTGGATTCACAAACCCCGGCCTTTATCAACAAGTTTCTTGGATGTCTTCTTCGCCAAACGAGCAACCCTCGCACAGGAGTCAGCCTACAGGCAGCATGGGTTCAATCAGCTAACACTGCATGTATATACATACTCACCAGAACAGATGGCTAGGTCAACCAAGAAGCACCACTGCTGATTCCTCGGAGGAGCTCTTCGACGAGGTCGTCATCTTCAGAACCGTCATCGGCTGGAGGCACACCTGATCGAGAACGGGCTTGAGGGCTTCACTTTGGCGCCTAAGCTGTTGCCAATCATGCATATATCGGTCAAGGCACCATAAGCCCACTCTGCTGAAGGACCTGCGTAGTGGCTATATTCAGTCCTCTAACAAAAACGTACGGCTTGCAGTTTCAGGGCAGAAAGATCGGATGTTTTGTCATTCATGAACCAGCTCGCCACGAGCTTCGCACACATTGTAACTCTGCAACTTCAGACAGCTATGTGGCAATGTACCACAAGCCGCCTGCACACAAAAGGCCGGATAGGAGGCTGCTAGCGCCGATCCAAAATTGCCAGCTAGTGTCTGGGCTTCTTCGAAGCTTTCGGGGCCTTTGGGTGTGGAGCCTCTGCGCTCTCCGTGGATCTGCCCTTATTCAACTTGGCCTTAGTCTTAGCCTTTGCCTTCCCTTTGGGTGCCGCTTTCGCTTTGGGCGACTTAGTCGGGCCAGCAGGAGCAGCCGATGCACCCTTCATAGACCTAGGTTGGCATCGCTTGTTCAAAGGAGTGTACATGGGCTGCCTGATCGCCTGATCATTTACCTCGTGGTTGGCCATATAGTGCGGACAAACGACTTGGTCCTCATCACATAATTGTTGAGAGCCAGATCTTGCTTGGTCGCCTGGACATAGTGCTCCATGATCTTCTTCTCCAACCTGTAGGCTTAAGGCTTACATCTAGCCTAGGGACGAAGCTCTGATCGAGCACTGCCTCATCACTGGCAGTTGCTACTTCTGCTTGCAGTTGCACAAGGGAATCATAAATTCCCTGGAGCGTGGCCAGGCAGCCGGAAATTGCATCGCCAATCCTGAGAGTTTTGACTGAATCGCAAATGAATCATTCGACACCCCAAGCCCACCCAAGTCCGAAGTCCAATGAGCCCCAGCAGCGATTTGCCCTTGTCGGACTTCATCGCGAGCATCCTGTCCTGCCCGTTTCAGCTTTCGGGGTTTCTATGGGGGTGTCTACACGAACATAACTTCTGTCCTTCACACCTTCACCATTGTCCAGCTTTTTCCCAAGGACTTGCAAGAAAGTTGGTAGCAAGGCTGATGCGGCAACATTCTGCTGCAGGGATGGGAAGCATATCCTTAAATGTGTTGAGCTAGACAAGCTTCATTCATGCATGACAATACAACACACGTATGCCAGGTAGGAGCTTGAAAGAAGCACCGGCTTGCACAGCAGCGGAAGCAGCTTGTTGTGCAGGATTGGCTTCTGCATGATGTGCTGGCATATCATCAAGCTCGGAACCCAGTCCATCGGGCTGCAGAAGGGAAAGGTTGGGGTCCTAAGATAGTCAAGAACTCGCTGTAATCAACGTCCTAAAGCAACACTAGCTAATGCATTCCAGGCTTCAGCGATCTGAGCCTCGCCATTGAACTCCATACGGTTTCCGCTCTCTTTGGTCTTGGCCCAGCGCATGTCCAGAGGGATGTCCGCCTCTTCCTCTCCATGTACCTCATTTTTGCGTAGCAGGCCGTGGTGAGCGGCCCAAAGGAAGGCATTGTCAGCCATCGTCCTCAGCACAGGTTAGATGTAGGAAGATGCATGGGTATTACATGATATGCATGTGTGAGAGAATCCCATCAGACATGTATTGATGACAGGTTGCTGGGTGTAGCTTTCGTTGTCCATCAGCCACTGCTTTGTGACATACCCGCCACGTTGCGTACTACTGCTGGTATTCTGACTCCACTGTTTCACATTCACTTCAACCTTGTCCCAGTGACCACCATGTTGTAGCAGCAGCTTCCGAAGCTTTTCTTCTGAGCTGCACGAAAGTATTTAAACAAACTATGCACATGCAAAGCCCCTGCAGTCGAGCTGCTGCCATCAGCACTACCTGCCATCTTCAAGACTTCGGGGGAGCAAGTATACTCGCCGTTCTTGTTCGGAGTGACATAGCGGCGGACCCTGGGGCGGATCGACGGTTCCGGGCAAAGGGGTCTATATGATACATAGATAGCTTGCTAGATGGATATATACATACAGATATATATACAGTTTTGGAGAAAACGAGCTAGGAACAACAACAAGAGAGAACAGCTGCATGCATACCTTCGGAAGTACGATACCACACACGACACACACACACACACATATATATATATATAGATAGAAAATACTTATATACACACATCACATACTTCTTCGCTCCCTTTCTCACATGGATCCGATTTTGGTGCTTTTACATCTCAACAGTATCCTCATCTCTCTCACTCTCTCTCTCTCTCTCTCCTCTCTGTCTGTGTCTGCATGTGTGACATGGAGCCTCCAGTAGCCCTCCAACTTCTTGTCTCCCGATGCTTTGGACGGTGTCCTCTTCTTTGCCTGTATGGTGGAGATGGGAACAAAGCCTTTCGACCTTCCCCGGTTAGGGGTCCTGATCCTGGTCGGGGTGGTGATAGTTGTGGACGGGCTGCGAATCTCAAGGGAAACGGATCCCGGAGACTTGGTTGGGGTGCCCTGTGGATCATGCCTTTTCATCGGGGATCCATTCGGATCGGTTGGGACTTTGGTCACGGGGTCACTCGGAGCTTTGCTGGTCACGGGATCACTCGGAGCTTTATTGGTCGTGGGATCACTCGGAGCTTTATTGGTCGCGGGATCACTGGGAGCATTGGTCACGGGCTCACTTGGCGGCGCTTTGGGGGGTGGCTGACTTGCGGGAACAGCAGGAAGGGGAAGTGAGGCCTCAGCCTCGGTCTCTGTGAGCGAATCCACAAGCTCAGCTTTTGAACTTTGAGCAATCATTCGTTGGGTGTCGGTAACTTCAGCTGGCTTGCACTTCGGGGGTGGCGGGGTTGCGGCTGGAGAGCTGGCTGGGGAAGGAGCCGCTACACGGGGAGCTGGGCTGCCAGTAGCAGACCCCAAAGCCTGGGCTGGGTTACCGGCGACGAAGGCACCACTAGCATTGGCAATCGCCGGGGCTCCTGACATATGTGTGTGATGACTCCGAGAGCATGTTGAATCCCTCACCCGACTCAGTCCTGAGATCATCTTGGGGATGGCTTCAGGTTGGCTTTCGTTGCCGTCGACTTGCTGCTGAAGTTGGCGTACCCGTTCTCTCGCAGCCTGAGTATACAACATACATACATATAAGATTCACACACGTATTTCTATACATATATATATAGACACTTGTGCACATACATACATACATACATACATATACACATACATAGTTTCAGCATAGCAGGCAAGCAAGCGAGCAAGCAAGTAGAAGTGTATATGTACACATATATACATGTGTCTATATATACATATGTATATATACACATACATGCATACTACTTTTATATACATGAAAATATGCATATGTGTTTCTGTAAATATGTACATGTGTACACACACATATATATATATATATGTATGAGAGAGAGAGAGAGAGAGAGAGAGAGAGAGAGAGAGAGAGAGAGAGAGAGAGACAGTCACGGTACATATGCATAGTCATGTAAACATGCAGACATGCAGCAGCGATCTTTGCATCGATGTCGCTTTCATCATCGCCGGTAAGCGACATGTCGGAGCTCCAGTGATGCAGAACCCCCACGGCCTGGTTTAGGCTCTCCAAGGACCTCATGCTACATAAGCCATAATCCTCACACCACCGGTCACGATCGTGCACCAAACTCAAGCGAAAGGCTTCGGTAGGCTAGCAGTGCTTTGTTTTCTCCGCTTCCCACACCAGCACAGATCGATCTCTGGCTGCAGGGGCCCCTGAATCCCAATAAATGTGACTTTCGCCAAAAAACAGGAGTCCCTACAACCCTAAACACATCGATTTTGATTTGCGGGCGTGTTGCGGGGATTTGCGTGCGTGTTGCGGGGGTTTGCGGGCGTGTTGCGGGGGTTGTTTTTGCATAGAATTATACTAACCCAAAAAAACATGCGGATTCTAAAAAAACATGCGGGATGGTTTCTGCAGCAAAAGAACCCTAACCCTATTCTATTTTAATCAAAACAGACGGAGCTGCAATGGGGGAACCTGGACCCGGGCCCCGAGCCCATCTATCCTCTTCTATTTTAATCAAAACACACGGACCCTAGACCCGGACCCCGAGCACACCCAACCCCACCTATCCTAGCCAAGACACACAACACTGCACTGGGGGCCTGGGCCCACACCCTGAGCTGAGCGGCACTGGGACCCTGGACACAGAACCCCGACCCCGAGCCAGCCACCATTGTCCCTCCTATGGTGACACAGCGGGCCCTCTCAGCAGGTCCATGTACTCCTCTCTGAGTTCAGGGCAAGCATTTACCTAGGTTGGGGCACGAAGCCTGTCGTGAGCTACATACATTGTGGAAGTCATGCATGGCGCTAGTAATAGCACAGGCACCCTAGTGTCCAACTCTCGGTCGAATTTCGCAATCGTCGAGATCCATGAGTCAGGGATTGCCAGGTGGGGATTGGACCGAGCATAGAAATAGGCATCTGCAATATTGGCATCTGACCAAACATCACCAAGCGGCATTCGATCGAACAGTTCACGGTCTGATAGCCCAGGCTCCACTACATTCTTATTCCGGAGATCTCGGCGGCGGTGCCGAAGTTCCGTGTGGAAGAAGGCACGATAGAGTGCCGAGCAAAAGCGTTTTGGGTAAACCCTAGCAGGGACAGCAGTGAGTGCATATGTTACCCCAAGCAAGCTGAAGCTCTGATTTGTTCCCTCGCAGCCAAGAAGCCCGGAATCCTTCATGTGGATGCATCCCTGGAACTTCTTCTCACCATTGACATCTCGGTATCGGCCTGTGTGTGGGATGTAGGCTAGCAGGCTTGATCTACAGGTCTAGGTAAATGCGAGAACATTTTACCCATGACTCCTTGCAAACTAGGATCGCACTGTCTTGTTCTTCGTCAGCTTCTTGCGAACAGAGTTCCGTAGGATACCACAATCAAGCTCATGAATGAGCCGTGAGTTCGAAAACAAGGATGTGCGCTTTGGGGTCGGGCTGCCATAGGACATAAGCCAGATGTTTTGGCGATACACCTTGGATCGTACGGCTGGAACTTCCTATTATAAACGATCTAGTAGGGCTCACACGATCGTATACATAGTGCAGAAGGAGGGGCCCAAAGAACAGCATTACACAGCCATTCGAAGCGGCTGTGCCGAGTTATAAGAGAGCATACTGGGTGTTCTAATACCCATACCACATGTTGCGCCGTCATGACGAGGATGGCCAAAACCACCCTTAGAATGATTCGTAGGGTTTGTGGACTCTATAGGATCTGTGGTCTCTAGAGGGTTTTGTAGAGTTTAGCAGGAAGTTATTGAGGCTATGGCTTCTAGGGCTTAAACGACTACTATAACTGCCAAGACACCTGGATATCATCATGTTTGCTTTAGCGATATAGGGCAGTTCAGTCCCACCCCGCCAATTGATGAAATCTCTCCGACTTGTGCCCCGATTGGGCAAACCCCAGCTGCTGCACACTGGACCCATCAGATTGAAGGCATTGCAAGGCTCCTGGAGAATAATCCACACCACAAGCCTGCCGATAACACAGCACATGCACGACACATGCAGTTTGTATGTGCTATTCACAACACTTTTCGAGTCTAGCTGCAAGAATCCGGATCGTGTACATACGTCCATCTTCTCGGTTCTCGTGATATCCACAGTGGCCACACGAAGCCCTCGAGAAGACCTGGTATGGTTAAGTAAACTGACTACAGGCACTTGCTGTAACAACCACGGAAGGCAAGACACCAGAATTCAGAAGCATGTGCTGCTCCCGCGAACAAGTCCAGAAAGTCGAATTGGGACTTGGGCAAGTTCGGACTCCACTGCAGCATCAACACGATGGCAATCAGCACCTGCAGACAGCTACAGCACTGCGTCATTTCATAACTCACTCTAGCATGGTTTGGCAATGAAGCACCTTGGGAGCCCCGACATGCATGAGTCGCACTAGTAGTGAGGTGTCAGGCATCGAGGAGTTCATGGCTTGGCCAGTGCTACCTATCATGACCCCTGTATAGTTCCCTGCTGTTGGCCATAACCTCCGGATCATCCGTAAATTATTTATACGTAGAGTTACACTCACTGCAGGTCAAGACTGTATGTTGAGCCAACAAGCCAGCTTCAGAAAGCGACTTTGAACCTATTGGTCGCCTTTATACTTGCAGAACAGCAAAGCACTTGCATGGTTGCAAGGGAGGGCTCACCATCTCCTGCAGCAGCAGCACGGCGAAAAGCCATTGAAAGCTAACCTCGTGTGCTAGCACATCAGCAACATGTATTTGTTAAAGTCTCCTTCAGATCGTTCAAGTTTGCTGCCTGGCCACAGGAGCCGAAGCAGGAAGCCAGCCGAGGATGTGGATCGAGGCACCTCCGGGAGAATTAAGGGTTGATAGGGCAGCTACATTAATGCACAGGATAGGGCCAGGGTCCATAGGGTAGGGTTTAGGGTTTAAGGCCGGGGTTTTTGTAGGAACATACATTGGGACTTCCAAGGAGCCTCTACATGACTCTTCCCGAATAAATGGATTTGTGGTTTGATGGCTCTCAGCACAACCAAGCCTTGAGATCCAATCAATATCGTCGTGGGGTTCAGGACGATGGGCTCGGAGTACCTGCGCGTGCTAGTGGGTTAGATCAAACCGCCGGGTTCGGGGCTTGGGTGTCGGTGGGCACTGACTCATCCAAAAGTTTATCGAAGTCCAGCAGCCACATAGGATTTGAAGTAGTTGACCTGGCACGACAATGTAGAAACACTTACACTACGAGGAGTTGCACAATCGCAAGGCCATCAAGATAGCAAGCCATGCAGACTTCTTTCAGTCACTATGCTCAGCACAGCTGTCTCGGGATCCAGTGAGACATCCACACAGGCATTCTCCCTAGCCTGCGCATGCTCAGCCCGAGCAACACGTCATGACATTGCAGGTGTGCACATACGTGCATGTACACGTACGTGGCTGGCAGGGGTTGAACGATAGAAAACATGTCAACATACCAGCTCCCCAAAAGACTGCTCACGAATTGCACTGCATGTAAGCACACAGGGCTTCACTTGTCATCATCGTACTGGATCGAATCATGCGGTGCTTTTGTAGGCCTTACAATGCAAAGGCCAGTTCAATGTACAACACACACACACACACCTGCACAAATACATCACGGTCCAACACTGCAAGACGGTCCAACACTGCAAGATCAGACTAGACACAGCCCTGGCTTTCTCCTTGGCTTCCTCCTCTGACAAACCTTGGGCCTCAGCTGCCTTCTTCGCCCGATGATAGGCACATGACTGTCGGCTCTTCTTCTTGCGAGCCTCCTCGACCTCGTCACAAGGGATCGCCTTACCCCTGCGGGTGTGGGGAGCAGATCCATCGTTCTCTGCATCGAGCGGCTCGCTTGGCTCAATGCGCTTTGCACTGGCTTTGGCCTTAGATTTTGCTTTTGCCTTCGCCTTTGCTTTACCCTTTGCCGATGCTTTTGGCGCTGGCTTCGCATCGGCCGGCTTTGCTTTGGCAGCTGGCTTGGACTTTGGCCTTCCCGGGCGCCTCTTCTCCTTAGCATCCATCGCACCATGGTCCATTGCATCCGGCATGGGGACATCAACATCATCCTGCTTCCCGCTCTTCTTCTTGCTCTTACCCTTACCTCGAACTGCCTTCATCTGCTGCTCAGGAGACACGGCGTCCAAAGAACCGATGCACTCGGGCTTTGGCAGGGGATCTACGGGATCCGCGGAATTCGTAGCACCAGCATCCACCCGGCACTCCACCTTTGTCTTAGCCTTAGCCTTAGCCTTACCCTTGGGTTTGCCCTTCCCACCACCCTTGCTTTCGTTGCCGCTGGGCTTTGGCAAAGGGGCATCGGACACCATGTCGGGCCCATCACCTGCTTCAGCAGAGCTCTCGACTGGAGCCACCGAACCCTCAGCGGCTTCAACAAGGCTTTCATGTCCACTCTTATGCTCATCGATGGCGCACCCATCGGCTTCGGCCGATCTCTCCTTGGCTTCTGTATCCTCAGAAGCTGCAACGACCTGCTTGTCCAAAGCAGCAGTCTCCTGCGTGCGCGCTTTGGTCACTACATGATCACAATGGAACACCTGCAAACACTCGATAAACTATAGTACTGCATGGTCTCCTCACACATCTTTTGCTCATGCTTGCAGCACTCCACCTTTGCAGCCTCAAGCACTTGGTCTGCCACAGCGAGGTCCATTGGCAAAGTCTCAAAGCGATCCACATCACCTGGGCCGTGCACAATGCGTATAATATACATGTCGGGATCTGGATAGCTTGCTCATGCTGCAATCTAGTCACCATGGCTATGTGGCACTGACCGAGCCGCTTCAAAAGCTTGCTTAGCCATCTTCTGACGCTTCAGCATGAGGAGCTCTTCCAAGCAAGCATACTCATGTTCCAAAGTCTCAAGCAGCATGCGCTTCTTGCTTTTCGGCAGGGGCAACTTCTCAGTAGAACCAGGAGAAGCATGTGAGTTGTGCCTGGGTGACGGGGTCGCAAGCACCGTAGACGAGGCTGCAGTCGTAATGGAATCACCTGGGCCCACGGGTTATCAGGGTTCAAGGGTTAAGGTTGATAAGCTAGGGATTGTAGGGTGCTTATCCAAGCAAGTCACGAGTCTCTGCACGAAGCAACTGAAAGTCAGCAGACGTGCGAAGAGGGGCTGGGTCCATAGGAGTAGGCTCCGGCACAGCAGCTGGAGGGGATGGAGTAGGCTCCGGCACAGCAGCTCGAGGGGATGGAGTAGGCTCCAGCACAGCAGCTTCGGAGGATGGAGTAGGCTCCAGCACAGCAGCGGATGGAGTAGGCTCCAGCACAGCAGCTTCGGAGGATGGAGTAGGCTCCAGCACAGCAGCGGATGGAGTAGGGTCCAGCACAGCAGCTGGAGGGGATGGAGTAGGCACATGCAGAGGAGGGGCTTCGATGCATGGTGTTGGCCTCGAAAGCACAGCAGGGACAATGCTTGGGGGTGGCATCAAAGTGTCACCGGAAGCACTAGCCCTGGCTTCGACGTCCATAATCTCATCATCTGTCATACACTCTTCCTCCTCGGCTTCCTCCACATCATCCTCAGCCTCACAGCAGAAACTGCTAAGCCGAATGCTCCATAAATCATCCCGGCCCCAGCTACAGATATGCTTGCGGCACAGGCCTCATCATCTTCTGCGGGCGATCGTCCTGGTCGAAGGCAGGATATTATAGGGAATAGGTGGTATGTAAAGGGCTAATGACACGATCTGTCCTTCAGGGATTGGTATATTCAGCATCTGGTAGAGCTTCAAAATATTCCTTTCCCGGGGTCTGTGCGGACGCTTGGCGATCCCACAGAAGATCGTAATGAGATTCCGCACACGCCATGCAGCATTCTTGCAGAAATCACCTCAGGGCCGATAGCATGTGCAGGGGTCATGTGGCTGCCAAGTACTATCTGATCATGCTTTTCAGCTTGGGCGCGTGTTGCGGGGGTCCTTCCTTTAACCCTGGTCATGTGGAAGAAGTCCGCTGCAGCATCAGTCAAGGGTTCTATTGATGGTCTGCAGCCCACCCATTCGATTGCACGTCCGACAACCATGTAGTTAAAGTCCAAGTCCTCACGCTTGAGATGCACCGGCCCTACAATTAGTCTTCCGCTTGCCCCCCGAGCATCCATGCCCGGAATTTTGCACCATACTTCCGCCAGCGAAGCCATCACGAAAAAGCTAGCCTTGAGCTAGGCCTAGACAGCTTAAAGATTACCGATGCCCCGATGAGTTGGACTAGCAATTGCAACGCTTAAGTATGTTCGAGCCTGCACTATTTGTTGATACACATCTGAAGCCAGAAAGCTGCCATCCAATCATGTTGTAGCCTCAAGCACCCAACTGCTCGAAGAACGTATAGGGCACATGAAGATGCAGAAACATGGCAGCTAGACCTCGGCCCTGCTCCAGGCCACCGCCGACATCAACATCGACATACCTACCTGCCTATACTATATATATATATATATATATCTATATCTATATATATATATATATATATATATACTTTTTTATGCACAATCCTAAACCCTAATTAAACCTTAAGCCCCATACATGTATGTATTCATATCACATTTACATCCAAAATGTTTAATGCAGTGCATGCATACAGGCATACACACGTACCCCATGCAATCATATACCCTTTCTGAATGTCGACATAACCATGTGGGCAAACCCACTACGGTGTACATGTATATATGCGGGGTGATTAGACTACCCTCTCCGGCCAATCTGCAAGTCGCGGCTTTGCCCTGCCTCGAGTTGGGAAAGGTTAGGGTGCTTAAACCTTCGGGTTGTTTGTGGGCAAGGCTTACAAAGGTTTGAGACTTATCGGGTCTATGATTAATTTTCGAATTAATTGTTCACGGTTGTGAACTGCTGCTAAGACTAGATGATGGTCGCTATGATGATCAGGGCTCACTTGATACAGATTCACTGCTTATGACGATGCTAAGGCTGAAGCCTGGTGTGGGGAGGCTTCGGGTCCAAAGTCAGGAGTTTGGGGCTAAAGGTCTGCCAGATAAGCTAAGATAATGATATGATACACTATATAATCTATATATATATCGCTTATGCAACAGGCTACCTCCATATTTGTTGTTTTCACTACAATAACACTAGATACCAGCTGCCGATACTAAATTCTGCACGTTTCCCCAAAATCTATGAGACACGGAAATCTACCAAATAAAGATACGGTTTTCGAATTAATGTGCGGACGAAGGGAAACATGGATTTTAAAGTGTGTTTGAGCTTTCAGGATTGTTCTGGATCTCCGTGATCTGGTCAGGAATCGATACCAACATGTTCGAACCTGCGGATCCAAGAGTTTCCACGCCGGGGTCCTTCACTCTCACTCCCAGGAACTGCAACCGAATCTTGGCCTTATGGCGTTTCGTGGCTGCAAGCATGTTCCCTTGGAACAATAGCTGAAGTCTTTCATTGTACACTCTCTTCCTCTGTTGCTCATCGGTCCTTGAGACCGCTTCGGTGATGCGTCTGCTCTCATGGGTCCATAGTTGCTCATGCCTCACCAAGTCCTCGATCAGCACCCACCCTCCTTCATCACATCGAATGACGCTGCTGAATGCCACCTGGCACCTGTTGTCAAGCCATTCCGAGCCTGGGCGCCTGGCGATTCTGTGACGCAGGTCAGATTGGATGCATGATAGCGCCCAATCCGCGTTTATTCTGCGATGACGGGTGATGTTGCGAAGGACAACTTCGTTCACGATGTCCCATCGATTGTGGATGAAGCTTGCACCCTTGGTTGGGATCAGGTCGAGAATCCCGCACCGGATTGGCCTTCCGCCGCCGATGCATTCGTAGCCTGCATTGGTGTAGCCCTGAATGGTATCATCATAAGCAAAGCTAGGACGGTCTCCTCGTTGAGGTAGGCGTCGGTCGCGATGGTCCGAAAGCTGCTCAATGAGGTCCACCACCCGCTGGCTATTCTCTGGTCCCGATTCCTGCAGTGGTACGCCACAAGCATCATGTAGGCCCCGACGGTTCTCCACATCCGTGCAGAGATTGTGTTTGTTCTCATAACGGATCAAGACCACATCACCCCGTACGGCTTCGCCTCCGCGTCGCGGTCGGGCTTTGGCCTTGGGTCGTCGGTCCGAGGATGCAACACTCACATGGTCTGTGGTGTCAACGTCCATTGGCTCAGCCTCTTGTGGAGGTACTCGACGTGGATATCGAAGAAGGCTTTCCTTGATGATCTGGATGCCTCGAAGTACCAGATCCCGGGTCGCAGCATTTTCCGTGCAATTGGACAGATTGTGTAGATCACTGCCACAAGCGATACAGAACGTGAGGCGGTCGCTTCCGACCGACATTTCGCCCTGAGCGAGTACTCCCACATAGTCCTGAAGCTGCGCGACAAATCCTTCACGAATCGTCTGCCTGGGATCAGGGCCTTCTGCACCTTGTTCTTCTTCGGGTTGCGCATCCACATCTACATCCTGTGCAGGTATTGGTGGAGCAACGGAGAACCCTGGATCGTCCGTGACGTTGTCAGCGGCCTGTGTCTCGTCGGTTCTCGCAATCTCTACGGGGTAGATATCACCATCGACGATCACTGTGAAATCAATCACGAGGTCAGCGGACATGTTGTTGACGATCTCAGCGACTGCTTCATTCTTCTTGGGCGGTGTCCTTTTGCGTGGGGAGTCAACCGTGATCAGCTCGATAGCTTCGGCCGACGCGTAGCGGAAGAATGATCTTTCGATTCCCCTCACGCACGCATTTGCTCCCTCAAGGCCACCCCAATTCGGAAAATGACTTGGGTGTCTCATTGCAATTGTAAGAAGCCCGAGCGCCAGCTCCACCGTGTCACCCAGGAGTTCCTCCTTGGGCAAGGCTGACCCTCTGTAGCATTCTTGGCGCTCCTCCGGAGTCAAAAGCATTCTCATGAAACCAGCATAAGCGCAGTTCCCGGCATCGTAGTAGCAGATGTAGCATGTCTTGCCTTCGGAGTCGTATCCTCTGTCCCATGCCAACTGTTTGGCCTTTCCCCATGCCGCGTACTCGATGGCCTGACTGGCTGTGATTCGGAGACCACCGTAGTGAGAAACCGTCTTGCCAATGTCTTCGTAGACCACTTCCGCACAAGCTTTGAGGAACTCCTTGATGTCCATGCGAGGGTCCACAAATTGAAGCCTCAGGTCATAAAGGTGCTTTGCGCAAGCCAAGGTGTACTTCTGGGACGCGACCAAGTCATTGAAGGAGCCGATTTGATGCTGCATCTTCAAGGCTGAAGTATGCGCGCACCCAATGCAGTGTCCAGGATACCCGTTTCCAGTCGGCTTGAAGAAGGCCTGTGCGTAGCACTCAGCCAACTTCATTGCGTCACATCCAGGGCAATAGAACGTTCTCCCTTTGACATAGCCGGTGTTCGGGGTCGCATAGGTGTCGATCCGGAACCAGTAGTGCCTGTTGTCGTAGTAGGCTTCGGGGACGGTCATGGCGATGTCAAAGTCCTGCCAGGTGACTGTGGACGATTCAGCGACCGTGTCACCCTGGGCACCCGACCTGATCTGTTGCTGCTGTTCTCCCGTAAACCATGTCTGCGAAATCTTGGTGGACGTCTTGACTTCACTCTTGTCCTCCCAAATCTCGACAAGCGACGGGTGAGCGACTGAGTCGGCGCGGACAGTTTCGTCCCATGAGCGAACTTTCGATGCCTCAACAAAGCACGTGGATACCATCTTCTCGCAGAACAGCTGCTTCTCGTAGATAGCGAAGCCCAATTTGAACCTGACCCGATTGTCCGGTGCTGGCACCTTTTCGGCTGACAGTGTATGCACGCCTGATGACGCATGTTTCATCTGGCTGTACATTCTTGACCAAAACGAAGATCCATGAATCACCACGCATGCTCGGGCCCGCAACTCCAGTTCAATATACATTCCCAGCGCGTGGAAACCGTTGAACAGAGAAGCTTTGTGCTGAAGGTAATTGCTAGCTGCTCCAACGAACCGTAAGTCGTGATTGATGTTGACAATTGGAGGGCGCGTGGTACGCTTCCCTGCCGCAATGATAGGGTCAACGTACGTGATCTTGAGCTGTCGCTGCAAGTCAGTGCGAATTGCTGCTCCGTCTCCGACCTCACTCATCGGAAAGGACATGTTCTCGATGAGGATTGCCTGGAGAGACAGATGGTAATGCAATGTGACGGTTGCAAGCTGCTCTTCAGTCAAGCCATCCAATGTCGCATTCACAGATTCCAACGATCCTTTTGTGACTTGGAAGTTGTAGTTGGCACCTGCGGTGATCGACGGGCTCACAATGTAGATCTCGCTCCATCCATGCATGCCGAGGTTCTCTCTCACCGTGTGCGTTGATCCCCTGGTCCTTGCAACCATGTCAAAGTCCTGGACGAGGATTGTGCACTGAGAGCGCATAGTCGCGGCATCAGGTTTGCCACCCATACCCAAACTATTGCGAAATCCGTTCAGCGTGTTCATGGTGTTGATCCTTGCTTCTTCCGGAATGTCATCGTTGTCGACAAGATCGCTGTCTGCCTCGATCATCACTGCCGAGGTAAGCATCGGAGGAGAAGGAAGATGCACACATGATACCAATGCCAATGCATGGTACAGCCGTGAATACATCCGTAACCACACCTTTGTACTCAGCTTCACGTAGACCTTCAGGTTGAGACCCTTGTCATCATTTTGAGAGACGGAACGGATCCTTGCCAAATAGGTCACCAGTCTTCTGACGTAATGCTGAATCGGTGTGGTCCCCACGTCGTGGTTGGCCACAAACTTTGGCGTCTCATCAATGGTAGGTGGGTACTCGTCTTGATCACGGGTCGTCGTCAGCAAGATCGAGCGACAGCCCTTCTCATCGATGTTGACATAATGGTACCAACTTTCCTGAGCGCCAGCGGGGATTGGAGCTTCCTCCCATGTCGGTTGCGATGGTTCCTCTTCCGGTTGCGAAGGCGGTTGTTGTGGAGGAGGTGCCGCAGAAGATGACGACGCCGATGCCGTTGCCTCGTCCGTCCTTGCCCTCTTTGGTCCGTGGCTAGGGGTGGCTCGAGGTCCGGCAGCGGATCCTTGCGATTGTTCCGGCGTTCTTCCATGCTCAGGGTGCACGATTCCTTCCGGTTCGAGGTTGCTTGCCGTAGGCATCGCAACTCTCCCCGTTGAGTATACCCAGCTAGGATGCCGTTGAAGGTTGGGCGGAAATAGGCCATCATCTTGCATAAGCGGATTTGGTGCCCTCATCTGTTGGAATTCCGCTTCCCATATGCCCAATGTGGCGCGTTTGGTAGAGCAGTCGACCACGTACCCAGATTCAACTCCGCATTGATTCCAGGTGTAGCCACGGAACGCATCCGGCAATTGGAAACCGTTCTTGTCCTGAGCTGCACATACAGCATCCACATGGTACTTGAGGAAAGCATACGTGGTGTAGTCGGAATCAGGGAGCACATCATTAGACCATCTGTAATGCGGGAGTCCAGTTTGTGGATCGACCCATGATACGTAGGAATGAAGCACGTGGAGACAGACACTGAACGCCTGGAGTGAGTTCATCGCAAAGGCGAGCGGATGTCCCATGCCTTGAGGCAATGTGCGCATCATCAAAGCCAGCTGGTGAACGTTGATTGGCGTAGCGCCATCGTTGCTCGCTGCACATTCCTGGTTGTAGGTCCGAAGCCCATACCCAGTGTGCTTTGCGAACATGTACATCAGCTTGCACACCCTACATAACGTAGGCTCTCCCAATAGGTCGGATTGGTCAGGTGCTCTGCCTGACATAGGCAACTTGTGGTAGTAGTCCTGATTCACCGTATACCATTGTTGAATTCTCGTGTCTGTCACGGCCTGGTAGGGCGTCTCCACGGAATTGATGAGAACGGCGAGATTGTAGTACACGTCCGCGCTGACGATGTTCCTGGTTGCAGTGTTCAAGTCGAACCGAACTTGTTTTCTTTCTTGTTCCAGTTCAACCACAGCCAACTTTGCGTCATCGCGGATCACTTCCTCATCCACCATAAATCTTGTGATGGCATTGAACTTCCCTTCGTAGTCAGCAACAATGTGTTTGAGACCTCCACCAAACTTGATGACCATAGCGAGTATCTCCCCATAGGGTTTGTCCATGTACTCCTCCGGGGCAGCAAATAAGCAAGCTTTGAGGATTTCTCGGACCCGAATGGAAAGATCCCCTCCTGGCGACAGATTTGCACACGTGAACAGCAAGACCAACGGAGGTGCTTTGAAAGCTGCCCATGTGCGAATGAGATCATTGTCGACCACTTTGTCTTTCGTAATCTTTGGCGGGAGCGAAACGCTCTGCGACGAGTCCCCAGAATACATCTCCAGGAACTTGTGGAACTTCAGAAACGTCCGCATCATCCCACCAGAAGGGAAAACTTCTTCGTGGTCCACTCCCTCGAAGGCCAGCTCGTAGGCATTGTAGCTTTCAGCCATGGCTCGGGGTTCGGTCCTTCCTCCGTAGGAGAGAAGTCCCTACACCCTACTCGACTTCACGGTTCCGGGTTCTCCGTAAGAGGCACCCTTCCCCGATCCGTCTGGTCAGACCTTAGTTGTTCCTTAGTTGGGGCTGTCTAATAGCCCCTTCATCAGCGTCTACACACTGATGTTGCTGCCATGCAATGTCCTCAGATTCATGTGCATCGTGACTGACACTGACATGAGCTCGAACAAGGCTGCGAACATTCCTCGCAATCGACTGCCATGAAACATCAATGCGCTGCGACAAACTGCTCTTCGATTCATGGTCCAAGCAATCATCCAGTCTCACCATCAAACGTTCCGCTTCAGGCATGTTAGAGAACATGATCCTGCGTCCACCACCATCGCCACCAGCACCAACATGGTCATCAATCTTAACCTTCGTCACCTTGCCACTTGAAACAAGAGCATGCAACTCTGGCCAAGACCAACATGAACATGAAGAAGGCATGTCAAGCGAAAAATAGACGTCGGAAAATTCCGCACACTTCTTCAGCAGGCGTTTGAGAGATTTCAAGACACTTCTGAAAACCTTGTACTTCCCACCGGAACGTTTCTCACCCCCCACGCAAGCCCCTTCACTACTTCCAGGACCAGCACCTGATCGCAAAAGCGATGCCACGAATAGCACAGGTGTGCGCAGGTCATTCCGGCACGCATCCTTCATCGCACCGATAAGGCTGTCCTCATCGACCTTAGAGCCAATCAGCTCCTTGCAAGTTATGCGAGCGCATCCCTTAGTGGGCTTAGGCACGGCGTAGCCATTGCCCAAGCCACAGAGGTCAACAATCATGCGGTCTGGCTTTCGTCCACCAGCCTTCGACGGCATGGCTACCAATCTCCCATCGCCCGTTGCCTGAAATTTCAAGGCTTTAAGCAATCTCCTGGAGATTTGGCTAGTCAACTCGCATTTATCAGATCGATCCTTAGCGTCCGAATCGGTCATGTGCAAATGTTTGGACGAGCACACGTCAGACGACTTAGGATGCAACGCGACGTTTGCGGCAATGTACTCCCATTCATCCTTGCAGTAGCCGAGCTCAACGGCGGTTCCGGGAGATACAGGATCCCGAAAGGTATAACGTTGCCCGTGAGTGCATCCTTGGATCTTGATGCTCTTCCACATGGCATCTTCCTGAAGTCCCTTGTACTGCTTGGTTTCCTGGACTGGTACTCGAGGAGGTACTTCGATGATGATTTGGAACCCCCATGATGCCGCTCTGCGCGCAATTCTTTGGACGACCTCCCCCCATGGGTAGTCTGTCCGCAATTTGGCCCTTTCAGGGTTGCCAGCGATTTTCCGACTCAGCCACGAATTCTTGCCTAACACCCCTGCACCAATGAAGATCACGGAGTTAGGGTTGTTTTTCCTCGCTTCCACCACATCGAAGAGGTAGGCACACATGGCGTCGTCAACTTCTCGCCCCATACTCAGAACATTTACTTGCAGCCCAGGGTCATAGTGAGAATCGGGAGCATGCTGCGCAATGCAATCCTTGCCTGGAGCATACTCATTCCACCAGTTCTCCTCATCGACTCCTACCAATGTCCACACCGTCACTGCCTTTGGAGCATCTTTGATAGTGATACGGTATTTCCACCGGCTGTAAGGATTCTTGTAAGTATGGACCAACCCTCCATCGTGGTCGAGGAATTGGATCACCAGGCCCTCCTTGGGTTTGTTTTCGGCGAAATTGACCACGTGAGGCACAATTGCTCCATCATATCCTTGATATTCCCTTTTCTGTTCAGCCGCATCATGCCATACATCCTCGTACACTGACGACCATTGGTCATAACCGAATTGAGAGGCTTGACTTTTGGACTGGCCGTTGAAACAAAGAGGCAATGTAAAGCCCTGGTACCCCCCATGGATGGCACGCGCCAGTGTGACAACCACCGCTCGCCATTTGGCGGGCAGGGCGCGCACATAAGACTGGCCCAAAGGCGGTTCAGGAGGAGGCAAAAACGGCGGCGCAAGGACGTCCGCAATAGCGGCGGGGCGCAAATGCCCCCGTACCGGATGGTACTGAAACACAGCACGCTCCACATAGCGGTCGAACTTGCCCGGTTGATCAAGGAGAGCAGCACGGTCCTCCATCTGGTGCCACTGCCCTTCACGAAGAATCCAAGTCGACCGAAGGTAACGACCAGGCGGCAACGCGGAAGGCGGCCCCCGCAACATGCGCGGGAACTTGACAACCAGGATGGGGTCCACACTGTCATGTTCTTGCAAGCCTTCCTTACTCGACAATCCAGCGCGATACAACACCTGAGGGAGGATCGGCGTCTGCGTGTAAGGAAAACAAGGCACCTCGCTCTTGAACGAGTAATGCTGTTGCCCCTTCTCATCCGTGCTTTGGGTATGAGTAGGGCGCATCAGATCCATAATCTCTTGGGAGCCAATGAGAGCCGGCGGAAAAATGTTGATGAGCTGACACGCGTGTGTCCAGGACACAGAATCCTTGAACGACTTGGTGTGTATGTCCGCGGACATCTTGGCAGTGACCTCATAGGCAAGAGAAACGTAACCTTCCTGAAAGATAGAATGCATCCAGCCAATGCAGATGCCGTGGGTACGTTCCAAGTGACGCATAGTCGGATTCTTGCCCGTGCGAATCACCCCGATCATGGTCTGGTTGTCGTCGTAGAAGACGAAGTTGGGGTCTTGCCCCCCAAGCTGCTGCCACAACGTGATAGCAGGCAATCCAAGACGTGACATGGCAAAGTCGGCCGCGACAATCTCGGCCTCAGGTGTGGAATGACTCAAGCACCCCTGCCTTTTGCTAAGTCCCGCCAAGGGAAATCTTGTGTGAGAACCTTGAATGTGCAAGTGAGCACCGGAGGTAGATTTCAAACTTTCTCCACAACCTGCATAGTCCGCATCTGCAAACAGCCCGATGGACGAGTCCTCCAAGGAGTTCCCGACCCATCCAATCATCATGTGATGTTTGGACTGGTGCACATAGGCCATGAGATGATGAAGAAGAGCATCCTCCTTCTTGGTCCATTTCGTGATCTTGCGTGCGAGATTGTTGATACTGCGCAGAAGATCAAAGCGGCAAATGCGCGCGGCATAAAGCAATTTCATGAGAATGCTTGCTGCCTGCGGAGCAAGTGCGCCGCGATTAGCCTCGTTGATCTCCTCTTCCTCTGGCGCCTTGGGAATAGGTGGAGGCGGAACAAGCCGACCGTCCTTATCAACAGGCATGGTGTGTCCACACCACGTGCATCGATGGCTTTTACCTGACTGTGCCGGAGCGCGAGCTGGGTGATTCTTAGTCTCCTCAGCCGGACTCGGCGATGGTACCGTCTTGAATTTTGTCGGATCGAACCCAGTCACGTCGCAGTACTTCTTGACTGTCATGTCCAGGTACGTCTCCATGTCGTAGGTAACGGTCTGCACCTTCGTTTTGTCATGCAACGTTGCCTCGCCCTTGGAGATGCGACAACCCAGATACAAACCTAGTGGCGTTTCTTCTTCCAATCGGAGTTCTTGGCGCAGCATGTCCCAACCCTTGGGTAGATTCTCTTTGGGTCCTGCCATCTTGAGATCATCCACGTAGATGACAAGTAAGAGCTTCATTTGCGGGTGGAAATACAATGATGGCCATTCGTCGCCAATCGGCTTGAATCCTACTTTCTGTACCGCGGTATGGCAATGTTGTTCCCACATGGTCCCTGCGTCAGGATGTCCGTACAGAGCTTTGATCAGGCGACACACAGGTCTACGGAATTTATGCCGTTTCGCAGATGGATGCCAGGCTTCATCAGGCAGTTCAACCCAACATGGAGTTCCCGATAATCTCGCCTGAATGTATGCTTGGATAGCATCCGCCATCTGGACATCGTTGCCAGGAAGGCATCCGTAATAATCTGCCCACCGTGAGGCGTCAAACGTAGCCGGGGAATTCCCCAAATCCTGAAACAATGCGGCTTCCATGTTCTGGTCTTTGACCTGATCACCGAGTAGTACACCTCGCCCTTTGAACTTCCTGGCAGGATCGTCCTCTTTGAGCTGATAGTTCTTCTCGTATATCAGTCCATGTACTCGCGCCATATGTACTTTCTCACCTTTCTTCTTTGCCTCAGCGACGACGTCGTCATATTCACGCGTAGTTGAGAAATCAAACACCTCTTGGTCCCACAATCCCTTCCATTCTTTCATGAAAGCTTCCATGGCCTTGGGGTTGTTGACCATCTCCTTGCGTGTGACGGGTCGAGTGACCATGGCATTGAAGCATGATCCTCCTGCCTGATTCTTTTCCCGATGTACGTTTCTGTGAGAAGTCGTACACGGCATAGACGGAATCCAGTTGTCATCCATGACCATGTGTGCCGGAACGGCCGGCACGACGTCTGCCAAGAATTGTTCTTGTGTGTATTGATCCACATAGGATTGTGCCCAGGACCATCCATCGTCGTCGTCAATGGACACGTTGAGTTGCAGATCAATTTCTTCACATGGAACAATCTTGGGAAAGATCATGTTGTCCAAAATCTTGGTGACTATTTTCTTCCCTATCACAGCCTTCTTCCGGTCCTTCTTGGCAACTCGAGCTTTGTCTCGCTTTTCTTTCTTGTACGCTGCCTTCTTCTCCGCTTCGCTCATTTTCTTCCATGCTTCCGGAGAATAGGAATGGATAGGTCGCCGTGTAGGAAGAGTTCGTCGACCGTCGCTTCGGATCTTGTATGGAACTCCCCTTTTGTCGATCTTGCAGGCTTCACCATCATCGGTGAGATATACAATGCCGTCCCCTTTCTTCCCCGTACTCCAATGTTCAATCTCCTCGGGAGCCAACTTCTTTTCTTTCAAGATCTTGATAATCTCTCCAGGTTCTTCGATGTCTCCTTCGGGGATGAGTCTACCGGTTGGACCGACTTCGCGGGGCGATCGTCGATCTTTTCCAGTGACCTTTGGTTCAGAAGGAGGCGGTGCTGCACGTAGACCTAGCTCTTCGTCTAGTTCTTCGAGTCTTTTGTCTCCTATAGCATCAATAGCTTCATGTTCTGCTGACTTGAAGACTTCGCCAGACGGCTCCGTCTCTATGTCAGATGGATCTATGTCCTGTAAGTCGGGATCTTCTCCGGGATCCGGTGGAGGAAGAAGACCATCTTGATCATCATCATCCCCGTTGCCACCATTTCCTCCAGGCGGACCGTCATCCCCGTCATCGACGTCTTTTATCTCCTTGCCGGCGAGGTCAACGTTGTCCCTTAGTCCCTCAATGGTTGAGTTCATCCTCTCGTACTCGGCTTTCAGGGGAAACGTTATCTCCTCTGGGAAGTAGATAACTTCTGTCTCGTACGGTCTCATCAACTTCCTGGGAACAGATGCGTCCATTGACAAGTTCGCATTGGCAAATTCCTTCATGTCCCACACGCGATACTTCTTGGACCATCCTTGACCAGCAGTGATGATGTATCCGGCGAAAATGCCTGGGATCCCCTTTGGATCGAACTTGTTGCCATATGTCTTCGGCCTTGTATCCGTAGGCTTGAAGAAGACTTTGGCCCCAAAGGGTATGGCTTTTCCCTCGAAGTCCTTTCCAGTCATACGTTTCCATGCTGAATCACCATCGCCCTCCACGTCTTCGATGTTGAGGTTCTGCATCACGCAATTCAGCGCAAAAGACCAGTATTGGGCGGGTAATCCGGCGTGTAGCATGGATGCTGCGACTGTGTTGATCACTTCTTGATTTGATCGTTCAGCGAGTGAATTGTTACTGGGTTTCCCTGGAAGGGAATGATCTATCACGATCTTCAACTGCGCCATAGCTGAATCGAACTCTGGTGCTTCATCACTATACGCCATATGAATCTTGCGTCTTCCCATTAGGCGTCTGATGGCCATGACGACCTCGTCAGTGCTCCTTGAAGCCGTGGGAATCGCTGCGATCATTTTGGTGGCGATGTCTCTGATGACTAGAACTTCACGTGCTCCATCATCGAGTCCGATACCTGCTTCGGCGGCCTTGCGCATATCGAGGAAGTCGAACGTCACAAGATCTCCCCAGTGTTTGATCACACGTTGAAACGCACCTCGTTGTGTCCGCAAGTGCTTCATCTTCGCGCGTATGCACGATTCGCAATATGGATTGCGGTAGCGATGAGTACACAGATGTGCCAACGTCTTGCTTCGGCTTTCAGTGTTCCGACTCTGGCCTTGCGGCTCGGCGCACCGTCGCCTTCCACATCAATGATCACCTCATCGTCACCATCCAATGGAATTTCACCCACTCCTTTTCCTTCGTCGTCGTCCGGAGGTCGTCCGGCCTCGGACTCTGGTACTTCTTCTATAGGAGGTTCTTGGGGTTCAGGATCAGGAGGTCGTTCATGATCGTCACCTTCTTCTTCTGCTTCAATCTCGCTCGGTGCAGCTTCAGCGGCAGCTGCGACACTGACGTCAACATCACCCGCGGTTAGCACACTCTTGAAGATTTCGGTGATCGCTTTGGCCTCCGGATCATCATGAACAAGTGACTTGGAACTCCCGGCGCGAATGTACGGGATGTCACCGTTCACGAACAGAGATATCCTCTTGCCCTGCGGGTTGATCATGAATGATTCCCTTCCGGGTGGCCACACAAACCCGTAGTTGAAGTTCATGCATCTCTTGCCTATGGAAAGCACCGACGGTGTGTCGTCCAACACGTAAGCGTTGATCGGTTCCTCGAACGACTCAGTCTGGAAATTCGACACGAGATCGGTATCGGTGATTCCATTTGCTGTCTGAAATGATATGGGCTCTGGAGTCACGAGTGTCTCGAGACTATGCTTCTCGATCTTCTTCTGAGATATGAGGTCGTGGCCACACCCAGTGTCCATGAGAAACTTGATCTTCTTCTTGAGGATGACTGGTTGAACCATGCATTTGCATACACCTTGATTGATGATCCGCTTGCTGTGTGCAGCATCGAGTTCACGCTCAACGATGGAATCCTCACCGTCGTAGAAGGAGACTTCTTCCACCCGAGACGTTCCTGGGATTCGTACAAATGAAACTCGATCTCCGCATTGATCATCATCGTCGTCAACCATGTCTCTCATAATTTGTGCCCTCAATCTCGCTTTGTGCTTGGCGAATTCCAAATTCACGGCGCGATCCTCATCGTTGACAAGCGCTTCCATGTCGACGTACTTCACCTTCCGCTCTTTGTCCTTCTTCGATCTTCTAGGACACGAAGAAATGAACTTCACGTCATCGGCGAATGTCACATTACGCTTGATCTCTTTTCGGGTCGACGTAGTCGGTCCCGAGGATTCGTCGTCTGTTGAACAATCCGAATCAGCGTCGCTGTCAACGGATGGACAATCTGACTCCTCCTCATCTTGTCTTGAAGATCGCTTCCATATCGCCGGGGCTGATGGATTCCACCTTCGGCACAATCTGATGGCGGGTGCCGCAGGGAGCGCCTTGGCCTTGGCATTCGGCTTCGCTGGAGCTGCCTTTGCTTCGGATTTGGCTTTAGCTTTTGCCTTTGGTTCCGGAGCTGGGGTAGCTGCTGCCTCATGCTTGAAAGGACAATTCTCTCTTGAGCACGAGCCTGTGTTCTTGAACGAGTAGCATATCCTGTTTCCTCCTCCTCCAGATGGACTTGGAGTTCTCGTCCTCGGCGTAAAGGGTCGCTCTGGAGTCTTCTTCGAGTGACTGAATGGGCACTTGTCACCATTTCGACACCCTGCATCTGTGAAATGGAACTTGCAGCGGATTTGCTTCTTGCTCTTGTCGCCTCTGTTGTCCGCTGACTCACTCCTCGTCTTCTTCTTGGGCTTTGGCTTGGTCTTCGCATGACTCTTCGCTTTGCTTTGAGGTAGTACAGGTGTTGCTTTATCCGGCTTGGTCGGCGAAGCCTTGACCTTTGCGGATGGAGCTGCGTTAGGCGTTGGTTTCTCAGGTACCTTGGCCGGTGCAGCAAGCAAATCCTTGCCCTCAAGCATCTGGCGCAAGCCAATTTGGGTCTGAGTGAGATTTGATTGTTCTCGTCTCCGCATGATGGTACGGTCGATGATCTTCATCAGATTGTCGTACGATCGGTCTTCATGATTGTAGGGCAAGTGTTCGTAGTGCATGCCCAACTCCATCTTCATTGCGGGAGAGTCTTTGATCTTGCTGTACAAGCAATCACGGAGAGCTGTTTTGGATGGTATGTCTTCTGGCCTCATCCGTCCCAGAACTTCCAACCACGTCTGCTTGAACGTATGAAGCTTGTTGTCGCCTTGGTACTGGAGCTTCACCAGATACTCGAGAGTGATGATCATGTCGAGACGATCATGCGTTCGAAAACTTTCATACATCATCGCAATGATTTGTCGTCCTTTGATGATCTTCCCTTCGGGCCTGCTGATGTAATCGTTGGCCTTCCGGTTTACCTCCAGGTACAGATCAGCAGATTTGTCACCACCAGCGCGTAGCATTGCGACCATTGCGATCCCCAATTTGACGTCTACGCTCTTGAACTTCTTGTGTCCTGAATCGTTCAGTGCTTCGACATCAGGGAATGGGTTGAATGCTGGTGCCAGCCATAACATCCAGTCCTCATGATTTGGATCGGCTGATGCTCCTAAGACATTCGCCGTGCATACGGATCGCCAGTTGTTGAGGTGAGTGAGAGTAGGCCATGGAGGAACGGTCACTTTGTCGGCCTCCCTCCTGGAAATTCTCACCTCCGTGACTTCAGGATCTGCGTCTCCATCAGGATCACGCGCATGAGAGCCAGGATCCGATTCAGGTTTGCCTCCACCGCTTCTCTTCTTATCATCATCATCATCAGGCGGGTCTGGAGGGTCATACCCCGTGCCGGTTCCTTCATCATGCTCTCCCTCTTCATTCTCGTCGCCAGCTTCGTCACCGTCATCGTCTCCATTATCCTCCTGAATCGTTTCAGCGAATAATCTCCACTCATCACGATCAGCTCTGAGACGCTGTTCGGCTTTCTGGGCCTTGAGTACTTCGCTTCGCAGATCGGCAATCTTCTCCTCGTACCGTTCCGCGACCTCTTTCTCGATCTGACGTCTCCTTGCTTCATGAATGGAATCGTCATAGGCAATAGGGGGACCGATGAGGTCGTTGCCCTTCGTAGATGCGGTGATGCCGTCGACACCAACAGGTCTTGAGGAGCTGGCAGATGCTGTGGACTTCGATCCCAACATCCCGCGATCCTCCAAGAGTTCGCGTAGCTGTCGATCACGCACGGCTGCCGCATCACTTTTCCCATGAAATCCGCTTGGTATGCCAAACAGAGTGGCTGCACTAGGCGTGGAACGCGCAAGTGCTGGGCTGCTAATACCTGGCACGTAGTGCTCGGGCATTGCATCCGCCACGATTGGCATTGAATTGCGGCCAGTGAAGAAGTTTCCACCGGTAAATGGAATTCCATCCATCACAAGGTTCTTGTCCTTGTCCGATTCCGAGAATGCGAACTTCTCTTTGGCGACTGGACTAACTTGACTTGGGGACCGTATTTCAGGGGATCGTACCTCACCTCCTACGGAAAATGCAGGCACTACTTCCTTTCCTACGTGCTCCCAGCCAGACTCAGTAGTCCTCGAAGACATGGGCATGCTTGAAGGCCGTGTCGCTCCTCCATAGTTGGAGTTCCGCGCTGCCTCCAATTCGCTGCGTGTCCTCGCTTGAAGATCTTCTTGTGCTTTGAGCGTTTTCCTGAGTTCACTCAGCTCGTCGTGCAAGGTAGGCAGTGCTCGCCTTGCATGATCTTCATTCTGATGAAGTCGGTCCTCTGCATCTTGCATCCTCCTCACAGCCATTTTGCGGTACTCTTCCTCTTCACCAAGACGTTCGCGAAGCCGAAGTCGTTCTTGATCAATGGCTGCGCTGTTTCCAGCTAGCCCTTGGATCTCGTTCACGGCCCGCAACTCCTGGTTCTTGACCAAGTGGAATCGTTCCTGCATTGCTTGTAAGGCTTGTTCCGAACTTGCTGTGTTCGACCGGAGGAACAAGTTCTCTCTGGCATGTTCATGAAGTTCATGAGTCAGACGCTCATACTCACGTGCCATAAGCTCACCATCGCCTTGCGCTCTTGCCTCCAACTGCACAAAGTTAGTGGCTGCTTCCGTGCGGAACACGTGTAGCTGTTGAGCTAACTCCTCGGCAACGGCATGTGCTTGACGTTGTTGAGCAGAGTTCTGTTCATCCATGCGAAACAAAGCTGTTTCATAGTCTCGCTTCATCTCCTGATTGACATTGTTGATGTGCCTCATGGCTAAGCATGCATGGTCACGTTGTCGTTCCAATTCTTCGATGCGAATTCCAGATCCTTCATCTTCTTGTTGCATCTCCTTGATCTTGTCCATCAGGGTCTGGACAACTCCTTCGTACTCTTGCATCTGACTGCGATAGTACATCTGCTGCGCAAGGTTCGATGCTTCGAACTGTTGCGAAATCGTCAGCTCCTGATAAGCATTCGGACCATCGGCTATGGCTGGCGTGGCCACCGATGACGCATCACCACGTGCTGGGATAGTGTCCAGAGTCATATCCAGATCGTCAGCATCGCGTGGTTGGTTGGTAACCATCCGATTCCAAGTCATGGACTTGTCACGCCCACGAGTAACCGAAGTCCTTGATCGTGCTGAAGAGCTTCTCGAAGATGATGGTCTTGACTTCTTTTCCAAGGTCTTCACTCCTTTGTCCTTGGCCCTGGACGTAGTCCGAGGTGCCTGAAAACCAGACGCTTCGGCTCGTCGTTCGGGAGCCTTGCCCGTCCTCGAACCTGTGGATGTCGGACGCGAAGGCGTAGATGCTCTTGGTAGACTCTTTGCTTTCCCCTTGGGAACTGCCTTTGCAATGGCAAGCGCAGAAGATTGACCTTTGTCATCTTCCGTGGAGCTATCAACGGATTGCACCACTGTGTCATCAGCTGTTGACTCACCAACGGCTGGCGCTGCCACATCGGCACCGAAAGTCATTGTCGTATCTTGGCTTGATCCCGAGTTCATTGTGGTCGTAGTAGATCAAGTAGTCGTTGCTGTAGAAAGGCAGAGCCGCGTACGGCTGATAACCTGCGTGGGGGATTGATCTCGACTAGGTTGCTGCTCTCCCCACCAGAGCTGTAATGAATGTAGGTGTGGCTGGCTTGCACTCTCCACAGACTGGACCCTGTCTCTCTCACACTTCCACACGTGCAATCCTATGCAGGCAGAACCGGCGGCCGTTCCTTTTGCACTCACTGCCGGCGGCGGTTCGTCTGTGCAACGGGATAGCTCTGATTGCTCAGGATAGAAGACACTTATAGCACTTAGCTATGGGCATTGACTTGAGCCAAACGTTGCGTGGGCGGTCACATAGAAAGGTAAAGATGAGGGACGCGTAGCGTGCCCCCTTAGAGTCGAGGGACGCGTAGCGTGCCCCCTTCTCTTGCACTTTACACGGTCTTGCTCACAGCTCTTATAGTGACACCTTAGAACTTGACAAGGCATCGCAGTCCGTTCGCACCTATTTTCGGAAACTCCCATATCTGGACCCTCCATCTACAATCTATTAGACCCCAAATGCCTCTTATTTAAGACCATATAACCCTATTTGAGGGTACAAGGATGGTCCTGGTAATTTAGGGTTTGGGGTTACGGTATAGAGTTTATAGGGCTTACTGTTCGCTGCTTTGTTTAGCGTCTATATACGGTTCAGGCATCAAGCATGACCGATTCTTGCTGTGTGCGGTTTAGGATGGTTGGGGCCAGTTGCAAAAAAAACTCCGCTAAGCTTTTGCGAGGCTCGGAGTTTATAGGTTTAGGGTTGAGGGTTTAGGGTTCAGGATTGTATCGGTTAGAGTCTCAGCCAGCCGGATTGCGACACTAACGATGCTCCTAGACCCTAAGGGTCCATGTACCTAAATAATATATACATTGGCCTTAAAGTACTCCCTATATGGGTACATGGGCCCACAAGGTATATACTATTTGGGTGCATGGACCCTCAGGGAGACCCGGGTTTGGAAACCCTACACACTTGTGGCTCAAGCTGACATCGAACAGCCAAAAAACAAAAAAAGCCGTGAAAATCAAAACCCCGAACACCTCAGCCAGAAACCCCTAAACCCTCAACCGATCTCGAACCCTAAACCCTCAACCCTTAACCCTCAACCACTCTTGAACCCTTAACCCTGAACCCTAAACCCTATTAAGTCCCCCCGATAGCCACCTCTACACCTCTAAAGCACTCTGCGAAGGCACCCGCCGGTGAAGCGTCCGCCATGCGAGGCATCGCCCCAAGCCGTGGGCTCGCCATTCTCGTCGTCTCTCCTGGATTTGGTGCACTGGCCTTTCGTTTAGAAGGCTGTATGGACCCTAAACCCCTAAACCCCTAAATCCCAAACCCAGAAGCCCCCAACCTTAAGCCCTAAATCCCAAACCCAGAAGCCCTCAAACTGAAACCCTAAACCCGAAACTCAGAAGCCCTCAACACTAAACCCTTGTGGCATCTATGGTCAGAGTTTAGGGCTTAGATCCCCAGCTCCAACTTGCGAGTTGGGGTCCTTGCGTCCTAAACACTAAAGACCCGAAACCCTAACCACCGCAAAGGGCCCAGACCCAAGAAGGTGTGGCTCTGGGTCATGATGGAGGCTCAACGACTGAACCATAGTCTTTTAAGCTTAGGATTTAGGGTACTCTAAGCCGCGAGCAGAAGGGGGTCTGAGGGGACTAGCAACAGTGTTCCTGTTGGTTCCCTAATATGTGTGCGGCATAGAGCGTCCATCATCTAAGAACTCAAGCCACGATCATACACCTGTAGTGACACTGAAACTTATAATAGCCCTTTAGACAGGAAATCTAGTCAGCCACCATCTTAAGCGTAAGGTTACGACTTCAGGGGCCCAAGACAATCCCATTATACTATAGATAGAATAAAGGAACTCCCCAAAATAGTCTTTCCAAGGCCTCTATACCACGGCCCTACTCTATCCCTTATAGACCCCTTCAAGGAACCCTTTAAAAGGAAGCGTATGTCTTTCCCCTATAATAGACCTTATGGTAGTCGTCTATAGTAGTAGGGCCCAAAGCCCAAGTCCTGGTGGTGGTCTGCTGCGAGCCATCCAGCTGGAGCCTGGGTTGCTCTGGCCATGGCTTCTGAAGATTACGAGGTGCGAGTAGGAACCCCTAAGAAACAAGGTTTAGGATTTTTGTATGGTCATTTAAAGACCCTCAGAAACAAGGTTGGGGTTTTTTTGGCTTCTGAAGATTGCGAGGTGCGAGCAGGAAACCCTCAGAACCAAGGTTTAGCGTTTAGGGGTTTAGGGTTTTAGGGTTCTGGGGTTTAGGGGTTAGGGTTTAGGGATTAGGGGTTAGGGTTTCGGGGTTTAGGGTGTTTTAGGGGCCATTTAAAGACCCTGAGAAACAAGGTTTAGAGTTGTTTAAAGCTTTTGAAGACTGCGAGGTTTGAGTAGGAACCTCTAAGAAACGAGGTTTAGGGCTTTTTAAGGCCACTCGAAGACAATATCCCCGGTGCCGCCCGGTACCGCGTAAGTGGGCTCCAAGGTTTCGCCTACTTAAAGGATCACGGGACTTAGTAACTAGGGTTATAATTAGGGTAACTATACTTATAATCCCAATTAAGGTACTTATAACCTTACTTACTAAGTCCCATGATCCTCCAAGTAGGGTCTTGACCCCAGAAACCCAGGATCCTCAGCACGCGGGGCCCTGGTTCAGGGTTTCGGGGTTTCGGGTTCTTCTTATAGTTGATGGTTTAGGGATGAGGTTTCTCTTATAGTTTATGGTTTAGGGTTTAGGGTTCTTCTTATAGCTGATGGTCTCGGGATGAGGGTTTTTCTTATAGTTGATGGTTTAGGGTTTAGGGCTCTTCTTATAGTTGATGGTTTAGGGCTGAGGGTTTTTCTTATAGTTGATGGTTTAGGGTTCAGGGTTCGTCTTATAGTTTATGGTCTAGGGATGAGGGTTTTTCTTATAGTTTATGTTTTAGGGTTTAGGGTTTAGGGTTCTTCTTATAGTTTATGGTCTAGGGATGAAGGTTTTTCTTATAGTTTATGGTTTAGGGTTTAGGGTTCTTCTTATAGTTTATGGTCTAGGCATGACGGTTTTTCTTATAGTTTATGGTTTAGGGTTTAGGGTTCTTCCTATAGTTTATGGTTTAGGGATGAGGGTTTTTCTTATAGTTGATGGTTTAGGGTTGAGGGTTCTTCCTATAGTTTATGGTTTAGGGATGAGGGTTTTTCTTATAGTTGATGGTTTAGGGTTTAGGGTTCTTCTTATAGTTGATGGTTTAGGGATGAGGTTTCTCTTATAGTTTATGGTTTAGGGTTTAGGGTTCTTCCTATAGTTTATGGTTTAGGGATGAAGGTTTTTCTTTTAGTTTATGGTTTAGGGTTTAGGGTTCTTCTTATAGTTTATGGTCTGGGGATGAGGGTTTTTCTTATAGTTGATGGTTTAGGGTTTAGGGTTCTTCTTATAGTTGATGGTTTAGGGATGAGGGTTTTTCTTATAGTTTATGGTTTAGGGTTTAGGGTTCTTCTTATAGTTTATGGTCTAGGGATGAGGGTTTTTCTTATAGTTGATGGTTTAGGGTTTAGGGTTCTTCTTATAGTTGATGGTTTAGGGATGGGTTTTTCTTATAGTTTATGGTTTAGGGTTTAGGGTTCTTCTTATAGTTTATGGTCTAGGGATGAGGGTTTTTCTTATAGTTTATGGTTTAGGGTTTAGGGTTCTTCTTATAGTTTATGGTCTAGGGATGAAGGTTTTTCTTATAGTTGATGGTTTAGGGTTTAGGGTTCGTCTTATAGTTGATGGTTTAGGGTTTAGGGTTCTTCTTATAGTTGATGGTTTAGGGATGAGTTTTTCTTATAGTTTATGGTTTAGGGTTTAGGGTTCTTCTTATAGTTTATGGTCTAGGGATGAGGGTTTTTCTTATAGTTTATGGTTTAGGGTTTAGGGTTTAGGGTTCTTCTTATAGTTTATGGTCTAGGGATGAAGGTTTTTCTTATAGTTTATGGTTTAGGGATTAGGGTTTTTTCAAGAAGCCACCACCCCCGTTTAGGGCTAGGGGGGACTCTTGGGGTAAGGATTTTAAGAGACCCAGAAGTAGGGTGAAGAAGGGTCCCGTGGGCCAAGCCCCAAAGCCTAAACCCCAAAGCCAAACCCAAAACCCCAAATCCTAAACAACCCTAAACCACCCTAAACCCAAAACCCCAAAGCCTAAATCCCAAACCTATACCCGAAACCCCAAACCACCCTAACCACCCTAAACCCGAAGCCCCAAACCCTAAACCCCAATAGAGTGCAGTTGCATGTGGGCTGAGGGTTTAGCACGCGGGGTTTAATGTCTGCGGAACGCTCGGGGGATCTTGACTTACACATCATGCGGGCATTAGACAAGGGTTTCATTCAAGCATAGTTTAGAGATACTTCTAATTATTCGAATCTCCATGGCATGTTCCCCACCAAAAACCCTAGAACCCGAACAGTTAGGGCTCCGGCTGAGGACTTTAGGGCTAGATGAACTACGGCTTGAGGGCTACGCCACGTAACCCCAAGCCCCATAAACCCGAAGCCCGGAACCCAACTTGGTTCGTGTGTCGGTGTCCTAAGGGCTGAATACCCTCGCCCCAAAAAAGCTAACCTTTTCAATTATGCCAGGATTTTGCAAACCCCAAAAGGTTCACGGTTACCTACTCAGCTATGAATACCCTCGCCCCAAAAAAAGCTAACCTTTTCAATTATGGCAGGATTTTATAAACCCCAGAAGGTTCACGGTTGCCTACTCAGCTACTAAGCCTGAAGAAAAACCCTAAACCCTTTACAGACCCCCCTAAAGAACCGCTAAACCCTTTGAAGAACCCTTAAAGAACTCCCTAAACCCTTCAAAAAACCCCTAAAGACACCCTGAACCCTTTAAAGAACCCCTGAACCCTTTGAGCTACTAAGGTGTGTGTTCCATGTGTCAAATCGTCGATGCCGAGCAACAGTCCAAGGCTACATCTCGCCTGCTTTACGTTTAAGGACGAAAGACGGAGGGTCTTTCTGGAGGGTTTAGGGTTGAGTTAGGGTTTAGGGTTGAGGGTGTAGGGTCCGTTAAAGGGATCAAACAAAGGGGCAAGAGCTTAGGGTTTTGGGGCTTTGGGTTTGGGTTTAGCGCGCCGGGGTTAGGGTTCATGGTTCAGGGTCCAAATGTGACGGTTTGGGGTTTTGGGGTCGATATGGAAAGCACTGTGTACATAACAAGACGGGGACCAGAAACCAACGCACTCGCACCTTAAAGCCCCTATCACAACTGCAAGGGCCCTAAAGCCAACACAAAGAGAAGACCCTATGATACCCTAAACCTCAAACCAAAACAGCAAACCATAAACGCTAAACTGCGCATGTCTGAGTCCAAAAGCAGGAACCTCCACACTAATAGACGAATAGAAAACCCGAATCCAGACCCTAGGATTGAGGGTTTGGGGTCCAGGGCTGAGGGCTTTTCCTTGCAAGATGGACAAGCTGAGAATAAACAGGCGAACTTCTCCCAAAACCTGTTTACAACCCCAATATAGTTCTGATAAGACCCTTGCAAAGCCCTTATATAAATCTCTTACAAACCCATGAAAACACCCTACGAAGGCCTGTGAAACGCGAAAAACACAAAAAACAAAAAAAATACAAAAAAAATCGGGCCAGCGGCCTCTTCCATAAACCCTCGACTGGCCTAAACCCCAAGCCCTAAACTTCCCCCAAACCCTAAACCCGAAACCCTAAACCCCTATAAACCCTACCTGTAGCCGCAAACACCTACATTTTTAGGGAACTATATATATAGAAACCATAATAAGGAGCTCTAAAAAGGTAGGTCTGTTCGGCTACAGGCAAACCCCAAACCCTCACATTGCGGAGGCCTCTTCTCCGAGGCAAGGCTCGTCTGCCCGAAGTGCTGAAGGAAGCTCCTCCTGGGTTTAGGGCTTGGGTTTAGGGTTTAAGGTTTTACGGTTGGCGTTGAGGGTTTAGGGTTTTTTTTTTAATGTGTAGTGACTTTTCCGTCTGCCAGCAGTCGGCCTACACACCATGACAATCACCAATTCAGCGATCATCAAACAGAAAAGCACTCAGTACTTCATGGACGACCAGATGATCATCGACGAGTGACATCCACGATGCTTTCATCGGACGACTCATCTTCCGAGGAATCATCTTCAGGGACACCAGACACCTCCAGGGCACCATCGTCATTCACCGTGTGGCCAGTCGAGCTGAACGAGGGAACTTCAGCAGGCACCATCGAAACGACTTCTTGACCTCGTGCATTCTTCTTCTTCAGCAGAATCAGACCCTGCACCTCGTTCAGCACCTCGATCTTCGGCATCAAGTTCACGGTGCGCAGAATCGTTGGGAGGGGCAGGATCACCACGTTCGGGAGCAGGGTCACGGCTGCGACTGCGTTCTGGACGGGCACGGCCACGCGGTAGTTCTTCAAAGGGTGTGGCAGCCACTAAGTCACCCAACGTAGCCGTGGGGCATAGTACTGGAGGCGGGCGAGGCTGGAGCGCACGACGCCGATGACGAACACGGTATCGTGCTGGAAGAGGACGAGGCGAAGTGAAGGCCGGCATGTTCTCAACCTGTGACGACTCATCTACTTGTATGAGATACAAGTCTTGATCGTCTTCCGAAGGCCATAATCCCCCCGGTAGTGGACTTCCATTTTGGGCATGGAGAGCTCGAGCATGATGTCGCCAGCTTCGCCTCCTGAGTCCCACCACAGTGTGCGGGGAGAACTGGGGAAGACTCTGCCAAAGCGCCTCGATAGTGGGAGGAAAGCCAGGTTGAAGAAGAGCAGCTGCTTGTCCCGTGACCTGTGTGGTTCCGGACGAACTGGGTCTGTCAGCGTACTGGGCCTCATGGTTGATGTGGCTCCAGAGTGTTTGTTCCATAGACGGGGCATTGAACGCAAGAGCCCCCGCAGGGACCTGGATCCAAGTGAGCGTCTCCTCGATGGCAATACCCGTTAGCCGCGTCAGATGCTGTAGACGACGTTGTCGCGCGGTAAGACGGTGTAAGAGCTCAACCACATCAGCGCTCGTTGCGTGCACTAGCTCTCTGTTGACGGCATCGCGAATCACCTCAGAGGGCATCAGCGGCGCAGAAGAGGACGTCGTCGATGTAGTTGATGGCCAGCAGGGGGAAGTCAGCCAGGGCTCCCTGTCGTAAATCTCCCCAATTTCCGGAGAAACCAAGTTCGTCGAAGTTGAGGTGGTCCACGTAACCAGTTGTAGGAGTTCCACGAAGTCACCCCCACTACTAGTGTCACCATGTTCATCAACACCCGACACATGTAGCCAAATAGAAGGAGACGGCGAGGGGCAGGTAGTCGACGTGGAGGTCGTGGAGCTCGTGCTCGTAGGAGTGTCTGTCGCATGCTGTTCTCGCCAGATTCCAAGAAGCTCCCCATCAAGGGCACGTTCCTCATCATGTGACATTCGACGAGTTGAGGGATCACTGCCAGTGTCCCCCATTGTGTCTACCACCTCAGGCAGAGCACCAGCATCTCCGGAGCCACGTGAAGATCCACTCTGGGAAGGAGCTTCGTTGCTTGAGGAAGCTCTGGACCGACTACGCGAGCGGGAGGGCCGACAAGGAGAGGTTCCCGCACTGGGCTCAACTCTGCGATGAGAGTTGGAAACATCAGTGGAGGAACCTGCCTGGGCTGAGAGAGACGGCACCTGTTGGCCGGCATCATCTTCCACCCCAGCCTCTCGATTGCATTCTCCTGGCTGCAGTCCCGCACGCATGTGTCGCTCGAGGTGCTCCACAAACACGGGGACATACCCACGGACCCAGTTGAACAACTGATATTGTGCCAACTGCGGTCGCGGCACACGCTGTATTGGCAGATAGCCACGTGCTTGGAGTCGTCGTACGAGCACCAGGTGTAGAGCTTCAAGACAAGCGAGTCCATCCTCAAGTCGCCTGACCAAGCATGCTATCGCCCATCGAGACTCCGGCCCATTGTCGCGATCATTCTCTCTATCAAGTGTCTCGAGAAGTTGTTCAATGCTATCTACACCAGCACGATTGACACCAGCTTCTTGAAGAGAGGCTCGTTCTGCTCCAGTCATCTGCATCAACATAACGGTGTCTGGCTCTGCTGGTCGTACCGTGGGCAGCAATCCTTCATTGGGCAAGAGGCTCGGCAATGTAGAAGAGGAAGTCGTTGAGGTAGAAGTGCTCCAGGACGACCAACTCCACGACCACGTCGACGATGAAGTATCCCAAGAATACCAGTTATTGTCACCCCAGTCACCATGCCCAGACCACTGAGTGGAGGAGTCAGCAGGCTCATCAGACTGGTTTTGCACTGAGGACGACCACCATGAAGAGTGCCATTCATGATTGGCCCAAGGGTCCGGCTCGGTGGCGATGTTGGCCGCATGTTGCTGAGCTGAAGGAGCCGGCTCAGGTACATCAGACTCAGCACCAGTCTGGTGTCCAAGGAAGACCGCTAGAGCTTTCGGGTCCATGTCAGCTAAGACGGTCGCAGAGTCGCGGGTGCGTAGTTCATCACGTGCTTGTTTGCCCTTGACATAGTCCAGAAGCCAGACAGGGCGCCAAGTTCCTTCAGCATAGGCCTTCATGCGAGCGGCCTTTCTTGCCTGTCTTTTGGGCCCCATGCCACCTCGGTGAGCTCTCATCTCAGCTTCAGAGCGAGCGCGAGCATGCCAGACACCATGTCGCCAGAAGCCAGGTGCCGACGGACACGAACTGGAAGAGGAGGAGTTCTGGCAGGAATCCCCTTCATCCGTCCCAAATCGGGAGCTCCCCGCCGAGGTGGAGGTGTTGGATTGTCCGCGTGAAGCCACCCCGGCCCTAACCTGAAAGCGATCACCATAAAAGGTAACAGCCTTGACGGTGCGTTCCCCATCAACATGCACATCACCCCCAGTTACTTCAAACGCAGAGGGTTCCGGGTTGCCGACTTCTTCTGGAGTTCCAACAGGACACTGAGAATCAGCAGCATGAGGGTTCACAGCAGGAGGAGGCGGATGATCTTCAACCCGTGCGCGGGCTTCTGCTTTAAGACGTTCACGAAGGCGACAACGAACAGACCCGTCTGCATGATGCCATCGATCAACTCCTCCACGCTCACGGCCTGCTCGAGATGTCATCCCAATGAGTGGAATATCCCTGGCGGGTGCACTGGCTGATGCATGCGGGTTGACATCCTCGTCAGCATGTGCCTGGGTGGGTCCTCGAAGGAGAGTGGCAGGATCTCGTCCAAGCATACGATGTCCTCCTCGAAGTCCTCTCGTATCAATGACTTTCGCAAGCCAGTCGTCATCGTTGGAGGAGGAGGGGGTAGAGGAACTCGGCAGCGAACAAGTCGAGGAACTCGGCAAGGCCTGCAAGGGGGATGCAGACGACGAGGAAGGAGTAGAGGACCAGGGTCCGGCAGATGTCGAAGAGCTCGGCAATGATGAAGAAGACATAGATGACGAGGAAGGA
>CAJNDT010001779.1:952500-1104049 GCA_905221615.1 Symbiodinium sp. CCMP2592 | reverse complement strand
ACGCTCATGCATGAGTGGCAAGCCAATGCGCCAACAGATGTTGCCCGAAATGTTATTTGGGCGGCATCGCGTAGATCAAGCTATGCAAAATTGTTGCACATGCACTCACGCAGCTATATATAGGGCGCCCCTGCGAAATGATATTTGGGCCTATAGCTGTGGCAAATCTCACTCAGATGTTGCCCGAAATGATAGTTGGGCCTGAGCAATATATCAAGCTATGTGAAATCGCAAAAGTTGCCCAACGAATCGAACTGAACCGCTTCTTGTTTTACCGCCCCGCCAGCCAGCAGTTATACTGCAAGAGCCACCTTTGCAGCACTCGGAGCGACAGCGTAGCGGCGTGCACGGCCCCACGGGCACATTTCATGACTTTGCCGACAAAGTCCTCCTCGAGATTGCACCCGGCGTACCGGGGATTCAATCGGCTGTATGTCAATCTGCAAACGCATTCGCAATGATATTGATGAAACTTTGGCCTGATCTTATACCTGAGTGCGGTTCTGCTCATATTCTTGATCGTTAGCACAGTCCATGCTTGCATGTAATCACATATTTAGACGGGAGGCCGTGGCTCCAGCATCTCGAGATATCGCGATGCCAGGGCCAGGTAGGAGTGGCAATACCATCTGCCGAGCCTTGGATCATCACAGACTTCTACAAAATTCGTTTTTGCACAACAGGGCTCCACACACACGCAACACCGGTGCAGCAACGGTTCTGCTGCGCCAGCATTGCCTGCTCATCCGACAGCCAGATTGAGCAGGCGTCCAGCAAATTCGAGAATGCTGTGATCGACCAGGCATTCACTGCCGCCAATCGAAGCTCGGGAATCGTTTGGCAAACCTCCTTAGGCCCAAATCCTATACAAACCACAGCTGAATACAAGCGTGGACCGCAGATCGTCAAGCAGAGAATATCGCAAGGCAAGAGGCAGACAGCCGTTCGGCTAAGTACGCCATCCTTATATAGGCACATGCAATGTTTGTGCTTTGCTCCCTTTGCGCTCTCCCTATACTCTCCCTCTCTGCTGAATTATTGGTGTGCCAAGCAACAAGACACGGTTTGCATATCCTTTTCCCGGCCCCTTCGGGTACTCCAATGTGACCGCATCGATTCCCAGCTTCACCAAACCTCAGATATATTTTGCGGATGCAGCACGAATTGTCAGTACGGAGTGGTTCCAGCAGCCGAAAATACGAGCAGCTGGGTGACTCAGTCCATCAAGAATGCTGGGTCGGATATGGTGCTCCGTGCACCACATCTGAAAGTCCACATGCAGGTGATGCAACCTTTCATCCCACGTTTCGTAAGCCTGAAACTGCGGAGAAAACTTCGCCAGCTCCATAACATGAGACGCAGTGGCATCCCTCTCAGTTCTCAGATACAGGCAATGGAGCAAATCTGGATACTCACAGGAGTGGTGGTAGCCAGGAATTCTCCACATCCTCGAATACGACACTTTGCGGCGCAACATGCACGGCGGACACGCACTTGGTAATTGTCTAGAGCCTGAACGCAAAGTTAAAAGTTTCCAAACATAAGTCAAGCCTGGTGACGCGATGTTTGCACCAACGCCTAAGACAAACGAAGCAGCGCGTGCAATAAGTGACACCCGCGACACAACTCAAGCCAGCTCCACACCACACTTGCATTAGAGCACCATGCCGCCTAGCTACTATCATTCGAAGCTTCATCCAAGTCTGCCTGGTTATCGAAGCCCTCACGCATGTCAGCCCAATGCTTTCCAGGTGTGCTGCCATCGCACAAGCATCTCGGGCAGATTCTGCCGGCGTTCTGCTCACGAGGAGCATTGCTAGCAAGGTTCCCGTAGCTTCTACATTGTTCCAACCATTCCCTTTTGTGCTTCCAATCTCCCTTCGATATGACAGGGTGCATGGTCCATCCGTGTTGGCCTTCGCTGGCGGGGTCGCCACAAATCCGAAAGGAATCGGCGTAGTAGCGCTGTAGCGCCTGAAGCGTGATATTCTGGCCGTTGTCGTAGACAAATCTGTCTGATCGCACAACCTCAGCCATGATTCACACACACTGTGTGCATGTGCACATCCGCTGCACGCATACATAAGCGACGTCTGGAATTCACATAGATGCATTAGAGGAATCTAAAACACCGGCCAGGGCACACAGAACGGGAACTTCTGCAGCATCGAGTCGCCCCGGTGGATGGCCAAGGGCGAAAGCGACAGGATCAAGATGCTTTTGCTCCTCTTCCCAGTACCCTCATCGCCGTGAATCGACACGGCCACCGCTTTTTGCCTGGCCTCCTCCGGCCAGGACTGCACCGGATGATTCCTTGTATATGTTGCCGGATCGACATATGAAACATTCCACGTACTGCACTCTAGAAAACAAACAAGACACAGTCCACACACACTTGCATGCTGCGAGAAAAACGCATCCCCCATGGCTCGCTCTTGGCCTTCTGCCACCAGTCCAGCCAGTCGACAGTGCCCGCCCTTATTGATTGCGCAGTGTGGATGGAGAATTCAAAACATCACGACATCACCAACATGCGAGAGCATCTATTCCAATCTATGCATATGCACGCATGCAATGCCAGCAAGCATCAGCTCTGCGATCAAGCCAGAGCAAACCATGCTCTTAAAGAGAATATGAGGCAACAGCACCGGCAGCGTTTGCATGCACTTATTCTCAGTCGACTGGGCCCTCTTGCTCTTCTTCTTGGGGTTTCGCCTCCTCGGCAAACCAGCCCTCCTCAAGCGACAATTGATTTGTCGTCGCACTTCTTGTTCTCGTCGCGCTTCAGCACGCATATCTTTCATCATGAGGGACACCGAACTCAAAGGGCATACTAGTGGAGCCTCGGATATCCTTGCATACATTCCGACATGTTCTTTAGACGGCATACATATATTATTTATATTTAGACATCTAATATAATTCAGACCGGCGACATCGCTCTTCGAGGAAGATACAGCCTTGCTCAGTTGCTCCTCGATGTGTTGCGCACAACGTCCTGATGCGCCCAAACTCGCAGCCCACCTGGTACCTTGGAACCGGGCATCTGCGTGCATGATTTGCCAAGGCATGCAATGATATAAGGTATTATAACCATTGTGCAACAAGGCACTGGGGGTCACATTTGCATCCCCTGCTTCTGCGACGGCCGCAGACGCCACTTCTTGAAGAAGTCCGGAGCTGGCTCCCCGGCCCACGTGAAAACCGAGTGTTCTGCTCAACGCGCTTTTCCGCAATGAAAACTCGGCAAAAGATGGTCTTCTGGCAACAGAACCATCACTGCCAGCAGTCGCCTGATTTCTGTCCAGGCTCTTTTTCAAATGAACCAGTCTCTTCAGCAGCGGCATAGGAGCCCAGGCTGGGGTCAGACAGCACGAAAAGGAAAGCCATGATGACGTGTAGGGTGGGCTGCATGGGTGGGCTCGTGTAGGGTGTGGTGGTGCATGGTGATACATAGTGGCATGTTGCATACCAAAGTGCATAGGGTGGTCTTGCATGGTGCATGGTGGTATTGTGCATGGTCGCATTGGGGAGTGAATCATACAAGTAGTATTACAAGGTGACCGATGATCCAGAGGTTGAATGAAAGAGAACGTCATCGCATGACTCAACAAAAACTCTACATGGGGCTGGGTTGGCACCTCGAACATAAGAAGCATGGCCGTGCACACATATGCTCATGGACGACTGATGCCAGACTCAAGGACACGCGCTTCAGGCTTCAAGCCATGCATGACAAGTCGACTACACAAACCGCATCAATGCTTTTGGGGGATGATCGCACTTGATGCTGCCGGCCGGAAGTGACTCAAGGCAGGACTGCAGTACACTGCAAACCCCAGGCACTCCAGCATGCGGCGGCCTCCTGTAAGATGCACAGCACACTAATCATTGATGCAGAACGCCAACTTCAGGGTTTCGGTGTTTCGGACTTAGGACGCAGGATTTTGGAGCTTTGGGTTTAGGATCTACAAACACTTCCGGAACAAGGTAGCAAGAGTATATCTGCGATGGCAGCTAGTCACACAACATAGAGTGCCGCGCATGCTGTTCTCAAAAGATGAACTGCTGGCCGATCCCCGCTCACACTCAGAGCACACTGGTTTTTTCAGAGGCAGAGTGCTGAGCACAGCAACCCTCCAGCCATCAGCAGATCGAAGGAAAGGAAAAGGAGGCTTCCATGGGTCGGATGCAAAATAGCGGTTAATTCGGGAACCTTGATGGTATCAGCAGGCGGTATGAACCCCGAACACCAACACGTCCCAATTAGAATGATTGATGCAACCAAACCACACTATGCTAAACACTACATACATATATAGATGTATATGCCACTCCGAAAACGAGAAACCATGAAAACACATACATACAGACAGGGCTCAGCTAGGACCTACGGTTCGTTATAAGACGATTTACAGGGTTCTAGCTGTTTAGGATTCGACGTATTGTGCTATGTTTCCTACTCAACCGCTACCCACCCACCCACCTATCATACCTAGACCGGCTACAACCATATGCAGAAGCTACCATATATGCGCCTCGGTTTGCATCCGGACCTAAGCCTGTGCTGCAGCCTTTGCAGCCGACTTGGCTTTCTTGGCCGTCTTATTCGCGGGACGTCGCTCCGAAGCGATCCTGAGCCGAACAAGAATCGTGATCTATTTTACGAATAACATCAAGCTTCACATGGATCGACTGTCACACACAATATAAGCTGCACATGCCAACAAAAAAACATCCTATATATATACATCTGAAGCAAGAAGCAGGCCATTCGCCACTCGAAGATGCTTCTTGAAACCCTCCACAAACACGGTAGCCTAGGAGGTGTCGCATGCAGTGTGCCGAGAGGCAAGGGTCAAGGTCTGCACACACACACACACACACATACACTGCACATCGTAACCGAAACATCTGCCCAAGTCGCCTCCAGCAGGGCCGATTGCACATCGGCGGCCACTGGCTCTGTCCCCATGAGCTTGAGCTTCTTGCGACAAGCCCCGATGCCTTCGGCACAGTCCTTAATCTTCCCCATCAAAGCCTCCTGGCTCTCGAGGACCTCCAACCTCAGATTTCGGAGCAGATGCAACTTTGCACCGAGAAGGCTTTCCCGCTGAAACATGGTGTTCGCCTGCCTAGGCACTCTGCACACGTTTTCACGGCTTGCCCCTGGGCCGTGTTCGCCGCGGCCACCCACGACTTCACGAAAAGTCCAACGTTCTCTCCACTGCAGATCAACTCCATGTCGGATCCCTGCCCAGGCAGGCTATCTATCGAGCTGGGATATGTGCATGCATGCATGGGACTATCACGTACACACGACGCGTGTGCCTCCGGCTTCGGAACTTTCGCCTTCTTGGGCGGCGGCTGGGGGTCTTCCGTCGTCGTGCCGGGTGGCGCAGGCGCACTGCCTTTTCCCTTTGGAGCCGCCTTGCCGGGGGCCGGCACTGGCGGGTTCACCGAAGAAGTAGCCCCATCAGCAACTGGCAGGGCGCCGTTCATGGAGTCCAGCTGTGCCGCCACGGACGTGGCGAAGTTCGGGCAGACGCCCATGCTGATTGCGATTTCGTCCTCATTGTTTCCAACAGCACCGTGACATGAACTACTATACAACAGCATCCGGATCCGGACATGAGACAGTAGAAAAAGTGCCAAGACGCGATCGTACGAACCGTCAGGGTCCGTCGCTGGCGGCCGTAATATAGAAATGTCTCCATATCAGGATCATTCCGATCGCAACTGGTCCTGACACTTTCTGTTTTCATTAACTATTATGGAGCACACGGTACCCTAACTGAACTGCAAGACATGATCTTCACGCAACCGGTCCCTTTGGGCTCTGCTCTGCGTCTTGCAATGAAGGATAAGGCCTTCTGTTCGTTGCCCTCGTGAAAGGCGAGTATATCACGCCAGCAATAATATTCACCTGTGCATGACCACATCACATAGACCAACTAAGAAACCTTCCAAAAAAACGACACACATATTCGACAAACTCCCAGAAATATAGCACGGCTATACGTATAATATATATATATATATACATACATATGGATATACATTATCTTCTGTATTTCGTATATGCTATAATATGAGAAAACTTCAATATAGGAATATGCGGATCCACCTTCGTCTTTGCGCTCCTCCTCGCTCTGCCGGCGGAACTGGAGGGCACATTCCAAAGCCGCAGGGTTACCTTTGGGATGACGGGATCGATGAATACATCTTTACACTCTCAGACACACAACGTGTACATTAATAATCTCAGCTACAGAGTACACGAGGCTACGGCGATACCCGTCGTCATATAGTTAGTGCATATACAATAATATATAAGCCTGGCCACAGCCTGTCAGAACAAACTTCTGGAACATTGCCAAGCGCGGTCCGCCCTGCACCCACACCTTCTTCAACTCCACTGCTCCCGGTGAGTTCTCGCAAAAGCGTTGGAACGAGCGGTACTCAGTCCTGTGGGTGCTTGAGTTGACCACAGGTCCCGTCGGCGGGGCTTTCGTCACAGCGGTCTGCGGTGGCAAAGGCGTCGAAGGAGCAGGTCCTGTCGGCGGGGCTTTCGTCACAGCGGTCTGTGGCGGCAAAGGCGTCGAAGGGCTCGCAGTGCTCGGCGGCGGCAAAGGCGTCGAAGGGCTTGCTGTGCTTGCCGGCGGCAAAGGCGTCGAAGGGCTTGCTGCTGTGCTGGCCGGCAAAGGCGTCGAAAAAGGGCTTGGCGGCAAAGCCGGCTGCGAGTCGATGATCTTCGTCTTGTCAACGGCCTCGACTCCAGCATCAGGGGCTTTTGCAGCAGCCACAATGCTGGCCATGGTCTGCTGAATGGCCGCAAGCCCCGCTGCATCAACACCATGGCTCACCGCCGTGCTGAGAACCGTCGCCAGCATCGTCGTCATGGCATCACTCGTCGGCTTTGCTGCAGCTGCTGTCGTCTGCTGCTGAAGCGGCACAGTCGGCAACGGCATCGGCTGGGGTACTGCCGGCGGCCCCTTCGGCACAGGTTGGCTGATGTCGGAGTCGACGGAATCCGCATCACTGGTCAACGACAGCGAGCTGCTCGAGCGGTACCGCGACCAGAAGTTGCCATACATCGCCTTCTCCTGCAAGGTCAGCTCCGGCAGCGCATACTCATCCTGTTGAATGAGAAATACAAAGAAAAATCATGCCAAATTATTATAGATCGCAGAAAATCACAATTAGCTGCTTTGCATAAGGCTTGACATATCACGAACCATCACTGCTCTACGTGGTGAATGTCCTTCACAGCAGCAGCCTTCGGCTTCGTCCTTGCCGCACTTTTCGCTTTCGCCGTCACGGGAGTCGGCGACGGCGACGGTGCCTTCACCAGCAGTGCTGCTGACGTGTCCGGTGCAACCAAGCCCTGCGAGACAGATCGCATTTCGGTCGGCACCAGAAAACACACACAGAAAGAAAATGTCACACTGCATGCATTATATTATGTGTCCCATACGACGGTGATACATCCTACACGTCGTGTGTGGTCTAGGGTTTAAGGGTTAGGGTTTAGGGTTTAGGGTGTATACATAGACCGGCCACGGACTCAGGTTTTGCGAATATTCCAGACAACATTAACAACGGAACCTGCCTGGGAGACTCGAGCCACCTTTGATGTGTCATCAAAGGAAGCAGCCGAAGCCAGTGTTGACACAGCGCTGCGATTCAGCCGGGGCGGGGGTTCGGGCGTGTCATTCACACTGATTGGCTCCTCCTGATCCATCTGCGTTTCAAGCTCTTGCACCATCTCCAAAATGGAGGGAGTTCCAGGCTGCTGCAGGAGCGTCCTTGCTGGCGGAAGGTTCTGCGGAACTGCACACGGAGCTGTCACCTCTTGCGGTCCACTTGCTGGCGGAAGGTTCTGCTGAACTGCACTAGGCGGAGCTGCCACCTGCTGCTGCGGTCCACTTGCCGGAAAGTTCTGCGGCGGATCTGCACTAGGAGCTGCCACCTGCTGCGGGGGGCCACTTGCCGGAAGGTTCTGCGGGGGCACTGCACTTGGAGCTGGCACCTGCTGCTGAGGGGGGCCACTTGCCGGAAGGTTCTGCTGCGGGGGAACTGCACTTGGAGCTGCCGTCTGCTGCGGGGGGCCACTTGCCGGAAGGTTCTGCTGCCAGGGAACTGCACTTGCAGCTGCCACCTGCTGCGCACCTGCTGGAAGGTTCTGCTGCGGAACTGCACCTGGAGCTGTCATCACCTGCTGCTGTGGTACACTTGCCAGGAGAAGGTTCTGCTGCGGAACTGCACAAGGAGCTGCCACCTGCTGCGGTCCACTTGCCGGAAGGTTCTGCTGCGGAACTGCACTTGGAGCTGTCACCTGCTGTGGCGGAAGGTTCTGCTGGGGAACTGCGCACGGAGCTGCCGCCTGCTGCGGTCCACCTGCTGCTGGCGGAAGGTTCTGCTGGGGAGCTGCACAAGGAGCCGCCATCTGCTGCATTCCACCTGCTGCTGGTGGAAGGTTCTGCTGCGGAGCTGCACAAGGAGTTGCTACCTGCTGCGGTCCACCTGGAAGGTTCTGCGGAACTGCACCCGGAGCCACGTGCTGCGGTCCACTTGCTGGAGGAAGGTTCTGCTGAGCTGGACTGGGCGGAGCTGCCACCTGCTGTTGCGGTCCACTTGCCTGAAAGTTCTGCGGCGGAACTGCACTACTGGGAGCTGCCACCTGCTGCGGGGGGCCACTTGCCGGAAGGTTCTGCTGCGGAACTGCACTAAGAGCTGCCACCTGCTGCTGCTGCTCTCCACTTGCCGGAAGGTTCTGCGGCGGAACTGCACTAGGAGCTGCCACCTGCTGCGGGGGGCCACTCGCCAGAAGGTTCTGCGGAACTGCACTAGGAGTTGTCACCTGCTGCTGCGGTCCACTTGCCGGAAGGTTCTGCGGCGGAACTGCACCAGGAGCTGCCACTGCCACCTGCTGCTGCTGCGCTCCACTTGCCGGAAGGTTCTGCGGCGGAACTGCACACGGAGCTGTCACCTGCTGCTGCTGTCCACTCGGCGCAAGGTTCTGCTGAACTGCACTAGGAGCTGTCACCTGCTGCTGCGGTCCACTCGGCGCAAGGTTCTGCTGAACTGCACTAGGCGGAGCTGCCACCTGCTGCTGCGGTCCACTTGGCGGAAGGTTCTGCGGGGGAACTGCACTGCTGGGAGCTGCCACCTGCTGCTGCGGTCCACTTGGCGGAAGGTTCTGCGGGGGAACTGCACTAGGAGCTGCCAGCTGGTGCTGCTGCGGTCCACCTGCTGGAAGGTTCAGCTGTGGAACAGCACCATCACGTGGCTGCAGCATCGTTGACCTTGTATAATCAGCAAGACTATATACTATAATCTAAGGCTATCCAGAACTTCTTAATTAATTCATTGAGAAATAATCTCTCTATACATATATATATATATATATGTATATACACACATATATTATATATGACATATATATGTTTACATAGGTATGTCAATATTGATCCGGCAAATACCACAAAGGGAAGCTCAATCCGCGGCTGCATTCTTATGTACCTGCTGTCCCTTTCCCATGGCAGTATGACAATAAGTAGCCTCCGGCACCCACCTGTCGCTTAATATGTAGTCCCCCCGAGCTGCGGGTTGCGCTCGCTTTTGTGTTTGTGTTTTGTGCCCGCAGGCACACCCAGCCTGTCCCCTGCGATAGCGCTTGCGATTTTTTGTGGTGTGCGTTGTGACCAGCCTCGCCGCTTCCCCTCCTACATATGTCAGTGGTCTTTTCCATGCAACGCGGTAGCGCTCGCGAAATTTCTGCGGTGTTGTTTTTTTGTGCCCAGGCTCGTGTGTTCCGATGATTCCAAGGGGGTAGCCCCCCCCCCCGCGGTAGCGCTCGCGAATTTTCTGTGGTGCGGTTTTGTGCCCAGGCACGTGTGTTCCGATTATTCCAAGGGGGTAGCCCCCCTCCGCGGTAGCGCTCGCGAATTTTCTGCGGTGTGTTTTCTGTGCCCAGGCACGTGTGTTCCGATTATCACAAGGGGGTAGGCCCCCCCCGCGGTAGCGCTCGCGAATTTCTGCGGTGTGTTTTCTGTGCCCAGGCACGTGTGTTCCGACTATTCCAAGGGGGTAGGCCCCCCCCGCGGTAGCGCTCGCGAATTTTCTGCGGTGTGTTTTCTGTGCCCAGGCACGTGTGTTCCGATTATTCCAAGGGGGTAGGCCCCCCCCGCGGTAGCGCTCGCGAATTTTCTGTTGTGTGTTCTTGTGCCCAGGCACGTGTGTTCCGATTATTCCAAGGGGGTAGGCCCCCCCCGCGGTAGCGCTCGCGAATTTTTTGTGGTGTGTTTTTGTGCCCAGGCACGTGTGTTCCGATTATTCCAAGGGGGTAGGCCCCCCCCGCGGTAGCGCTCGCGAATTTTCTGTGGTGTGTTCTTGTGCCCAGGCACGTGTGTTCCGATTATTCCAAGGGGGTAGCCCCCCTCCGCGGTAGCGCTCGCGAATTTTCTGCGGTGTGTTTTCTGTGCCCAGGCACGTGTGTTCCGATTATTCCAAGGGGGTAGGCCCCCCCCGCGGTAGCGCTCGCGAATTTTTTGCGGTGTGTTTTTGTGCCCAACACCTACCCACCCGCCCCCGCGTGTGCTATTTTTATGTGTGCCGTGGAAAGAGCAACCCCCGTGCTTATAGTGTGTGTGTGTGTATATATATATATTTTTATTTATTTATGTATTATTACTGTTATAGAGTAGGAGGACAGGAGAGGAGAGGAGAGGAGAGGAGAGGAGAGGAGAGGAGAGGAGAGAGGATGGGGAGGATGGTAGTGACGCCGAATGGCATCTTCTGCCGCACCATCTCCTGTTGCTCTGCAGAAAGCCCAATCTGACCCAGCAGCAAAGCATCGATCGAGGAAGTCACTTCCTCGGATTTGTTTGCATACATATAGATATGTATATAGGAGAACATACCAACACACAAGCAATAGTGTGTGTGTGTATACATAGCAAGCATCGGAAGCTGCAGCCGCCGGGAGCACAGCCGGCGGTTTGCCGGCAGGTTTGGGTTTCCCCATCATCGAATTGCGAATCTCAAAGCCGTCACTACAGACTGCAATGCTTGATTTCCACACAAGCAGCACAAGAAACAAGGATGACTGATCCATCGCGAACCAATGCTGAACGAATCTCACAAGCTCCGAAGCACATCGGATGCCATCGCGAACACGATTTTCAGGGTTTTGGGTCCTACGTGTTGAGTTCACAGATTCTACGCATTTTCCCTTGTTTTTCACATGTTTTTCACATGTTTTCGACAAGTGTGTTTTCAGCATAATGATGGTGATCAAACGTTACTCGGATGTTATTTGCAACATACTTTTCAGGTTTTGGGTCCTACGTGTTGAGTTCACAGATTCTACGCATTTTCCCTTGTTTTCGACAGCTTTTTCACAGGTTTTCGACAAGTGTGTTTTCAGCATAATGATGGTGATCAAACGTTACTCGGATGTTATTTGCAACATACTTTTAGGTTTTGGGTCCTAAATGTTGAGTTCACAGATTCTACGCATTTTCCCTTGTTTTCGACAGCTTTTTCACAGGTTTTCGACAAAGGGTTTTGTGCCCTTGCGATGTCGATCCAACACACACACAGAATCATGAGATGCTATTTGATGATGTTTGTATGTTGCACGCTGTTGTTCTTGAAGTCCACATTTGCATTTCGTGACATCGCCCGGCAAGCACAACCCAGCATTGCCTTTCCCCAGGTTGCTGGGCTACAAACCTTTGCGATGCCCTAGGCAAAATCGCTCGGCCAGACCTTCGGCAGCCTTAGCTTTCCACTATTCAGCATAAAGTGCACCACCTGTAGCAGCGATGCCTGAGCTCATGCAATGGCAGGAGACGTACCGAGATGGTTTGTTTCTCTCAGTGCCGCCTAAGTACGTCCTCCTGCCAATCGATGGGCTCCGCAAACAGCAAGGTAATTTGTGCCTTCAAGTCGTACGTGTTGTCGTCAGCGGCAGCGAACACGTGTGGCCACGATTGCTCGTGGCATCCAGCACAGGATTCCTGTTTTTCTTTTTTTCTGAATGGGTTCCTCTCTGTGAACTGTTCTCAGGCCTCTAGGATCATCGAAACAGCCTCAATGCGATGTCTCCGTCAAAACTCAGGTTTAGCTAGCTAGATTACAGTAGAAGCCAGAAAGTTGGAACATGAGTTTAGGAGGATTAGTGCCCGTTTCCTTTACCTTAAGGGCATGAGGATACTAATGTTCCAACTTTCTGGCTTCTACCATAATCTATGGGATACGATACAAACCCTGATCAAGCAGAATCTGGAATCCAGTGTAGAATTGTAAACCTCCAAAGATGCAACGATCGAGTGGAGCCGACGATGGCTGAGTCATCGCCAGCAGCCAGGGCCAGGCGACGTCCAGATTTGGATGGATGGATGGGCTCTAATAAAATGAGTGTATATGTATACATATGTATATATATATATATATCAGGGACATTATTTTGTGATTATTTTTATGAATAGACCCTAAGGCTCCATGTACCCTTATAGTAGATTGATACTTAGGCCTTAAAGTATCTATATAGGGAGTACTTTGGGGCTTAAGTATCTACTACAAAGGTACATGGAGCCTTTGGGAGATAAATGGTTAGTTGCATATATATATATATATATCTCTATATATAGTCAGATATCAAAGACGAACAGATAGATACAGCGGGGCTTTTATCAGACGAGCAGTCAGCAAGGTGTCGGCTTCGGGGCTCCAGACTGGGTGTATTCGTGTACTCAGTACATTAGTACGGGCTTGGGGGTGTAGGGGTATATAGTTGACAGCACAATAAAGCGGAATAACTATTGCATGGGTCAAGTTATAACAAACTTATCTCTCCAACTATCATTTGGGAGGGCAAAGTTGAAGAACATCCCCAAGTGCGGATGGATGTTAAAGTCTATATTATATTGCTTCAGGTTGAAAGAAAACTACAACCTGTAGGTTCAAGGTTCAGGCTTTGGAGTACGTATATAGAGGATATACAGGACACTATATGGCGCTCATATATAGAGGAAACCCCATCACAGTCCTATCCGCGTGACACCGAAGCCCGAACTCCTGCTATATATGCAGAAATACTCGCCAACGGACACCGAAGCTGCAGCAAACCGTACCCTAACGAAAAGCCCAGCATCAGTTTAATCGTATAAAGTCCATGATTCTGTCCTACCGGTTCCTCAAACATAATCGAGAAACTTCTACAAAGCGGCAGACCAACATCCCAGCGCAACCGGCGATATATAACCCGGCCCAACACTGATTGCTACGTGTAGGTCCCAGCGTCCTCGCAATTGGCAGCCGCCCAAGCATCGAGCACCGCTTTGGCGAAGTCCGGGGTGTATTGCCTGGGACCAGAACAATTAGTCATCGAATAAAACAGATGTGATTGTGCGGTTTGCAAGTGAAGGGCTCCGGCTGAAATACAACCATCGATGTGTCGGGAACTTTATTGATCAGGTTATCTCAACGTCAATTCTAGATCGAGGAAGTGCGTAATATTCATGGGCGAAACATATGCCGGTTGATCGTCGCAGAAGGCTTGATACTTGAAGTTTCGGTTTCCGGGTCGCAAATTGCGGACTTGAACTCTTTCTGAATTACGGAACATAACAAACTTACATAGAGGATTATAGGCGTAAAGTCCACTTGGAAGCAGGTCGCAGTGCCTTGTACAACGAGTTCGTCCATGAATGAAGCACGTACTTATGGTGCTAAGGCTTGGAGTTTGGAGATGTCAAAGCAGTTGATCTAGCTGCCCAACCCTTTGTATGCTGGACCCTAGCTACATGGCAAGAGAAAAACCCCTGAGTGTTGAATATACGATAATCAGGTGTACCCAGCAAGCCTAACCTGAATGAAACAGCATAATGACATAGTGTTTAGCCATTGAACCTTACAGCAGCCAAGGGCACTGAGTGTCCTTCACGTCCTTCGGCTTGCCAGTCACAGTGGGGTTGCCACGTTCCTGAGATGTATTCGCATGCAAGATTCTACCACAGCACGAACACAAATGCGACGATTATTAGAGATTCGTCATTCCCGACTATGGGATCACACGTGTATTACATGATGTGTCACCCCATATCCCGATATATTGAGTATAGAATATAAGGCTTACAATAAGAAAGGCATCTCTATACACCGGCATCATCATGCGGTGATTCTACGTCATTAATGCGTGGGCTTGAGGTCGACATCAACGTACTATGGGAGTGTGTATACATTATATGTGTATGTCGGTATACATATAAAGTGTGCATGGATGCCATGTAATGTGTTATGCTACACCTTAGCATATATATATATATACACACACATGTACACACGAACATAGAAAGCAATCGTCTGTGTGTGTGTGTATATATATATAGATATAGACAAAAACACATATACATGTGAAGACGTACACACGAACAAACATATACACACATACATGTATGCACATAGATACTATACATATACACGCAGATATACATAGACATGTAAATGCGTGTGTGTCGGTATGTATGTCTAGAAAAATATGTACAGTTTGGCTGGAAGCATTCATATGTATGTACGCATGTGCGTAATGTGGCTGGGATCTAACCGGGAAACATGCGATAGTGTCTAAGGTTGCCTCCTTTGACATCCCTAGTTGTAGAACCCATGCTATAGCTAAGTTGGGGGCACGTAGCGATAAGTGTGCCTCAGATTCGAATCAGACACACTGATGTTCAGGCGTTAACCCTATAAAGAACCCTATATTATAATAATGCATTCCCTAAACCCGACAACTTGGTTATGTACAGTTTGCCACTGAAGGTCGTTCATCGCTCGCTTGACGATGTTCTTCCGTACGTTCTTCCACCCAGGGTGCTTGGTCGTAGATCTGCTTTCAGAGAGGTCGGCGAGTTCCTGTTTTCGGGGAGTTCGGATCGTGTGGGTCTATACATGGTTTGTGCACAGCGCATAGCCCTGCCCCTGATTTCCAGACCAGTGAGACATCACGGCTATGAAACCTCAAACCGTCCTTGAAGCATGTGTGCTGGGAGTACAGATAGGACGGCTTGGCTGTGGCAGCCCCGAAGCTGGCCATCTGGACACGGAACTTGTAAACCTTGGCTGTGTGCATTCGAAATGATGCAAGATTGGCCGCCGAGCCACAGCAAGAATCCTACAACAGACCCTATCGACTGGGAATTGCACAGGGTTTTGAGCGGCCATGTCTTTGAAACGAGACAAGTTCTCCATACCACCAGTCGTGTTGTGCGTAGGCTGCTCGAGGAGTGTGAAAATACGCATCGCACGGGCCAGCCGCATGATCAGGAAGCTCCTCGTAACGTCAGCAGGAGAACAGCGAATAGAATTCGTGAAGGTATAACATCATAACACCCACGGACATGATATGTTATTGTAGCATTTCCAAAACTAGCAGCACACTGATTGTTTGCATACGCACATTACTCTAGATAGGGGTCCTCTTCGCCAGTAAGTTGCCAACACGGACAGTGGGGCGGCACTGCAAACCTTCAGGAAGAAGAGCATCTCGGCCGGAGGTGTACATGTTGAGGAAGCAGAACGAGGAGCCTGGAAAAACGAATTTCAATGAAAGGGTGGGGATCAGGATTGGTAGTTCGTGTCGCAGCCACGAACCTTAATTCTCAACGAACCTTAATTCTCAAAGTATTGAAATGTTTGCGTGTTATTTTAAGGCATTTTAAGGGTGCATCAGGGATTTGGGGTTCAGCCGCAGTATATGTGCGTGGGAACACGCCGTAAATACATCAAGTGCGTCAGTCCGCTGTCCGCATGCTAGGATATCTCCGGTTGTATAGCTGGACAACACAGCAGCATATTTGATGCATGAAGACCAATCGCGAGATTCGCGTGCTTAACCCTGAAGACATGCGCGGTGCTAAAAGATTAAACACCCACATGGTTGCATAACATCCTCATGTCCTCAGATATTAAGAAGAGCTACTGTCCACGAATGAAAACATATGCTTCAGGATCGTGTATAACCCTCTATATGTATAGGCTGTATAGGTACCTGTACTCAAGGAAAGTTTATGGTTCTGGCAGCCAGAAATCTACCATCGGTAGTGCTATCCGTGCAGTGAAAGCTCGCGTCTCACAATGATGTGATGCCTCCGATCTTGCCAAAGTATAATGCTCCAGCTGTATAGCGTTTACCGGTCTTCGAATCGATCATGCTCCTTGATCACGGAACACTAGACCCTAGCCGCTGATTCTGCACCTGCTGCTATTATTATACTGCCGCAGGATTGTCTACAGCTTCATGGAGAGGGCGTGCAATCAAAAGGCCGGCTGGAAACTTGCTACAAGATTGTGTGTAAACAGTGTCGGCATGCTGTGGCGGAGCAAGGCAACTTGTCAAAGAAGATCCCATCACTATGTTGATGTACATGTTGGGCCATTCAAGAATCGCGCATGCATCAACGTAGGTCCATGCATTGCGGTGGCATCGTCGTCATGGATCGATCTGGGACAGATTTGCAGCAACTCTGCGGACATGCATGCTTGGCACGGCTGGCTGTGGGCCTCGTGGGAAACTTCGTCTTGTCGATAATGCGACTAAGACGAAGTCCCGAAGTCCGTTCGGCCATTTCTTGTATTTGGGCCCTCCTATATCGAGACTCATCCCCACCAGACTACCAAGATCGATCCTGCTGTCTTTTTTCTAGCCATCTGCTACATCAGCTGACACATGCCGAACCCATATACTGCTTGCCAGCATATAACGGATGCCTAAACCGGCTACAATGTAATGTGCGAGAGCTGGGGAATCAAGGTAGCAATGCAAGTGCGGTATACGTGGCTTCTGTGTGTCTGGACGATGCGATGCAGAGGAGAATATGATGAGGCTCGGACGTGGTAATCGAGTATATGTAGCTCCGCGTGAGTAGCACTCCTATACCTATAGCAGATTGTCCAACCATGCATTGTAACATCATGCAACCATGCCCAACCTGACAACTTACATCCTGATGAGTCGTAACCTGTGACTCCGAAACATAAGACCTGGCACCAGCGACTCATGCCCCCTTAACCTTTGCTGCAAGCAGCATGCACACTGCATCATGGGTTGCGGTTTATTCTACATGGGGGCGATCGAAAGCATAAACGAGAGCTCAGTAACGGAAGTTCGTAACTCCGAGAATTCAGGAGTTGTTGTCTAGGATAGCACCAGCTACGACTGAGTTTTCTTTTAGGGAGGGGTTTGCCGATAGTTGTCAGCTTTCCTGCTTGCTTCGTTGACTGTCTAGGTATAGACTGAGGTTTCTTGGGTTCACGGATTGCGAGCAGCATGTTTTATTGGAAGCCAACAAACCTCCGACACCAAATAATAGGATGTTGATGTACATGCTACACAGACATATTCATGATCTAGTCAAGCTTCCCCCAAGCTCCATATTATGATCGGGCTTAAACATAGATGTCTAATTGAATATACAATATGAACCTATCCAACACCATGACCATAACCACAAAAACAATAATTTTCAAACCCCAGAAGCAAACCCCAAATTCGCGAACCTCCAGCTCGCATAATACATCTCGAGATCCGGGCCAAATCCCTCAACCCATAGGTTCCAGCCCCTGTCTTTGAATTGTGCGAAATTTGGAGCCAAGGATTTACCACTATACTTGCAAATACTTACAACCTGACCCGCTATAACAAAATACAACAAAACGACAACTCAAGAAAGAAACCCATCCTGATATTTGTAAGCCCTGTACTCGATCCGTGTTATTGTGCAGTGAAGGGACATACCGGAGCCATCGTTACAAGGCCGCCAGCTCGTAGCCTTCGAAGATACACAAGCGCCAGCCTGAGCCAAGAAGGAATATACATATGTAGGCCGAATAGCAAGCAGACCACGACGCATTGCTTTGTGCAATGATGCACAAGACTGACGCAACGTTTGTGCTGAGGGTCGAGATACATATGCATATATGTATATGTATATATATATATATAAATATATATATATATATATATATATATATATATATGGGATGGGCTTGGGTGCATGGCTTCGCAACACAGAAACATTCGGAGCCTATGGGCGTATGGTTTACGACTGATGTCGCAGCTAGACGTACATTGACGTACATGCAGCACACACAAACACGTGGCAGGGCTATACTATATAGTGTCGTCCAAGGAGCAAGAATCCCCAGGGCTCGGCCAGATCATTGGTAGCACTGTATGACACATCGATGGCGCGTGCCGCGAGTCCCCTTAGGAGTGCCTCCGAATGAATGGCCTCGGATGCATCGCAATATGTATGACGAACAAAACGCCAGGGCCACTGCGTACATCTACTGCATGGATCTGCAGCGTGAGCGAATCTTCCATATGTGCCGGCAGGAAGCTCCGACCCCTGCAAAGATCTCGAGCACATCAAGGTCCCCACTTCGGCGCTCCTAGGTGTGGTTCTATATAGCAAGCTAGGATAGCTTTGGATATTTTGTTTGGGAGTGCCTCTGTCTGAAGTCAAATATAATTCAGGCAAGGCACGAAGCCACGCATAAAGCACAACAGGAAGAGGATCACGACGAGGGCCCTCGGCCTGATATGTGTATTGTTGAAATAACGAATGTCACACACTGTACTGTAAGCATCCGGATTGTGTTATTGCAGCGTCAGGGGCACACCATGGTCCAGGAGGTTCTGAACGAGCGGTCGCGGCCCATTCATGGCAGCTGGGAGGAGCATGTTCAAAAAACTATATCGTTTACTATACATCGACACACAAAGATGATTTTCAGGTATGTGCAACACAGCCAGCTGCAAAAAAACGAAGCCGTGTGTGCAGGAGCGTATTCCATGAACCCTTCTACTCTGCGCATGTCTCGAATCCACCGGAAGTTTGTCCAGAGACTGGCGGAGACCTCGTGTGCACATGACCTCAGACGTGAGGTACTTGAACCCTGCATGTCATAGTACAATCACGGCTGGAACAGGCAACAGATATGTGAGGATGTACCGACATATACGCCCAGCGTTCCAAGATCGCACGGGTCTTTTTTCAAAGTCGGGCGCCTGAAAGCATGACCCCCATCATCCTGAACAGTTCCTGCTGCAAGTACCGTACATAGCATACGCACTTCTTGCAGGCGAATTTCTGGCATCGACCAAATATATATGTATATAATGGTGATGGAGTCGATCTTCAGCTGAAGCGGCGTTTCTTGCGCTCCTCCATGGGCATGTTGTCGATGATCACCCTGCATCGATCAGGACAGGGAAGATTGCTTGGCAACAGGATATGTGCACAATGTTGTTGCAAGTATACTGGCAAGGCGACAAAGCTAAGGTTGGGTTAGCAATCTGTGCCCTCATAAATGTAAATATTTTTTTGTACCCTGACATATCGGTGTAGATTAGATACATCATACATAGGTGCCACAGGCACAATATACACTTCACCTGGAACCATAGGCTGCAAAGTCAACCTGATGATGTGATCCCACGTTCGGCCGAGATTCGCGCGAACGTTCGACTGCTTCCACAGGCGATTGGCTTCCTAAGTCCAAGGTCAAGATAATGCAGCACTGTGGCAATGCACAAAATATATATATATATATATGTATATATATTGTGCATTGCCATTCGAAAGCATGAGCCGGGGCACCGTCTGGTTGATGCCATGCCTCTCCTTCGCGAGCCTGCATGCAAACCATGTGATATTAATTTATGCACACTGCATGCTGCATGGAGCGCCAAATCAACAGACTGCGAGACAAGGCCTCAAGAAGCCTTGGTAAGCAGTCCACATTGGACCGCTGTTCTGGTTACGCTTTTTTTTTGGCTCCTGCTATCAGCAGAAAACACAACCGCAGCAACAACACAGCTTAACATCAGGCCGGCAATCTCTGTGGACGTCCTTGCTTTCGGTGGCCTCCTCTTTGCCCTCCTCATCGTCCTTCTGCTCGGCTTGCTCGTCCAGGTCGTCGGCCTCCTCAGATTGATTTCAACTTCCATGGGTACCTCCATGTATGATGTCACAGTACAAACTGGAATTAAGATTAGCAGCATCTCCAGCATTACCATCATCATCGTCGGAATGCTCTGCGTCTTTGCCTCGCAAAATTAGTTAGTCATGCTAGTCGACTGACGAAGAAGCAGCCACGTCTGCGAAATGTGAGGCTAGCGGCCGTTTGGCTCATCGTCGGCTTCTGGATCGGCATGCCCACCTACACATCACGGGGCCACACCACGAGGAAAGAGTAACCCGCAGAGCCCCTAATTCATAACCCTTGTGAATAAAGCCTGCATTTTGGATTTTGGGTATGCAGGTGTCCGAAGCTACAACCCCAACCCAAATCCGCCGGACCTCCTAAATCCCAATGTCCGAACCTAGAAACCCCTAAGCCCTAAACCTGATCCAAGCCCTCCTAAACCCCGCCCAACGTCCTTACCGGATGCGTAAACCCTACCTAAACCCCAATCCTTTCTAAAGATGGAAAACAGCATGGGAAATGGAGGCTAGCTATGGCACATTATCTATAGATAGATAAAGATATAGATATAAAGAATTTTTAAGTATATATATGTGTATATATATATACATAATATACACATACTGAAACACATGAACACCCTATTGCAGTAAGGGGCTGTCGCATAGGGGCCGAGCAAGTGAACGCGAGCAGGAACAAGAAAAGCTACCGACTCCAGGACCAAGAGGATAAAACATACATGCGATTATAAGGGACGAAAGATATGAACTAGCAACCCCATCCTACACCAACCCTAAACCTTGTGTTTTAAGGCGATCTCCCAGCCAGCTTGCCATGACGCAACATATAGTCCTACATACACCGCACACAAACCTCCGAATCTAGAGAAAAGTCTGGCTCGGCCTGCGTCGCCAGCTGCTTGAGGCTGCGGTGCGCCTGCTGAAGCATCACCATCAGCATCTCCTGCACGGCACGATCCAGACGTAGACTCCAAGAAAAAGGCTAATGATGTATGCATACAACAGATTCCGAAAGTATATTATGTTTCCCTGCAAAACTGCATGCACCAATATTGGCTGGGGCACCTCCAGCACTGCTCTTGCTCTTCTTCTTCTTCTCATCAAGCAAACTCTTGAATTTTGCTTTGTGCTGATTTAGTGGCTCCAATTGAAACACCGGTGCCATAGCAGAAAGCTCGGCCGTAACAGCTTCCAAGCAATCAGGCGCTTTGCATGAAGGCATAGGCAGTCCTGTCGACCAGGGCAGTGTCTCCATCTCGTCTGGATTCTGAACATGCGGAGCTTGCTGCAATCCTGCGAGCATGCAATACATAGTTTTTGGCTAAACTCTGTGATGATGATCTCCTGCTCCCGGCTCCCCATCGGGGGGAGGAACATCGTCAGCCTTCTTCCTCGGCGCCTTTCGCTCCAGCAGCTTGTCCAGGGGAATCGCCTCGCTGAGACAAGAGCTTGCTGTATGTGAGCCCTTGTAATGCTTGAATGCCGGCCTTGAGCCGTCGCATGCTCTCAGTCCGCGCTTTCCTGGTCTTCTTGGCTTCTCGGATCACATGGCCCGCCTCGTGTGCGCTAGGACATAACATCCCGGTTAAGCTGTAAAGATGATCGGCTATAGAACGATGAATCTGCGTCCGAGATGCCAAACCCTTCAAAATCGAGGCCTGCTGATGCGCCAGCTCTTCGTTCGCAGTCTCCTGAGATGTGGCAGCAGGAAAGGCCAGGAATAGGCACACACGAAAAATACTAATGGTCGCCTAGCGTCCCCATATTTCTTGCTGATGCAAAATGCCAGCTCATCTACGGTAAACTGTCGCTCCGCTGCATTGATGACAGTCAGTGTCCTTATTGGTACTGCGGGTGCGGCCATACACGAAACCCAACCTCACTCAAGGCACCGATGCGACAAGACTTTGAGAAGCTGGGTTACGCCTCAATGACATCCACGTTGTCATTGATCAATTTGTTCCGCTTCTCGGCTTCCAAAGACTCGACCCCGTCGTGATTGATGTCTCCGACATCGGTAATCACCAGGAAGTTCTCCTATATGTATGAAGCGACACACACACACAATACAGAGAATCGTGGAGAAATGCTGTCTCTGCGATCGAGCATGGCCAGACTAGTACAGTCCTGTGCGGCGGTCACCACTTTCCAGGCAGACAAGCAAGTCTTGTCGAGCCCAGTAAGCGGCAGCTGGCGGGCCGCTTTCGAATCCGCCATGGCACAGCAGAAGTGAAGAGGAAAAACACAGCAAAGCAGCAGGGCACAGCACTTCCAAGAACCCTGCACGCACCGGACCTTGTAAGACGCAAGACTGCAAACTGCACCCTCATGCCCTCGCACACCGGAGCTGCCAACATCGATCATATACTGTACATTATCTCATATATGGAATATCAAATAACCCACAGGATAACAAAGCTTCCCCTATTTCCCAGATTCAGCTTCCCTGTGCGGCACATGCCCCCTGCCAAAGCCGAAATCTGAACGCACAACATACACAAACCCTGGCGAAGCATCCAGCATTGCGCCCTCACCACCGGGAGCTTCGTTATCACAAAGCGGATGAGCTCTGAACTCTCTGATCAACGCAGCTTCGATATATGTAGCTGCCTCCATGGTTTTCACGATCGCAATGACAAGCATACGTACATATTTACCTTCTTTTCCGTACCCATAGGAAGGATTGAACCCCCTGTGCCCCGGATCGGTGCTGATGCCCACCTTAAACCTTGCACCCTGTGTTGAAACGCCAGCCACGATCGCAATGCAGTGCTAGAGCACAACAGAAGCAAGTTTACTCTTGGGCAATCGAAGATCAAAGTGATTGCCACTGCTTTGGTTCAAGTTCTGCATGACATCATGAAGCCGAGGAATGTTCAACAATGTCTTATCATGCTGTTCGACTTTCCACCGCCAAGCATTATGAGTTGCGACAAAGCCTTGCACCAAACAACCGGCTGTGCTTGATGATGAGTTTTCCAAGACATCTGCCTTTCTTTTGAAGCCTACTGATAATGATGACACTTCAGCTATTGGTGGCTCCGGCTGTTCGCTTTGCGGCGGATTTACAATTGCATCGTCAAGCAAAAAACTCGCCAACCTTTCGTACCTGTCAGAGCCGCCCGACATTACATCTGATTCCCACAGAATAATAGGACAGCACCCACACGCACAAAAACTGATCACACATCTACGGGAGATTACAACAATTAAGCCGGAATGGCCATGGTTGCGCGACTCATTGACGGTAAAGCGCATGCGCCCGCATGTATGCACGAATGAAGGCCGTCATGCTTGTACACATGTGCATATAAGCACGAATGTCTCGCATGCACATGCATATAATTGCACACAACGTGTGTATATGTATGTGCATATATATGTATTGTATGCAGTTTTTGCAGGAAATCCGCCAGAACTCACGAACCAGGATGCGTTTTGCAGGTCTTCCGTGCAGAAAATCTGTTTCTGGGTTATGATTTGTGCCACACACGAGTTGTTTTGGCTCTATACACAAAGCCAGCGTGCCTAAGCACATTTTTCATGTTGTCAGTACAAAAGCCAGCGTGCCTAAGTACATTTTTTTGAAAGCACAGGCCAGCGTCACGCTGTTTTTTGTGCTTTGGGAAATTTGTACCTAAGTACAGTTTTTCGAAGAGGACAGGCCTGCAGGCACCTGGGGCATTGCCGACCAGCTTGTGAACAGCAAGTTGAGCCAAAAGATATCGTAGTTCAAAGCTCACCCCACGTCCAGAAAGGCGACGGACAAGAAGATCTGCAACCTTGGCACGGTTCACCCTGTCAAAGGCACCCGCAACGTCAAGTTTGCATAGTAGAAGCGGGTGTCGCCACTCTTTTGTGACGTCCCGTAGACGCGTGACTGTGCCAAGAAGATCAGCAGCTTGGCGTCCCTTGCCGCAGCAAGACACTTTTGATCCACGACGCATGATCGGAAGTGCCCTGGCGCAGACCAAGCGATTGACCAGCTTGTGGAACGCAGATGAGACACAAATAGGTCGCAAATCAGCGGGGCTTTCGGGCAACTTGATCTTAGCAAGGAGCGCGAGGAAGCTAGTCTCCCAGCTGCCAGGCAGTTGTCTCGTCTCAACTATGTGGTTGATGAGGGAAAGTAGCTGCGGTCCATGCAAGTCATCGCTAGCAAGCACCCGCAGAAGATGTACACCCACACCATCCGGCCCAACCGCGCTGCGACATTTCATCGCTTGCAATTCCGTACGGACATCCAGGAGCACAAACGGGCGAAACTCACCCCCATCATTGCAGTCACGAATCAGTTCACCAAGCTGAGCCTCCCAGACTGCAGCCGGGCGTTCGGGGTTCGTCATTTTGCTTTCGAGATGACTTTTGATCTCACCTGCAAGGTCGACGGAGCGCCGATTGGCCAACAAAGAACCCCACCAGCCGCGTTTACGTTTTTTCTCATTCTGAAGAAGACGGTACTGATCCCAGTCACCCTTGACGATGGCAGCGAGACGATCTTCTGACCATTTCCTCCGGGCTTGGCGGCGCATGCGATGGACGGACTTCCAGTCAGCAGGGAGGCCACTAGCGCGTGCTTGGGCAATAGCGTCTTTAATGCCATCAGGATCTCTATATTTTGAGGTCTGCCGAGGTCGCGTGCAGGTGCGAGCCAGCTCAATCAAGTCATCCTCATCCACAATCTCTGTTGCAGGAATATCCCTAACGACCCACCTAGCACGGGAATCATTTCCCCAGCGAACGCTGGAGGGACCAGAGGCAACCATGATGTCACCCATGACGATGGCGTGGTCACTACCGATAACATGTCTGCGATCAGGATCGATGAGGAGCGGGGTCATATAGAGGTGCCTGGAGAGGAGGACATCGATCTGTCTGCCTGTACGAGATTCATCCCTGGGATAGTGTGTAGGGGTGTGGAGATGCGCAGTTGTGGGTGCAATGGCTTCAACCCCGTGCTGCAAGAGGTCGTGGATCAGCGCGTTGAGGTTAGACGAGCATGTGCCAATGCGACGTTTGCCAGTAGCGTCATTCTCGTCCCACAAAGTCTGCTCGTTTGCGTCTGCACCACAGAGTAACGGCAGGTGACGATACTTGCGCGGACACAGCCGACAGAATTCATGAACAGCAGCCTGGTAAACGGCATTGGTGACCCCAGTGTGGCAGTGAAGTGATCCCAAGACAATGCGACCAATACCAACGAGACGAGCCACCACCCAAAATCCACGTGCCCCAGCAACCTTATGCAGGATGGAGTCGAACTTATCCAAGGCAATGCCAATGCCAGCCCCACGCCATTGATCATCATGGCGGTGCGTCACCCAATAAAAGTCATCACTCTCTTCCGTGTTCCAACCAACATCACCTCGAGCAACTTCTTGACAAAACACGATATCACAGTCCTTGCATGCAAGATCGAGCAACGATGTTCGTTGTCCACCCAAATTCCAGGTACAAACTCTCCCCCATCTGCGTGTTGCACACGGACGCGAGAGTGGCACCCCCTGTTCCTGAGGAAGAGGAAGAGAGCCAGAAGCGAGGGTCTCGCCATCTTGAGTGAAACAATGAGCTGTTGATCACAGCTCGCGCTCGAACGCGCTCTTCGAATCGTCAGTGGCACATCCTGCAACTCGAGCCACAGCCGAAACGTTCACCCAGCCGCCGCTCATCAACACGATCTCGTCACTTCCCTTAGGTTGACGATGAGTAGCGCTGCCAAGTTTTTCGGAGCCATTCCACAAAGTCCCCATGTTCCAGTCACAGTCGTAGGATGTGATCAATGAATTCGCCCCATCCCCTTGACCATGATCTTTAGCAAGAGCGATGGCAACACGGCGAACCATGCTGACATGCGAGCTGCGCACTCTGGCGTTTTTGGTCTTCACGAAGCTCGCCCAAAGAGTTTTCTCTTCCCCGGCGGAACGTGTGCTTGGCAAGGCATGTTTGAGGCGTCCCAGTAATTTCACAATTTCCCACATGCGATTCTTGGTGTCCTTGAATTCCTCCTCGGGTCGTGTAACAAATCGTAGGAGGCCGACAGAGCGACGAGGACCATAGATAATGAGCTTCTCAGAGTCCAAGAGGTCTTTCAGCTCTGCCATGCCCAGGACTGTTGCCGACTCTTCCTCTATGATGCTGCGCTTGGTGTCCTGAAGCCAGCCTCCCACGACCAGTGTCCTCATATCCTCCGCCGAGAGCAAGTCCCCCTTGTCAGTCTCCCCAACATGTGAAGGATCCTTGCGTTCTTGTGGTCCCGAATTAGGGGCACGTTGTTGAAGATAAGCAGCCCAGGGATCAGGTCTCCCAGCAACATCAGACGGGCCTCCGCCAGCGGAGGAAGAAGACATTTTCGCATCCATTTCCCCAAGCTTGACCTTCATGTTTTTCACCTCGTTGGTCAAATTCTCAAGGGCGGTGCCGTGATTCGAAAGGTGTTGTTTCTGCTGAACGACGTCCTTCTCAGCAACCCTCATGCGAGTCTGCAAGTTGGTTACCTCAAACGCAGCTCGCGATTGCTCACCCTCAACCTTGTCGAGACGGCCTTGGAAAGTTCCCCATGCCAGCTTCATCTCAGCGAGGTGTCCAGTCAGAAGCTCTCTCATTTCACGCGATGAAAGAGGTTGATCGTCGCTGCGGAGGGCTCGCTTAGAAGGGCTGTCCTCGTCATCGGTGTCATCAGGTACGGGTGGTAGCAGACCATCATCTCGACCGCGTGCTGCACGTCGCCGTTTTTTCTCAATCTTCACTTTTCTCGGATTCACCCCAGAAGCACCACTCCCAGTGACATCGACGTCGGGCTCGCTGTCCTCCGCCAGTTCCGTGGGAGAACCAATGATCTCCCCTTCGTTCTCGACTTGCATCTCAGGATGTTCACCCAGTTGAGTGGCCTCGTCATCAGCCATCGTAGTAGAAGAAGATCACCCAATAGAGGTGGAAAGGTGCGAGAAGACGGTGAAGAAGAAGAAGTCACCCTCCAACCAACAGGCAGAGGTAGAAGAGCAAGGAGCCGAAGAGGGGAACAAGGCAAAAGAGGACGTCGACCAACAGCAGAACGTTGAGGTCAAGCACTTCCTTTCAGGAAAGAGGACGTCGCCCACAACGTTCGTTCCAAGCAGGATGCCCAATCGCGAAGAGGAAGCCGTGGAAGTCAACCAGGTCGCCCAGCAGGAAGACACCCCAGCGATGAACTTCAGCAGAATCACGTAATGGGGCACAACGGGAATCGACTGAAGCAGGGACACCCGGAGCTCGTGGAGCACCAACGCCGCGCGAAGCAAAGGCACGGAGGGACAGAAGGGGCACTCGGAAAAGTTCGTTCGAGCACAACAGCTTGAGCCGTAGCGGTCTAGGGCTTGAGCCAAAATGCTACGGATAGGGTTTGGGGGTTAGGGTTGACGGTCGTTGCTTAGGGTCTCGGGCTTTTTCGACGGTCTTAGAAGGGAAGGGTTTTGGTGGGCAAGGTTGCTGTCATGGGGTTCTGTAGGGTTTTGTGAAGCTTTTTGAGGGGTGTCAAGAGGGTTCTGTCGATAGTCTATAACCAGGATTAACTAGCTATCTCAGGATTTTGACAGAGCAAAAGGCTAGGGGATTCAGCCTTGAGCGTTTGGACACTTGGGTGTAAAGTTTACGGTTTGGGGTAGCCGGGTAGCCCCTTGTTCATCAGAAGTAGGCGAAGTTCTACGCCATCTCCTTCTTCGGGCACAAACGCGCCGAAAAGACTTTAGGGGCCGCGATGCACGTAATCGTCCTTTTGATTGTAGGCCACGACCTGCGACTGTCGGCGGCCCTTGCCAACGGGGTCCCCGACATCATCGTCTTCTACCTCCGCCACCTCCTGCAACGGAACCTCGCCTGCAGCTTCTGGGTTCGTCTCCGGCTCCAATGCAACAACGCGCAAGTGAGGCTAAACCCGAAATCCTAAACCCCAAACCCTGACTTGTAGGGATACGACCCCTGAACTTACCCTTGGTTAGTAGGGAATGGAGGAAAGGGGTATAATTATAACTAAAACTTCTATTACTACCATTCTTCCATTCCCTACTAACCAAAGGTAAGTGAAACAGAGATCGAGGTGATCTTTGTAGGGCTCCTAGCTGTCAGACGTTAAGTTGAAGGGTTTCCTAAACTGCAATGAGCCGAGAAGCCGGGGTCCGAAATTACGGCTCAGGGTTTAGAGTTTAGGGCTTAGGGTTCAGGGTTTAGGATTTAAGGCTTCCGGCTTATAGTGCCTACATAGGCTTCGGGGTTTAGGGTTTAGGATGTAAGGCCTCGCGTTTACAGTTTAGGGCTTCGGGTTTACAGTTTAGGGCTTCGGGTTTCGGGCGTAGGGTTTCGCCTAAAGCCAATCACCTAAACTTAAACACTGGACTTTGAAGTAACCAGGGAGAAAAAAGTATAGACTTTCATGTCATAATGGTTCCTTCAAGGAACAGGTATCAAAAAAAATCAAGTATGGTACTCCGAACCCAGGAACAGGGTTCGGGACATGAGCCGCAAGCTGTCCTGGTTTGCCAGCACCGCCGGCCACAGCAGCAACCTGATCAGCGCGGGGATGCGGCTTCACAATCGCCGTGTATCTTTTGGGTACTTCCCACATACAATAACAGTCTATGCTTGGTCTTGTATATCTACCTTGACAGTATCGTTCAACCGTTCATGAGTGGGGGCAGTATCCGATGCATCTTGTTACACTCCCAGATCAAAGTCCTCATATAAAATGGCCTCCCGAATCATGAGAGCAGGGCTTTCGAATGGTGAAAACTGTACCAGTAGTTATTAGGGTTTAGGGTTTAGGGTTTAGGGTACCAGGAAGCCTGCTGAAGACTCCTGCGAATTACTCAGGCCCCTACAGTAGCCCTGACATCCTAAGACTCTACACATCCCGGCATGCCTCGGAGATTGCCCGTGCAGAGATTTGCTAGGGCTTGGGGCTCACAGCTTAGAGCTTAGAGTTACTGTTCTTGGGTTCCGTCCCCAACTGCTGCCGGGGAGCACTCGCCACATGGGTGTCTGGATGCTCCGTAGACTACTCTTTGCAGCTTTGAGCCAAGATAGCATGATATAGAGGCCTTAATAATTAGAATAGGGTTTTGATTTTTTTTCCCAGTATACTATAGTTCTAACAAGGAGCCCCTAAAATAGTATATGTACTTATTTAGGCCCCCATAGTAGCATCAAAGCTTCTGTTCGGGCCGGGGTCGAAGGCCTCCGGGGAAAAGGGCTCAGAGCTTGGTCCTTTTGGGCTTCCCTTGCCTGCGGCTTGGCTTCAAGGGTTTAGGGTTTAGGGGGTTTAGGGGGTTTAGGGTTTAGGGAAAGGTTACAGTAAAGTTCGGCTCTTAGGGTTGGGGAAGTGAAGTGGATAGGATGCTTACAGCTGAGCCTTCGGGTTCAAGATGGCTCAAGGTTTGCTTCCTGCGCGAACATACTTGGTGCCCATCATGTTCGGAAGCTCTTCCGGTCTCTCTGAAACCGTGTGGGACTTGTGCGTGTCTGTTTGTGTGCCCCTGTCTATCTTTGGGTCTGCAAAAGTGACTGTGCCTCCCACTGCAGCAAAGCGGCCTGCATCTGCGACCAGGACCGCCGAGGCGGCCTGTGGCCAAGCCACCATAGGTTGGCCCTTCGAAGCCTCTGAAAAATATTCGTAAATAGGGTCCTATTAAGCCCAATAAGGGAGAATATGAAATATCCCAAAGGCCTACCTAGACTAAGCACTAACTTACACGCCCAGGGGACTTAGTAGGTTATAAGTAGGGTTATAGGTACCCTAAATGGAGTTACCCCAATTATAACCCAATTAATAACTTACTTACTAAGTCCCCTGCGCCTCCAAGTAAGGGTCTCACAAGTGTCGGCGATGTTGGGGGTCTGCTGCTGCGAGCATCCCTCAAGGGGGTTTAGGGTTTAGGGTTTAGGGTTTGGCAGTTTTTGGCGAAAGAGCCTGAAACCAACTGTGCTGCTTGTCTGAACCCACCAGCACTCCATCGCCAGGACGTGATCCAGAGCCCCACGTCTTCCAAAACAAGCTGGCCAAAGCAGGCACCACACGAACTCTAAGACTAAACCCGTTGGGATGGCAGGCTGCGTTGCTCCATCAGGCCGAGCGCATAGGAGAAAAGGTCCTCAAAATCTGGCAGCTGGGCATGAAATCCTTGTGACGCTAGGAGCGCGAGCTCAAGCCCGCGGCCGTAGACAGCCTCCGGAAGGTGTATGTGGCTCGCCATACCATCTTGTTTCAGCTTGCGCACACCTCGTGTGGTCCAAGCAGCTATGCGCTGGAGCGCACCCTCCACCCTTGTGTCGAAATTGAAGGCACCGGTTACAAGTCAAGTGTCCTGCACGAAGGGATCCACAAGCGCATTCTCAACTTTGGCAAGAGATACTTTGCCCAATCGTGAGAAGGGGGCATATGCTGTCGCCTGCGTCCGCAACACTGTGGAAGTCACGACGTAATCTGATTCTGCACGGCGTCGTTGGAAAGTTGTGACAGGCTTGAATAAGCTGGGGCAGCTAGTGTCCAACGCCCGTCGGTGGAGTGAGTGGCTGCAGGTGGGCCGGCAAGCAAATCACAATCTTGGATTCCACCAAGACCAAAGCTGGGATCAAATTGAAATTTCACGGAGAACTCCAGCAGCATAAGAAGCACAGACGTCGTCCTCGGCCAGGTCTCCGGCTTTCAGCTGATTTTTCAGACAGCTCTTGTGTCTGGAAACAATCAGCTGAAGAAGCTGTACCATCCGCTGCTGCCCAAAACCGAAGTTGAAAGGACTACCTGCGTGTCACGGACGAATGGTTACATTCAAGGGTCTGGACCTAGTTATCCCCGCGGATCCCGGCAATCCGAATCAAGCTCTATATGGCCACTGTGTGCATTTCATTGTAGTGGGGACGAGGCTGCCAAAGCGCACTGAGGCCACAGAGCGATCGGCGATAGGGAAGGCCACGAGTGCGGATGAAGTAGGGAAGACCTCCGGGATGTTCGGGTATTCGATTGGGGGGTGCTGGTGGTTGGTGGCAAACCTTCACCAGAGACCTGTCTGAAAAACACAAACAAGAATTGTGAGTTGGGGCTACGAATATTATCTGCTCGCGGGTCAGCTTTTCTGAACTTCGGTTTGGCAGCGATAAAGTCCTGCGACCGCAACTGGTGTTGACGAGAACAAGGGACGGCGGAGGGATGACTTCGTAAGGTCCAGGTGCACCGTTTCGGATTGGAGCAAGCTTGAGAAACTTTCCACGGAAGCCTCAGGCCTCAGATTCTTAATCGTGATCCGGTATGATGAAACAATACGAGATAATGTGGGATTTAGATGAGAATGCCAGGGTACATGCATCAAAATCGAGATCGAAGTGCTCAGCCATTGGGTCGCTATGCTCTACGAGGAAGGGCAGATACATTGTGAGTGCCTTCCGAAAGGTCGGTGATTTCAGGTCGTGTAAGATGATTTTGCGAAGTCGCAACATCTTTTTGCCTGCACGATGCAATCGTTTCGATTGCAGCCGGGTGAATTGAAGCAACGTCCGCTGCCCGAGAAGAAGTATTGCAAATGTGATCTGGGTAAATAATCCTCGACACCCTGGAAACCAAAACAAAAAACTCTCTGGGCCGCCCTACACACTCACCGAAACGCCCGCCATCGCAAGAAACCCTAAACCCTCAACCCTAAACGGCCCTAAATCCTAAACTCTAAACCCTCAAACCTAAACCCTCAAACCTAAACCCAGAACCCTCAACCCTAAACTCTAAACTCTAAACCCTCAACCCTAAACACCCTATATCAACCATAAAACCTTAAACCTCAAATGTTCATACCCCTAAGCCGGAAGCAGCCCGTCCTGCGAGAAGCCCGAAGCTGACTGCTTGTGGGAGCAGCCACCGGGAAGGAACGGCAAAGGCCTTCCTGAGTTGTCGGGTTTAGGGTTTAGGGTTGAGTGTTTAGGGTGTAGGGTTTAGGGTTTAGGGTTTAGAGTTGAGGGTGTAGGGTTTAGGGTTTAGGGTTTAGAGTTTAGTGTGTAGGGTTTAGGGCTTAGGGTTTAAAACTATTTACTATTATGGTTATCTACAATATAGTAGGGGAAGTTTAAAAAGATCCCAAAGGACAACCCAGCTTCTGAAGGTCTTCTGACGTGTTCCTGCAACTTTGCGGCATTTTTTGGGCGGGTTTAGGGTCTAGGGGTTTAGGGCTTCAGGGTTCTACTATGGTTTGCGTGTCTAGGGGTTCAGGGGGTTTGGGTTTTGGGCTAAACCCTGAGCCCAAAACCCTAAACATGAGCCCTAAACCTAAACCCTCAACCCAAACCCCTGGACCTAAACCCTAAAGGGTTTTAGGGTTCAGGGCTTCAGGGCTTTATCGTTTAGGGCCTTAGGGTTTAAGGCTTAGGGTGCTAGGGCCCTAGGGTCCTTGTCCAGTTCCTTCGAATGCCAGGAAGGTGGGCAAGGCCCACGATCCCTACGGCCACCTCACCAGGTAAGCGCTTCAGGGCCTCTGCGAGAACGACGTCCCTCTCCTTCCAGCGTCGGTTCCGGGGTCGGGGGCTGGGCTTTACGGGTTTAGGGGTTTAACGTTTGCCTGTAGCCGAAAAGACTTACCTCTTGAAGAAACTGTATAAATAAACCATAATAAGTCACCGAAAAAAGTTAGGCACAGGCAGGGTTTGGGGCTTCGAGTTTAGAGTTTTTGGCTTAGGGTAAGGATCTTGAACCCCCAACCCCCGAACCCCAAAACCCTAAACTCCCAAACCCTAACCCTGAACCCTAAACCGTAAACCCCCAAACTCTAAACCCGGAAACCTTACCCCCAAACTCTAAACCCTAAACCAAAAACTCAAAACCCGAAAAAGGAGGCTGGAGATCCTCGATGTACACCTTGCGGGGACGCCCAGGCCACCAAAATCCGGCGGCAGCCGAGTGGACGGCCTTTGTCCAGGCTTTGGGTCTTCAAAAGCTGACAGTTGAGGGTTTGAGGCGTTTAGGGTTTAGCGGTTTAGGATTCAGGATTTAGGGTTTAGGGAGAGTTCATGTGAGGGTTTCTGGACGAGTTGCTTCAAGGGTGCACATAGGCTTTGCGCGATTTAAGGTTTGGGCTTTCGGACACATGGTTTCAGTGATGTTGGTCAAATTGTATCGTCACTCGAAGTTATCAGAAGATCTACAGAAGATGCTTCATTCTCGTTATTAAGGTAGCTTGAAATCCGTTTCGGGTTTGGTGGTTCTATACTATATAAAGGTATGAAGGAACCCCAAGGAGCAATGCTACGAAGTGCTTGGAGCCTTTGTGGCCTCTCGGGCCTAGGATGTCTCTTCGTGGGGCTTGCTGGCGCAGCTGAATTTCTAGGACACCGCTTGGGTGTTGGTAGCCCCAGACCATGCTAACCCTAGATCTGGTAGATTCTCTTCTGTTCAGAGTTTAAAACTTAGGGCTTAGGGTTTACGCTAACCCCAAATAACATCCCTTTTTCGGGACTTATTTGGCCCTAAAAAGGTAGGTTCCTTAGGGTCCAGGTATGGTTTAGGAAGGCCTGCAGCATCATCTCCAGATCCTCACGAGAGACGCTCCTGCAGTTCTGTGCTTCAGGGTTGGTTGGGATTGAGCGGTTCGGGCGTTTCTGTCGCCCAGCCTCACATAAAGGTCTGACCGATGAGTAGTAATCATTGCCCCACAAAGAATAGTAATTAGTGCAGTGTAGTGGAGTGGAATGTAGTGCAGTGGAGGTTATAGCATACAGTATAGACTATAAAGCATCTACTATAAGCCATAGAAACAGTGTAAGATATGAAGTGTATGTGCATATATATATATATATATATATACATATATATATATATATATATGCTTGTTATGCGGTATGCACTATATAGTTTAGAATGTAGGGCGTGGAATGTATAGTGTACAATGTATAGCATACAGTATATAGTGTTGTATATAATCTAGAATGTAAAGGATGGTAGTGTAGAATATAGGCTATATATAGAGTCAAAACTATAGAATGTCTAGTACCTAGTATCTAGTATCTGGTTGTACATGGTGTATAGTATAAACTATGCAGTACATACTCTTTAGTATACAGTATGCAGTACCTACTATATAGTAACCAGCATACAGTAAACATAACCCAGTATCTAGTACTGAGTATAGTGTGTAGTGTATACTGTGTAACATGAAGTGTATAGTATACAATGTACGGTGTATAGTGCATAATGCAAAATGCATAGCGCAGGGTGTATGTGTGCAGAGCAAACTACAGCACAGGATAGTATAGTACCCTCCCTTACCAAGCCCTCAACCCTTGAGCCCACCCCAAGAAACCTCGGGAGATGTAATTATCGCCTAAAAAGGCTAGGCAGGGTTTCGGGTTTTAGGCGTAGGCTTTAGCGTCTAGCGTTAAGGGTTTAGGATTCAGGTTTCAAGGCTTAGGGTTTCGGGTCCGGGGCTTTGGGTTTAGGGTTTTGGATCTGCACTCCTCCATGTAGAGAACCAAGAGATCAGCTCCACCACGCTGTAGCGGTGCACATCCTGCTCACTGGCTTCTTGTTAAGGGGTGTATTTTAATGTGTATCTATAGCCCAGTGTACCTATATATAGGGAGTACTTTAAGGCCAATGTATATACTGTTTGGGCACATGGACCCTTAGGGTCGGGGGTACATCCCGAAAGGGAGCTACAATTCAGACTGCGTTTGAGACCTCAGGGGTCAAAAGTTCAAAGCTGGGATGAAGGTAGGTAGGATCAAGGATCCCTCACATGAAGACTCTTATTTGGGATGATCCCACTTCCTTTCATCCCAGTCTTCGAGCAGGTCGAATAATTTGGGTTAAAGCTGGGAGTTCGGAATGTGCCATCTCAGGCCATGAGTTCAGACCTGGCAAGCTTTGTGAAGGTGGAGAAAGCCCAATACTCCTGAATTAAGGAACGTATTTCAAATTCTTCTCGGCATGAGTATGAGCAAGCTTTGCCTGATGAAGCTGCCAGCCCAAGCTGTCTGCGCGCAGTAGGAGATCTTCCGAAGCCTCCGAACTGGTGAAGTTGTGCTACAGGATTCAAGGTTCAGGGTTCAGGATTTCGGGCTTTGGGTTCAGGGTTTAGGGCTCTTAGTGTTTAGGGTTTAGGGTTTTTAGTGTTCAGGGTTTAGGGTTTTTAGTGTTCAGGGTTTAGGGTTTAGGAAGCTTTGTCAAAGGTTCAGGGTTTCAGAAAGGAGAGCCGCGGGCAGCGGGGGGCGGATCTCTTGGGCTTCAGTTAAGTCTTCTGAGAAGTGGTCATCTCAGAGAGACGAAAGATTAGGGGACCCGTATCGAGCCTCGACGACCACTCGTTCTAGTGCCACGATTTGAAGGATTTCTCATCTTCTAAAACGAGCTTGTCGCTTATTTCAGTCATGACAAACTACAATAAAAATCAGAAACGAGCATAAGGAGAGAAGCACAACAAAACAAGTAAAACCCCAAGCCGCAAGCCCTAACTCCAGCAGAATACCGGTCGAATCCCTATAGGAACCCGGCTTTTGAAAGCAACCCGATAAAGGAACCATTGAAAGGAAACCATTTCAACCTAAACCCTCAACCCTGAATTCTAAACCTTCAAAAGCCCTTTAAAGGAAGCTGAAACGGCCTTTGGCATGAGCTCCTGGCGGATGCTTCGAAGCTCTCGATCCTGCGTCCCAGCAGGGTTGGGTCTTGGAGTTCAGGGTTTAGGGCTTAGGGATTTAGGGTTTAGGGGTTAGGGATTTAGGGGTTAGGGGTCAGGGATTTAGGGGTTCGGGGTTTAGGGTTTAGGGTTTAGGGGAATGGAGTTTAGGGTTTAGGGGTTTAGGGGTTTAGGGTTTAGGGGTTTAGGGGTTTAGGGGTTCGGAGTTAGGGTTTCAGGGGTTTTGAGTGGAAACGGCGCATGGAGCGCAGAGCGAAAAGGATCCGGAAATTATGGTTTGGATGGGATTTGTAAATAGGGTTTACAGTTTAAGGGTTAAGGGTTTAGGGATGTATTGAGAGTTAGTCCACGTACAGCTAAAGCAGTGTCCGAGGGCTGTCCTGGAACAGCCCTGCTTCTGGATTGAAGGGTATTCTAATCTGCAAGCCCTAAACCCCAAAACCCCAGAACCCTAAACCCGAAACCCTTACACCCTAGACCCTAAACCCCAAATCCCAAACCCCAATTGGGTGGTTGTGATCTGGACTTAGGAGCCTGGTCCAAGCTCTTCTGAAAGGAGGCACGAAGGATCTCGCCTTAGTTGCTGAGTTCATAAGCCCAAAAAGCTGTAAACTTGAAGTTCTACAGTGATAGAGATTACCCCAAAAAGTGTACACTGTATCTCCTACAGTTCTACGGGTGATTATATAATGCATCTCCAAAGCTGTAAACTTCCAGCTCTACAAAGGGATAATACTCCTCAAAAGTCTGAAAGTATACCGGTTCAGCTGCAAAGTCGCCCCAGGCAGGTGCCATCACCACCAGCCCCGCGACGTACGCCACTTGGCTGACCGCTGAGGTGAGCGTTACGGACCTGGCTGTGCGCGTTGGTTCTTGCGGCCGCAACCACAGTACCACTGGCAGTCAGAAAGTAGCAATAGCAACAATAAGAAGGACCGACAACAGAAAGAATAGCAACAGAAAAGACGATAGCAGTACTGATACGAAAAACAGCTCTGGAACAACAAGCGCCATCGTCATCATGATCGTCAACATCCTCAGTCATCATGGCAACCCCAGGTTCACCACGATCGGCAACATCTCCATCAGCGCGATCAATATCCTCAACGTCAAACAGACAGCCAGAAACAAGTTCGCAACAAAAGAGCACCAAACGGGGAGCGCGATGAAGAGCTACGATGGAAGTCATGACTGTACCTGCAGTAGATACAAGATACACCCGGAAACAAGAAGAAAACGAAGAGTAAGAAGAATCATGAGTGGAACTGCTGATGAAGATAATTCTGCATCACCTTGAGTATTCACCTAAACTTATACAGCACATACATTATTACGGGCAATGCCGAGTTTTGTCCATCATCAGTAGCAGCAAAAGCAGCAGCGCACCTCTGTGCCCGCTTCAGGGTCAGGTCCACATCCCGGTCTCCCAGCACCTTGCGTGAAAGTAGCGTTCTTTACTATACTGAACTTAGAACCCTAGCAGAAATTGAAATTTTAGCTGTTTCTTAGGGATTGTAATAACCAAAAATTAAGAAGTATTTCTAAGTACACCTAAGTTTAGATTTCTGAATCATCTTAAAAGTCCTTCGGGCTTTGCTCCATTAAGCAATCTCTTGGAGTTTTACTATACTAGAAATACCGAACACAAGCAATTCCTACCCCTTGGAGTTTTATATTGTACCACAAAAAAATCACAAGAACACTCAAGGCGCCACGCTGGCATTGATACGCTCGGCCTCCGCCAAAAGCACTGTCATCTCGCTCGAGGCCTGTGGGCCCCGGACCAAGAGGTCACCTGGGCATGGCCGACATGGGAGTTTCCGAAAATCGGGGACCCTAAAGGAGGTCCCTGAATCGTAGGATCCTTATTATAAGGACCCCCAAATAAGGTACCCCTCATTTTCCGAAACTCCCACATGCACTGTTGGGCTTAGGTGCAAGGGTTAAGGGTGCAGGTTTTTTGGTAGGGTTTTGGGTTTTGAGTTTTGTATGGTTTAGCGTTCAGGGTTTTGCAGGATTCTGTGAGTTAAACCCTACCTCCTGAACCCTAGACCTTACACCCGAAACCATGAACCTTACACCCTGAAGTCTACACCCTGAACGGTGCACCATAAACTCTAAACCATCGGACCAAAATCCGGGCTTGGCCACCCGACGAAGAAAGCCGACCCCCTTCTCTGGTTGCACTGAATAGATGGGTGGTTGTCAAAATTAAAGTCCCTTTTTGGGTACCCTAAATAATAGGTGCCGTACTAGATTAGGTATCCAAAAAGGGACCCTAACTTTGACAACCACCCAGATAGTTTTGTAAGGCCTTAAGGGGAAGAGGAGCATCCCACAGCGCTACCCAGACAAGCCGTGAAAGACCTGTGATGAAAACCCCGCACGTGCGTGGTTCCCTAAGTAGGGCTCAGGCGGGGCTCCAGGACCTAAATTCGCCCCCAATCCAAGCCCAAGGCCTGAAAGCCCGAAGCCCTAAACCCTAAACCTTGGGCACGGCCCCCATACAGTAACAGTCTATAATAGGGCTACTATCAAAGGCCTTATATATCTATATTAAGAATATTATCCAACTGTTACTGAGTGGGGGCCGTACCCAACCCTAACCCTAAATCGAAGAGACGAGACAACACAGCTCTCGTCGTGCCGAAAGGCGGAAAAACTCCTTTACCAGGTCCTTAGGTCTGCATGGCCGTGAGATTGTAGAGGCCTTGTTAGGTGGTTCTATGAGGGCTCTCCCCTAAACCCTAAACCCTAAACCCTAGCTCTAGGAGCATTCTGTGGTCAGGGTTTTAAGATTTAGGCTTTGATATGGCGGCCTTCATGGGTCGAATACAACTTCCTATACTGAACTTAGAACCCTAGCAAAAATTATGATTTTAGCTGTTTCTTAGGGGTTATAATGACCAAAAATTTAAAAAATATTTCTAAGTACCCCTAAGTTTCATGGTTTTATAACAGGGGTTGTGAGGCAATGTCGGTATTGCGTATTCAAGCACCTGAAGTAATCGCGTTCCTTGTGCATTCCCTGTGCCATTGCCAGATACCTCTTTCGATTGTCGTTGAAGGCATCAAGGACTTCGACAAAGGTACTTGTTTAGACCGGCAAACAATGGTTTACTCATGTTTACTCACTGGTGAAGACTCGAAGACCCTGCAGCAAGATGCACTGCAAGGCCCCTTCCCCCTCCCACCCTCAAACAAAAGCAAGGCAGTCAACTGAATATTTACTAGACCTGGCAAGGAACCAAGTAAGGGACCAGGACGAATCCAAAATCTTGCGCTCAACTCACCAAGACCCTAAACCTAAACCCCTAAACTTCACTAAATCCAAACGCAAACTCAACTAGCCCAATAACCTTCCGAGAATCCACGGGAGTGTAGCGGGCCTCGCTGCGCGCGACCGACGGCGAGGCCTTCGGACTTTGGTGGAAAAGAGCTAAGCTTCAGGCCGGAGGGATTCGGTTTAGGGTTTATAGGGTTGAGGGCTTAGGGGCCAGGGTTTAGGGTTTAGGGGTTTAGGGTTTAGGGTTGAGGGCTTAAGCTTTAAGCTTTTGGGTTTTGGGTTTGGGGCCCTGGGTTGTTTCAGTTTAGGGGCCTCGTGAGTTGTTTCTTCTCCTGGCTTACGGCCTGTTTCCTTCATTGGGCTCTCTGGTAAGGATTGTGGCATACGGCTACGGCTAAACCCTAAACCTCTAGGGCTTGAGGCATTTGGTGCCTTGGGTGTCGGGCCCTGCACTACAGCACCAGGGACCTGGGCGACGATAGCTTACTGGGTTCTGGGTTAAGGGTTTAGGGTTTAGCGGTTTAGGGTTTAAGGTTTAGGGTTTAGCTAGCGGGTTCAGTTGCAATGGTGCGTTTTTGGGGGTTTCACTGCTTACTCAGGCCGGGACTTGTCCTGCATGCTACGGAAAGTGCTTGAAATGCCGCTATTTGCAGGTGTTCGCAGTAGTGGCATTGTGTGCCTAGGCTTTCTGAACACAGCATAGAAAGGACTCCGCAAGACCAAAAGCGCTATGCGCGTTTGGCAGCAACGTGTGCCGCATTTCTGCTTGTTTTCTGAGGTGGGGATGGGGTGGGGGGGGGGGGGGGGGGGGGGGGTGATTTCGCCATGTCGTCTCTTTCACCTGGCTCCGCCTGAAATGAGGCAAAAAGCTTTCGGCTTCTCAAAATGGATATGACAAAACGTTCGATGAAGCTGTAGGCATGAGGGTTTCCGCTTGAAAAGGGGTTATGAGAAAACGTTCGATGAAGCTGTAAGCATGAAGGTTTCCGCTTGAAAAAGGGGATTCCGGGATATGACATGACAAAACATTCGATGAAGCTGTAGGCATGAAGGTTTCCGCTGGCATGGGGTTTGTGTGGCTTCCGGCTGCGCGCGCAAAAGAGTCTGCAAGTCAGCACAGACAGGATGTTCTTACTTCTTTTGGGTTCCAAAAGACGTCACACGGAAGTCGATGCACTGGAAACTCCGTTGCGAGGTTGCCAGGAAACATCCGCTCCCAACTTACGCACAATCCTCTGCACGTTCTGTGGCAAGCCTTGGAATCTAGAAGCATGCCAGCAGCCACGACCCTGCCCGACTCGCTCAAAGAAAAGCTTGCAGCGTAAAGTCACAAAGCCACGGGTTGGCCCTGTCGTGTGCGCAACAGGAACACGAGGCTCGTTGTGAACCGGGCAGCGGCCCCACTTTGTCGCCCTTGTGAGACGACTGCGGACGTCAAAACGCAGCACAGCAGACGCAGATTTTGCAGCAACTCCTTTCTGTCTTTTGTGACGAGAAAATGCAAGTGATACAAAGCCGGAATCACTTGATCGAGCTTTTGCGCAAAAACCTGCACATGCTCGTTTGTCTCCGAGTGCTGCAATGCAGCAGCCACAATCAAAACTAGCATCTGCATGGCTGGGGCCTGCATGGCTACGTCCATCTCTGGGAGATCTGCACTAACACGCTGCTGAGCCGTACAAACTCTCACGGTGCACAGCTGCATGGACAGCAGAAACACGCGGAAAGCAAAGATTGCAGCATGACCGACTCGGGCCTTGCTTTCTTCCTCCTCTTCTTACTCCACCAGCTCCATGGCTTCGCAGTCTATCTCCTCCGAGATAATTCTGGTTTGCCACTTTTTCACTACACGGGACAAACCTGCCACAAAAAAAACAAAGAAATCTAGCCCACCGAGCATATCGAGAATCCTGTTCGACGGCGAGCAAGGACGTGACCAGCTCCGCGTAGAAAATATGATCCGCACTCCCACGCACAAGTACTTTGTCACTTGCATCCAGAATGGCATCCACGTCAGGAAACCAGAGCCGTCTTGTCGTCAGGTCCTCTTGAGCCCACATAGCCAATCGCCCAAAGCGGCGCTCCAACATCAAGAAGCAGCGGTTTATAAAGACCTTGTAGTTCGGCTCCAAGCAAAAAGGATATGTGCTGCCTTGTTTCAGCAGCAGGAAGCATGCTCCTATCACATGCCGCTGCTCAAACAGCAGCTCCCACCGCATGCGACTCGGGCGGGCCTCTGTCAGCATGCCATATATGGCGATTGCTACAGCCAGGTCCCTTGGGTCTGAACACAACAACTCAAAATGAGCTGTCAGGTCTTCCAGGGACTCAAAGCGCCAGCGACCCAAGCACGGTGGAAGACATACGTTCCCGTGACGAAGGATCACTATGCAGCACAAAGCCAAGGCCAGCATCGCACCATCTTTCAACATGATCCCGGGGACAGGTCAATTCCTATTAAAGTTCATCACATGTCTGCGTGAAATTCAACTAATTTGCTTATGAAGTCTGCATGAAATTGCTTCCAGCAAGTCTGAGAAGCCGCAAGAACCCTTCATCTCATGAATGGGGCATGGTTGGCTCGAGTCGCCTGGAGTGTGCCGCGCATGCACTTGAACAGCTCGGGCTAACTTGTGAACCCAGCCTCAAGGCATTCAGTTGCAGGGTTAAGACTTACAGTGGCAACTCAAGTGAAAACCGTGAACTGACTGCAATCTACCTGAACATAATCTTTTCAAAACCTTTGTCTTCCCCTGAAACAAAAACACGAAATCCCGAAAAAAACGAGTCGAAACCACTCTTGGAAGTGAACCCGCAGGGAGGGTTTAGGGTGAATTTAAGAAACCATAATAGGGATCTATAGTGAGTAATAACTGTTTGCGTATTATGGTAACTTAAACTAAGTTCCTTAACAAGAACCCAGCTTAGCGCCTTTTGGCCTTTTCAGGCTCGGCTAGGGTTAAGGTTTGAGGGCTGAGCGCCGAGCCCCTATGCACGGGGTTGTTGAGCTCTTATGGGCACTATACTAATCAAGAACATGCCGGTTTAGTTCCTATGTACGTACGTACACTCTACCAATATGGGAGTTTCGCTATGGGTACTCTTATTTTGGGGTCCTTATAATAAGGATCCCACTACTTAGGGTACCATATTTTATTAGGGTCTGTAATTTCGGAAACTCCCATATGGGGCGCACATCCGCCTGCCTCAGCCATACGCGACCAGAGCGAGAAGAAAGGAAGCTGCCGGAGCTCCTCGAGAAATCTGCTTGGGAAACTTCGGGTTCCGGTGGCTTGCGGTGCTTTCGGGGGGATCTAGGGCTTCGGGTTTGGGGGTTAGGGTCTTTGGGGTTTTGGGCTCAGGAGATTTAAGTAGAACTTGATTAGGTTTTATGAGGCGTTTGGACGGTTTTTCTACCGGGGTTCGGGGGTATGGTTTTAGAGCCTCGGGGCGTAGGAATAGGGTTAGTGTGGCTTGCATCTGGCTTAAGGACCTCGTCTCACTAGGTTTAATGACTCCGGCATGTGGGCGAGAAAAATTAAGCCCTGAACCTTAAACCCTAAACCCTGTAAACCCTAAACCCCTAGACCCCTAAACCTTAACCGACGTACGGACAAGAGTTGAGCTATTGCTACGCCCTACTATTTACCCCACCCCGCCCCCTGTTTCGGAAAGTCATCGAATTCTTGGATACCTGTTTTGGAATTGTGTTTATAGACCCGATAATCCTAAGCATCGAAACCAAACCTATGTGCATACCCGAAAACCGTATATAAACTAAGCCTTTGCCACCACCGTCTTCGGGAACTCCCTATGCAGCAACAAACCTGCACGACCCGATTCTTGCGACCTAGTTCCAGACCCTAAACCCTAATATCCGAAACACTTAGCTGGTATCAAGAGGCAGACCCTGAACCCCATGCAATATCCCAAACCCCCAAAACCAGAAACCCTAACCCCTAAACCCCACCCTTATAGATCCCTTAAGGAACCCATAGGGTTCCTCTAAGGGCCTAAACCCTTTTGACCGGGATCCACGGGCACCTCCGACGAGAGCTCGACGGGCCAGGTCCCGGCCACCCGCAAACGCCGAGGGCAAAGCTCAGCCAACACCTCTGAAAACGACGGAAAGGGTTTTAGGGTTTAGGGTTTAGGGCTTAGGGCTTAGGGTTTATGGTTTAGGGCTTAGGGTTTAGGGGCTGCGGGTGCTTCATCATCCCAGCAAAGACGGATCCCCGCGAGCCTGAAACCGCTCTGCAAAAAGGGTGCAAGTCCCCTGAAACCAATTTCCCCTACACCGTAAAACCCTAATAAGCAGTAAATTCAGCAACCCCTAAACCCCTTTAGGCCCTAAACCTTAAACCCGAAATCCACTGTAGCTGAGCGACAACCGTCGGCTGCAAGGCTCTTATCAACATCCGCACCTTCCCGGGTGAGAGTGGAAGAGAACGTCTAGAGATAGGGTGTTACTTAAAGGATCATTGGGATTTAGTAACTAGGGCTAGAATTAAGGCAACTATACTTACAGTTACTTATAACCTCACTTAGGGTACTTCTAACCCCCACTTACTAAGTCCCATGATCCTCCAAGTATGGCTTGGGGAAGATTTGGGGTTTCGGTCTGAAGGGCTTGGGGCCAACCCTAAACCCTAAACCCTAAACCCTAGGCCCTAAACCCTAAACCCTAAACTATAAACCCTAAACCCTAAACCCTAAATTCCCACCCAGGCCTGCTTAGGCCGTACCCACCCTTTTTCTTAGGGTGCTTGGACCCAAGAAGGAAATCCGGCAGTGATTGACGCCAACTCTGGATGGACAATGGGTGGAGCCATTGGAGAGTGGTCGAATTCAGCCCCTAGGGCTGAGCCAAGCCATTTGGCCCCTTGCGCGGCGCCCATATTCGCAGAGGGAATTCCCTCGAATCTCAAGAGATTGGAATACACTAAACCCGACGACCAATTCCCTTGGTTGGGCGTTTCCATTTGGCCTCCCCTCAGAAAAGGCCCCAGAGGCCGGCCCAGGGGCCCCCTGAGCTGGCCCCTGGCCCCCCCTGGCCCTCCCTGGCCCCCCCTGGCCCCCCCTGGCCCCCTCTGTTTTGTGGCGTGTGTAGGTGCGTCCTTCCTGGCGCCAACAGACAGACCAGGGGCAGGTGGGAATTGAGGGCGTAAGCGCTAAACCCCAAAAGGCAATGTTTTGGGTGGTAGCTTGTGTATTCTCACAGCGGGTGGGAAAAGGTGAGGAACCAATGTGTAATTGTTTGGTGGTGGAATCGCATTCGAACGCTAGACGTCGATATGCCGCCCCCCCACACCCCTGGGAGTGTTGGGGCGCCATCCTACATAGAAAATACTGCCGCTGCGCGGCGAGACGCCCTAAACCCTAAACCCTAAACCCTAAGTGCTAAAGGCTCACATGGAGGTCGTGTTCTGATGTAGTACGCACCAAAACGATGCGAGGATTCCTAGGGCCCCCATTTTACAGCTTAGTTCAGGGATTATCTAGGGTTGTCTTTGCAACATTGGTAAGTTTCAAAAATACATGTAGGGGAATGCTACCAAAGTCGATCCCCTGCATATTATAGGAGCCTTCTCCGAATAACTGCGTCCTATTGGCAAAAGAAGGAACCCTGGGGTGTTCATAGGAATTTTGGATACTCCGGCTTCCATACTATCCCAAATGGGCCTGGTTGCAGGAACCCGCTGTCTTGTGGCACGTGCCCAAGAGGAAGAGGAAACCTGAAGGCAAAAGCACTACAGTTCTAAACCCAAGACCCTAAGCCCTAAACCCTAAACACCAAAACCCTGACCCCAAAGAAAACCTAAGCCCTATAGAAAAAGCAGTGAACATGTCAACCCGAGTATCCAACCCTCGAAACGCTACTTAAATCCTGAAGACACAGCATTAATCAGGACTCTCAAGCAGGAGCAACAAGAACAGGGTTTGGGGTTTAGGGTTCATGGGTTAGGGTTTAGGGTTTTGCGCAGGAACAAGCCCTAAGCAAGACATAAGCAGGAAGGGCTCAGTAAGCTATCGCACTTGGGGGAGGAGACTTTGTGCTGCAAGCATAGCTGGTTTTGAGAATTAGCTACCTTGCGCTGGGGCTTCGGGGGAAGCTTCAGCTGGTGGATTTGGATTTGCAGTGGCGCTGGATTTGGGGTTGGCGGGGTTAGTGCTTTGAGTTTGACGTCTCATTTGCGTTGCTGAAGTGGCTCCATGCCAGCTCGCCCCATCATGCGAAATTCATGTGGCTGCTTCATCGTATACAGATACTCTATAGATAAGAGGCCTGAAGAGCCGGCGATGCTATCCCCTGATATTCCGCACTAGATTGCACCCTTAGCCAAACAAAATATCAGTAGTACCTGCAAGGCCCCTATCTCCTTGCACACTTCTGTCTTTCTTTCTGTCTTTTGTTCTTTCTGTTGTCCGTTGTTCCGTTCGTTCTTTCTTTCTCAAGCTCTCTGTCTCTGCCTCTCTGTCTCTCTGTCTCTCTGTCTCTCTGTCTCTCTGTCTCTCTGTCTCTCTGTCTCTCTGTCTCTCTGTCTCTCTGTCTCTCTGTCTCTCTGTCTCTCTGTCTCTCTGTCTCTCTGTCTCTCTGTCTCTCTGTCTCTCTGTCTCTCTGTCTCTCTGTCTCTCTGTCTCTCTGTCTCTCTGTCTCTCTGTCTCTCTGTCTCTCTGTCTCTCTGTCTCTCTGTCTCTGTCTCTCTGTCTCTCTGTCTCTCTGTCTCTCTGTCTCTCTGTCTCTCTCTCTCTCTCTCTCTCTCTCTCTCTCTCTCTCTCTCTCTCTCTCTCTCTCTCTCTCTCTCTCTCTCTCTCTCTCTCTCTCTCTCTCTCTCTCTCTCTCTCTCTCTCTCTCTCTCTCTCTCTCTCTCTCTCTCTCTCTCTCTCTCTCTCTCTCTCGCGCTTCTTCAGACGACGCTTCGACGCTGCAGCCGTTAAACCCCAAAGCCCTCCAGCATCAACGCCTGAAGCTGCGAAATCATGAAAGCGCCTCAACCCGAACCCCGATACCCCGATCCCTTGAGTCTGCGTAAAGATGCGACCAAAATCGATGTATAGAAACGACGAGGAGCCACCATCCTTAGATTCGTGCAGGGCGTGCGGATGCATGTGAGTGCAACATGCTTTACCTGTCGTCTCTAGCCCTTTGTTGGCTGAACCAGTTTGCTGTCTAGGATCCTATAAGGTTGCCCAAAAACGAAACTGCAATGGAGACTACAGGGATGTTTGGGGTGTTGGCTTTTGCATAAGGTCTTGCGCTTCCGGTGTATATCGTAGCAACCTGATTAAGAAACCCCGTTCTTATAACCCCAACATAGAAGGATTCATATACAGAACCCTATTAACGACACATGTCTCTGAAATCAGGCTCCTATGCCGAACCCCTAAACCCTTGTAGTAGCGTTGTGGGACTCCTTTTTTCTGCCTTAAGCCTTAAGCCTTCAACCCTAAGCCTAAACCTTATGGAGAAGAGTCGAGCTCTGAGCTTCAGCATCGAAGCTGCAGTGGGGTTTAGGGTGTAGGATTTCGCGTTCGGGTTTAGTTTAGGGTTTATGGCTATCGGTTTAGGGGCTTTGGCGTCTTGTTCTCAGAGGCACAAAGTTTCGGAACAATATATAAATAAAAGGATGCAGTCCTAACCGACACAGCGAACCCTACGAGCTTAAACCTCAACTCTGAATTCCGAATACAACTTGCCCTGAACCCTCAAGCAAAAAGCTAGATCCTCCAGAACACAGCGGCCGTAATACCTAGAAGATATAGAAAAGGGTTGTGGGGTATATCATCACACCATATCTACTACGAATAAGGAACCCCAAAGAGTATTACTGGCTGTTCAGGCTTCTGTAAGCCCTTAACCCTAAAGGCCTAGGGCCCTAAACCTAAGGATAAACGGGGATTCTGTATAACTCTCAACCCCAAACCCCAAATCCTAAACCCCTAAACCCTAAACCTATATATAACTCTCAACCCTGAACCGCATCCTAAGCCCAGAGCACCTGAGCAACTGCCAGCGAGGATCGGGTTTCTGAAGCACCAGGAGGTTCGGCAGCTGCAGAATCTCCGCTGGGAGATGGCCCAGCACGTCGGAGCGCATTAGAAAGACCAGGGTTTATAGGGTTGGGGTTTAGGGTTTAGGGTTTAGGGTTTAGGGTTTAGGGGTTTAGGGGTTTAGGGTTTATAGGGTTTAGGGTTTAGGTGCGTTTAGGTGCATTTAGGATGGAAGTTTCGGGTGTAAGGCTCAAGGTTTCGGGTATGTTGTTTAGAGATGCTGGGATTTAATTAGGTCTGCAAGGGCTCAGCACATCGTATCGCTGATCTGGCATAGTGTGTACAGCAGGAATCCTCTGGATGGGAAACTTACGTCATCAGCACTGTCCTCTCGTCTTGCAACTCTACATAAAATAGGGGCCGGCAATAATCAGAATAATTAGAATAGGGTTTTGGGTGCCATCAGACCATACTTATAAATAAGGAGCCCCCCAAGTACTACAGGTAATTCTGGAAGCCCCTATATTGCCCTATATTACTCGCCTCAACCCTGAAGGCAAACAGGTCCTAAAGGCTTTTTTGAACTGCACGACCGTAAACCTCAAACCCTATACCCCAGAACCGCGGAACCCTAAACCCTAAACACTTCAACCCGAAACCCATAAACCCATAGCTTTAAACCCGCTGTAACTCTCAATTCGACCTCAAAGGCCCAAAAGAACTCGATTCGCAGACTTAATTAAACTTAAACCCTGAACCCTGAACACTAAACCCTAAACCCTGGTTAAACTTAATCCCTGAACCCTGAACCAGGGCTCGAAGCGGGGGGCTACCAGTGCCGGCCCCGTTACGGACCAACGCCCGCTTAGTTACTGGTTTGTTCCTCCTAGTGCTCGCGAATGGAAGACAACATAGAAGCCTTGATGCATCTGGAGTTTGGCAGCTTAACATATGTGTGTCATCAAATGTTGATGTTGAATGCCTTTCGCGGCTTCAGGGGCAGGCATCGACTGAAGGGTGGACGAGCTGCGCTTTATCGGAGGGGCGATTGCCAGTCCCTTGATGATTACCTAGACTTCATAGGCAGTCTTGACGTGCGTGATAGATCCACTGTCGGCAAAGAGACACGGTTTCTCTGGCGACAATTTCGGGATGAACAACCCGAACGGCTGTCGAACATGAAAATCAATGAGACTTTCTTTCCAGAACCTCGGTGTGACATCCTTGGCGAGGGTTATAGTTGTCTTGGTTCGACGCGGGCAGAAGCTACAAGGAAGTCAGACCAAACCTTGGCTTGTGAGCGTATTTCTGTCGGAGAGGACTTGTCACTTACGGCATCCACCTGCAAGTGCAAGATGCGATGTGCCATCCAACAAGGTGTGGAGATGTCTGGGAAGACCACACCCCCGCATTGTCATGCCAGGGGTGCTGCACCAGCTGTAAGTGAGATTGTGCCTTCAGGTCTGGATGTTGGTGGGTTGATTCGGCGTGCAAGTCATGATGATGATATGAACTGGGAGACGCGATCGTTTGCCATTTCCCCGCCACTGGCCAGGGAAACCCAATTCACTTCCCACCCAGAGACACTCGACAGTGTGAGAGCCCATTTGTTGCATAGTGTACAGTTCGAGCCCATGCAAATTGTTTCACCTTGCAAGCCCATTCCGATGACGTTTCAAACAAACTATGACATGCGTCAAGAAGTTGAGCGACAGACCTTCAAAGCAGGAGGGATGTTTGAGCGTCATGATGACCATTGCGACGTGTCGCCTGGCTCCCTCATTCTCGAGTCTGTGACGCGCCCGGGAGACAGTGCATTTGACGCCAACATGTTGGCTTCATGCCAGTCGGATGAAAGTGGTACCATGAATCACAAAGGAGACGGCAGTTACTTTGACTGGGTCGCTTTAGCTCTTGCTGAGAGTCGGGAGCGCGTATTCATTGAGGTGAGCACTTCAGTGCCCTCAGTGTGTGATCTCGACAATTGGGAGTATATTTGCGAAGAAGCTTCTGAGACATCGATTGTCAAGGGTGGCTTTGTACATATGGTGAACTCGGATGGAGCCGTTGAGACCAACACTTCGCTTGATCACATGCTTGTTGGTACGACGCAAAGGTCATCTGAGCCATCTGGCATAATTAGCTCAAGGGCTTGCCACGGCGGTAGAAAATCAGTCTCGGTCTCACACCAGCCATGGTTTCAGTCTGAGTCAGCTGCGACTAAGATACAGCATTGCTCTTATTGGCATGCGAGCCGACATCAACGTTGTGATTTGCGACGTTCTGTTGTGACACAGCGGAATGGCGCTGCCTACGCTACTGCACAGTGCACTGTTGACCTGCCGGCTGCGCTGGACGTAATAAGCTGTGCTCAGCCCGGCGCTTTTGAAAAGGATCCTGCTCACTGCAGGGTCCTCGTTGAGCCTTTTGGGTTCCGCGAAGTTCATGCCACTACAACTGTAGCCGAGCTCCTTGGCCTCGTAAGTCAAGAGAATTTCTGTTTCAGCTCCGCAGTGCATATTTGTGTCAATGACAAGCGCCTTCCGCTGCATATGCGCGTGGTTGATGCAAATCTGCTGGGAGTGATTCGAGTCAAAGCTTTTCCGCTACTCGGAGGTGGTTTGGACGACCCTGCCAAACAAAAGCTGCTCAGTTTGCTTGAAGCTAAAGGAGTTGCCCCACAAGAGGTGCAGTCCAGAGTACAACAGGTGGTTGATTGTCTAGGGGTTGGAAAGGTCAAACAGGTGTTGGCTGCAAAGGATGTTTGGGGTGCTTTGAAGCAAGAGGCCACGCGGCATAACTTGGTGCTGGTGAGCATTTTAGAACGTGAAGCCTTCATGCAGCAGAATACTTCTTCTCGCAGCGAAGATCCGTGGGATCTCCACGATCCTTGGAGGGACGCCGCAAACAAAAAAGGCAAGGGCGCTGACAACGCCAAAAAAGGGAGAGGTAAAGGCAGGGTCACAGGACCAAAAGGCTCCCGTTTTCTCGAGAGTAGTCCTGAAGTTGCTGAAGTGGATGTGTCCTTCTTTCGGTGTGCTGATGGCGCTGTCCCGCAACGGGTCACTGAAGAACAGATGCTACGGGGAATAATGGGTCTGTGTGTGATGCCTGCGGATAGTGCAATTAAACATCTTAGCCTGTTGAAAGGCCCCAGCTTATCAGCAGATGAGCTGGGCCTGCTTTCGCTTGGCCAACTTGATTGTGTGGAAACTGACCGTTGTAAGCATCTTATCGTTCCAGCATGGGTTGAGGGCAAACCTGCAGCGTTGAGATGTACACTTGTGCAATTAGGGTCCTCCATGCTTGAAGTAGCCAAAGCAAAAAACGTAGCCGCAGTCACTGAAGCTACAACTGTTGCCATGGTTCATATCTTTCGTGAAGAGGCAGCTGCACGATGGTCTTTGTTGGCAAAGGGTTGTGAGGCTTTTCTTTGTGATTTAGCGGCTGTTCCCAAGAGATTGGTTGCGGGAGTTTGGAACACGGGTTACTTTTCGCACCGAGGTGTTAGGGTTGCGCAGGCAGAGGCGGACTATTTCCACGCAGTGCTTAGGATTCCAGATACGAACTTGTCGAGTGTGCTACGTCTTTGTGGGTTGTCTGGATTGTATATTCAAACAAAGGGTCCTGACAGGGGACGAGATCCGCGTTATCGTGTCATCAAGGTCCCAGGTGCAGACGTAAAAGCTGTCCAGGCTCTACTGCCCCAGGTTCCTGAGCATTTCGGTGTGGTAAAGTTTGGTGCTCAATGGGGCATTCGTGTTAGTCGGGAATCATACAAGAAGTGCCGCGAGACCTTGTTCCCGGAACTTGGAAGCACTGACGAAGATGAAGCCCAGATTGAACATCATAAAAAGTTCTTCATTCTCAACGTCCCCGACAGCATTGACAGAAGATTATTGCGACAAGTATTCAAGCAAGCATCCTGGAAAATCTCCAAACTGAAGCCTGATGGTTTCCGCACTTGGGTAGCTTTTGCCCCAGAACCTCCAGATCATCGAACTCTTGTCATCGGTTCAGACAGAGTTGTGGTTCTAGAAGATCATGGCGCGATTAACCCTGAAGTTGTTGCTGCAGGTGCTTCCTCGCAGTGGAAGGGCTATAAGTCATTGGCTCTTAAGGATAAGGGTTTGTTGAAGGATTCCGCTGTAGCAGTTGCCAGGGTTGTAGCTGGTCCAGTTGCAACGAAGCTTGAGCAAATGAAGGCAAGTTTTGGTGAAGATGCAGCTAGAATTGCCAAGGAGGCTAGTGAGGTTGCAGTTTCTGAACAGAAGGCAGCTCTTGACAACGTTAGTGAAGAAGCTACGCGCCAAAACGCGAGAATCGAAGCATTGGAGGCTAAGCTTGAAACCATTGGGGAAGAACGTAAAAGGGCTGAGCAGGACACCAACAAACGCATTGACAGGATTGAGAATGAGGTGGTCAATGTAAAGACGCAGGTTGAGGCTATTCCGGGTTCAATCCAGAGTCAGATGCAGCAATTCTTCTCACAAATGCAAACTCAAAGTGAACAAAGGCTAGCTGCACTTGAAAAGTCAAATAAGGAGGCGTATGAAAGCCTTGCGAAGTCCGGCCAGGAAAACTTTCAAGAACTCAAAGACCTTTTTTCCCAACAAACCACGAAAAGACACAAGGCTGAAGGGGGAGGCGGCGTGCCTTCAACCACGTAGGTCAGATTCGCCATTTCAAACCCCACTGCCCTGTTCGGTAAAGAAGCGGATTTAGTGAACACGGGGATTGATTGTTTTTTCTTGTCGGAGACTTCTCACACGCAGAGGGCTTCGAGTGTTGTTAGCAAGAGGTTCGCTTCTTATGCTTACAAGGTAGTTTGGGGTTGTTGTGTTCAGGACAGGTTTGCAAAGCGCAATCGTTATGAGGGTTTTCGAGGCAAGTCGTCTGGCGTCGCAACGATTTGTTCTTTACCCGTGTATCCCAGTGTAGGAATTATCCCCTCAAAACTTTGGATGACATCACGAATTCAACATGTGAATGTGGTTGTTGGCCACATTTGTGTACGAGTCGTCAACGTTTATCTCAAACCTCATGCGACGGTAGGGTCAGATGAGTTTGAGCTGAATACTTTGATTTTGGATTTTGCAGTTCAGGTTCTGAGTGGTGTTCATGGTCCCGCTATGTTGGTTGGCGATTTTAATTCTTCATGGGACAAATACCAACCCACACAACAAGTCATGAATAACGGATGGGAAGATTTAGCACTGTTGCACTCACGTCGAACCGGATTTCCGGCCAAGAACACATGTCGGGATGCAGCTCGGCATACTTTTGCGTTGGTGAATCCGGATTTTGTTCCTTTCTTTGTAGACTCTGATGTTATTCCCTTTCATGCTTTTGATAGCCATGACCTATTAGTAGTCACTTGCCAATTGCGCGGAGCTGCAAATCACGTGTACAAGTGGCCGCACCCGTCATCCTTCGAGAATCAAACTTTCGACCGTGAAATTTTACATAAGGCTGCTGAGCGGAAAGCAGCTTCTATGAAGGAGAGTTTCCAATACTTGGTACAGCAAAACCCTGACAAGGCTCTCAAATCGTGGGCGGTGGGAGTCGAATCTGTGTTTCAAGACGCCCATTGTGATGTGGAAGGTTTCAAGGCTCGCTTGGGTAAGCGTTTTTTAGGCCGTTGTCAGGCTCAAAGTCCCGTCCGCAAGTCGGCGAGTGAACCCAGGGTCAAGGTTGCTAGAGCTGGTGATTTTTCACTCGAGTATGATACGCCCTCTGTGCAAGTTAGGCAAAGACTGAAGCAAGTCAGGCGGTATCAGTCTATGCTACGATGCCTTAAGAAGTGGCGCATAGATTGCTGTGATTCTGTGCTTGCTTTCAAGATTAAGCAACTTTGGGATGCTATTTGTAATGCGTCTGGTTATGGCCAGTTTAAGGTGTGGGCCTTCCATACAGCGGGAATTTCTTTGAATAACCCCTGGCAGCCACAAGACCAACTTGAGCATCTTTATCAAATTATGCAAGATGATGTTAAAGCGTTGAATACCAAGTTATGGTCATTGAAGAATGACAAGTTTAAAGCATCCTTGGAGTCTTCATTTCTTGAAGGGGGTGGCAGTTTACCTTTTGCATTGGTTAAACCAGATAGGAAACCTTGCCTTTCAGAGTTAAAGTCTACGGTTAAACTTGTTATTCCGAGACAAAAGTGGCAAGGTAAGACTCAGTTTAGTTTTCTGGCTGGCCTAAACCATGGCTTGCTACCGGGTGACATCATTGAGTCGTCTCGTGATACATGGCAAATCAAACGAGTTGTCCACCGCCGTATCTTCCTTCATAAGGGCGTCAATTTACGGGATCTTGCCAGTTTGAGGAAGGTGACTTACTTGGTTGATAGAGATGCTATCGCAGAGGAGTTCTTTCAGGGTTGGAATTCGTTTTGGCAGCGTGATGCGCTCGATGAGCCTCTTTGGGCGGATGCCGCTCAGGTCTTGAATTCCTTGCCTGACTGGCCTGCTCTTGCGTATACACCTATTTCCGTAGATGATTGGCAGTTAGCACTACGCAGTACGAAAGCCAAAACAATGCGTGGAGCTGACAGTTTTACTACTCGTGAGCTTCAGCTTGTACCGACCCCTTTGGTGAAGATGTTGTTGGAGCTTTACAATCAAATCGAGTGTACGGGTCTTTGGCCGTCTCTGCTCCGAGAGTGGTTTGTAATCTTGTTGCGTAAGGAAGATGGTCCCATCACTTGGAAGGGTATTCGGCCTATTTCTGTAGCGGCTTTGCTATATCGGATATATGCTAAAATACGTGCGAAACAAATCCTCGCACACGCTCGGCAGTTTCTGTTTCCTTATGTCGGGGTTCATATATCCACGGCCGTCTTATGGACAACCATATCGGAATTAATTGCGGATGCACATGCTACGAATACTCCCTCGTATGGCTTGGTTTTTGACATTGTCAAAGCTTTCAACAGTTTGTCTAGGCCGGTTGTTTTTGGGTTAGCGAAAAAGTGCGGGATTCCACCTGCTATTCTCTCAGCTTGGGAGGGAGCTATGATCGGAATCAACAGGAGGTGTATAATTTCGGGCAGTATCCACTTGCAAGCCAAGTCTACCACTGGGTTTCCAGAGGGTTGCCCGCTGAGTGTATCGGCGATGCTGTTTATCACGTGGGCGTTTGCCCTTACTATCAAGAATGGCGTTGTGGGAGTGCTTCCCTTTACATTTGCCGATAATTGGCAGTTAGTTTCTGAACAGTGCAGGAGCATTAAAGAGGCGTGTTCCATTACAGTCAAGTTTTGTGATGCCCTACGGTTGCAGCTGTCACCTCTGAAGAGTTGGTCTTGGTCCACGTCATGCAAAGGTCGCTCTCTTCTAAAATGTTTGAAGATTCATGGTGACCCTATTCCCACGGTTGAACAAGCTACTGATCTCGGTGCCCAAATTTGCTACAGTAAACGTCACCGTGTTGGTGTAATTGACCAGCGTTGTAAATCGGGTGTTAGTAAGCTTCGTAAAATAGCTGCCCTGCCTACTTTCCGCCGCAGGCGTGAGCAACTGATTCTAAGATCTGTTTGGCCAGAAGTTTTGCATGCTGCAGAAATCCATTCTTTGTCTAAAACGCGTCTGCAAACACTGCGTTCTCGTGCTACTGAGGCCCTAGGCTTCAAGAAGGCTGGTCGAAACCCGTGGCTAGCCTGTAGTGTTGTCTCAGCTAGCCCTGTTGACCCTCAGTTTGTGCTAGTGGTTAATAGGGTGCGCTTGTTGAGGCAAGTCTTAAGCTTCGAACCTTCGCATGTTGACCAGTTTTGTCGCAGACTTTCTCGTACTGCAGAGTTCCCGAGCTTAGTAACGTGCTTGCGCGATGACTTGCGGAAAGTTGGTTGGGAGTGTGATGCCGAGTTTGGTTGCACAGACGGTGACGGCCGAAGTTTTCATCTTGTTGTTTCAAATATGAGACACATCCTTCGATTGTTGACGTCTTCGTGGTTTCAAGTTGTAGCTGCAAACGTGTGTCACAGGAAAGAACTGACTGATTTGGAGACGATTGATGCAGATCATTCTCGAAGGCTTTCGCATTTCAGGCATCATGAGCGGGGCTTGTTGGAGGCCCAAGCGGTTGGTGAGGTTTTTACGCAAGATAAAATTGGCAAGTTTTCTGGTAGTGCTAGCGGTGTAACATGTCCGTTTTGCCAGTGCGCAGACAGTCTCACCCACCGGTTTCAAGAGTGTCAAGCTTTGAAGTACGTGAGGGACCGACACCTTGTGATGCAACGCATTTGGCCTGACATTCCAGACTCTGCTCGCTTTTATGGACTGTGGCCCGAACTACCTTTATGCAGACTTGTACAAGGTCACCTTGATAGTATAGGTTTCCCCGTAATCCAAAGAGTGTCTAATGAAGCTCCTGTTGCGCTTTTCACTGATGGTTCTTGTCTTCATCCCAAGTTTCCGTTAATTCGGTTAGCGGCTTCGGCGGTTATTTTAGCGAAAGGTTCCTGGGATCATGAAGTAGTTTGGAGGGGCATTGTGCCGTCAGCTGATCAGCATGTTGACCGTGCTGAGATTTTGGCTGCTGCTGTTGCATGTTCCGCGTTCCGGCGGGCCAGTATATATTCTGACTCCAAGTATGTAGTTCAGGTGGCTCGTGCCATCCTTCAACAGCTACGGCAGGGTTCAAATCCCCAGCTGCCTCAAACGAACTTGGATTGCTGGCTGTTTTTCTTGAATGCTGTTCGCGGTGCTGATTTGCAGAATTTGGATATCGTAAAGGTCAAAGCTCATCAGGATTGGAAGCAACTTCAGGGATTTGAGCGGTGTCTCGTGTGGTACAACGGGATAGCTGATATGGTTGCAAAGTCTACGGCTCGTCAGTTTAGTCAAGTTCTTCCAGGCTACTCCCAGCTGGTACAAAGTTTCTTTCAGTTGCAACAGAATGCTGAAGTAATTATGCGTTACCATGCTGACATTGCGTGGTGCGCAACTCATGTTTCCAAGCCCGAAGTCAGCGTTTCTGCGTCTGTCCCACTCAATGCTTCAAGTTTTCAGGGTGATGGTGAAGAGTATTGGAAACCTCCTTCTGTTCAAGTAGACGAATGCGAAGATTCTCCCCATCCGAAGTTCATGGCGACACTTAGTCAATGGTTACTGCAATTGCGTTGGTTTCCTTCAACCGGAAACGGTACTTTTCAGGATACGTCTTGGCTTGAATTGATGTGGTTCTTTGTTTGGAGCACGAACTGCAGTGTCCCGGTTCTGGTTGAAGGAAAGTATGTTACCAGAGGTGAAACGACCGACTTTGTGCTTGTGGAACCTACGACTGTGCAGCTGTTGAAAACTTTTAGGTACTTTATTTCCTGTATTGAGGCGCGATTTCAAAGCGCATTTGTTCCACATGTCAAAGTCAAAACCACCGCTTCGACCGCAAAGTTGAGCTGGTCGCAGCGCACACCCGGTTTGACAAGCAGGCCATGTCATGAGTCCTTTTGTTTCCACGCGGCTTTTGTCGACCTCCGTAGGCAATTATCCACGAAGACATCGGTAAAGAGGCCAAACTTGTCATTCCGACCTGACTTGTGAGATATTAATTCATTGTTAATTCGTCGTGAGTAATTCGTTTCTTTGATGTCGGCTCGTTAATTTGGTGCTTGGTTTCGTTGAAGCGTTGTCTCGGACTGATACTGTACAAACGGCATAGAGGCCCGCATCGCTAGCCTCGTTGCCCGTGGACCGACCTACCACACAAGTCCGGATGAACCCTGAACCCTAAACCTGGAACCCAGAGCACTAAAAAACACATGGCTTCCCGGCCATCTCCCTGCGCTTCCCAGGCGTTCTTTTCTCGGCACCTTCCTCTGTGAGACTGAAACTGGCCACATAAAGATGCCTCAGGCCCTTGGTCCTGGGAGGGTCTTCACTGGGCTTTGGGGTGGATTTCTATGCTTGTTGGGCCTCATCGATGTCTTACATGGCCTGGATAAAGAGCTTTTGAGCCTAAGGCTAAGGGTTCGAGGGAAGGTTCCCCTCAAAGTGTAGAATCATCCGAATATACCTGAACCTGCGACGGAAACCCTGCTCCCTACCACAAACCCTAGAGCCTTACTTTAAAGCCTCAGCCTTGAAACCAAAACATCCAAGAGTCACCGCCCTGCCGGCATGCTTCAGCTGTCCATGAAAGAGCACCGCAACTCCCTGCTGCGGACGGAGGAGCACCAGTTCCTTTGGGGCGGAGCTTAGGGTTTGGGGCTTTCCTTCTTGTTTATGGGCTTACCTAAACCTACTAAACCCTACTTTTTTGCAGGTTCTTATTACAAACCCTAATATTGGATTTATAGGGACCCTACAAAAAAGTAGCTTCTGGTGGGTTAAGGTAGGGTCTTAGAGTTTGGGGTTTAGGAACCTTAGATCCATGAACCCCGTTTCAGGACTCAGGATGGGTGCTCAAGGCTCAGGCGGTTTGGGGTTCAGGTCTTTGACTTTGGAAGTCTGTGTAGAACTCGATATCGCGTGGTCGGGTTTATGTATCTGGTGGGCATGGCGGGGGTCTGAGTCTTGCTCTAAGCTAAGTTTCTGTATCCTGAGGCAGCCAGAACCAACCTATACGGTTCAGAGTTTGGCTCTCTGTTCTTCAACAACCGGGTCTCAAAAAGTTCAATCTTTCTATAAGATAGAGCTTTTATATAAGGCAAAAAAGTTTGAAGTTCTCCCGTTCGCTATCTAAGTTGGGGTCTAGTGTGAACGAGAGCCCTCGGGAGCAACACACACACACACACACAGACACACACCCGACCCCCCGCACAACCCCAAAAGCCCTGAACACTTGGCTCGATCCGAGCCCTTTTCATCCTAGACACTTGATATCGGAGCCTTAAACAGTGAGAATAAGGCTTTTGGGGTATGTTGTACTACTTTCTTGGGGGGTGCCACAAGCGGATACCACCGGCAATTCCTCACACCTCTTTACTGAAGCCTGTCCGACCCATCACAAACTCCAACACAGCGGAGTTGGGCATGAGCCGAAATTGAAACAAAACCCCAAACCCTAAACAAAACCTGATACCCTGAACCTTAACCTAAATAAAAATGAAAACCCTAAACCCTAAACCAAAACCCCTTTAATGCCCCAAACCCTGAACTTTCCCGCCGAAACCCACAGAAACCGGCCTCCGCCGCCTCCTCCTCTGGCCAAAACAAGGTGCCTCCTCCGGAGAAGGCGTCCGGCTCCGAGAGGACGATGTTGACAGTGACCTGGGTTTAGGCTTTGGGGTTTAGGGTTTAGGGTTTGGGGTTAAGGCTTTAGGCTTTAGGGTTTAGGGTTTGGGGTTAAGGCTTTAGGCTTTAGGGTTTAGGGTTTGGGGTTTAGGGTTTAGGGCTTAGGGTTAGATTAGCTTGGAAGTTAGGGTTTAGGGCTTGCCGGGTTTGTGGGGTTTAGGATTTGGGGCTTGTTGGGTTTGTGGGGTTTAGGGTTTGGGGCTTGTTGGAAGAGGGTTTAAGGCTTAGGGCATGGAACGCTGGAACCCTGAACTCCCGAAACATGGGTAGTGTTGGTAAAATGTTGAGCCTTCAACATACAAGTCTTACTAGCTTTTCGGGTGCAGGGCAACTCAAAGGGGAAAAGGAGGGACCCTTAATGGGGACCCCTACCCTATAATGGGCTATATAATGGGTATATAATAGCTATATTGAGGGTATATACCTGGGGGTCCTTATTAAGGGTCCCTCCTTTTACCCTTTGAGTAACGGGTAAGGGTCTAGAGCCTGAACCACTAGAGTTTAATTTCCTCTAGGCTGTCCGTGCTCATTGGGAGGAGCGGGGGTGTAAATATGCATAGATACTGCTTCACAGTGCTCCCTAGATTAGAAACCCTAGACCATCAACCCTCAACCCTAAACCGGAAACCCTATATCATATAAAACCGACACGCCCGAAAGATAGCACCTCTTCTCTCGCCGAGCGGCCATTTCCTCGTCTTTGTGCGGGCCAAAGCCTCCTCCCACCTTTCAGGTTGAAGCTTTAGGCTTGAAGAGTTTAGGCTTGAGTTCAGGCTCTTAGGATTCGGGTTCAGCGTTGAGGCTTGTCTGGCTCTCGTGTAGAAGTTTTTTTGCGATCTGCGACGGTGCTCAGGATCCCTGTTACATGCCCTTTAGGGTTTAGGGTCCCCGAGTTATGGCTCTGCGGCGCTTTGCTCTTGCAGTTGGCTTTTCGGGCTGCACAGCTGGCTTAGGGTTCTAGGACATGGGGCTTTAAAGTGACGCATCCTTTCATGCTGAGGGATGAAACCCTCTGAACCCTAAACACTACACCATCCTACATGATCCTGCATGCTACAAACTCTAAACCCTGTAAACCCTAAACCCTAAACCCCTAAACCTCTAAAGCCCTAACCCCCAAACCTCTAACCCCTGAACCTCTAGAGCCCTATTAACCCTCCCTCCTCGTACCGGTTCACTGCCGGCTCGCCGGCGGCGAAAGCGAAGCGGAGCCCGGCTAAGCCGGTCGTCCTGTGCCGAAACGATGCCGTCGTTTTCAGGGTTGGCTGCGGGTTTACGGTTTTAAGGGTGTTAAGGGTTCTATAAGGGCTCTATAAGGGTTCTATCAGGGTTCCTTCAAGGGTGCCGGAACGAGGCCGTCGCTTGCAGGGCCAGAAACTGAGGTCTAGCACTTGGGGTTTGGGGTTTAGGATCTATGGGCTTTAGGGGTTTAGGGTTTAGGCTTTATGGTTTAGGGTTTAGGGCTCAGGGTGTAGGGTTCAAGGTTTCAGATTCATGAGTTAGGGTCTAGGGTTTAGGGCCCAGGGTGTAGGGCCTGGGGCTCAAGATCCATGAGTCAGGTCTAGAATTTAGGGCTTAGGGTGCAGGGCTTTGGCTGTAGGGTCCATGAGTAGGGTTTAGGGTTTAGGGCTTAGGGTGCGATGTTCTTCGCTGACTTCAAGCTCGGACGAAAACAGCCTTTCTGTGGATCTCGGATCTCGGGAACATACTGTATTGTAGGTGGAACCTATACACCCAAACCGTAGAAACCTTAAAAGTTTCACCACCGTGACGCCACTGGCTCAGCGGCGACGGGTAGCATTACAGGAGCTGCCGTTGCTTAAACACCGCACACTAAGCCCTAAACCCTAGACCCTACTCATGAACGCTAAAGCCTAAATAAGCACCCTAAGCCCTAAATGCTAGACCTGACTCATGAATCTTAAATAAACCCCAGGCCCTACACCCTGCGGCCTAGCGAACATGGCATCGTAAGCTAAATCCATGCACGCATACACGTGCATGGCCGGGAGCTTTGCTTGTATGTGTCTGTACTTCAATACAGAGGCAGCGACCAAAGTAGGGTCGCTTCCAAACCACTCCTGAGCCAGCCAATCAGCAGCAAAGTTTACCACGGAGGCACGCGTACGCCAAAAGCTCAGGCCCGCAGCCGGAGGCACCTGACCAGTGGCAGCTGAAAAAACACTCAACACATAACTCACGCCAGCATAGCTTCACAAGCAACTCAACGCAACCCAAAACCCACATCACACGCAACTGGCCTTTCGGGCCACGATGGGAGTGCCTGCAACCACAATAATCGATTAGGCTGCAAATCACACGCCACCCAGTGGCACGTAACAGAGCCTTGGGGCGAGAACTTCGCATAGTGGGCCTCACAATCAGGATCACGCTACTTCTTGTGTACCGTCACTCCCATTGGAATCCCCTCCCTCCAGTGCGACCCGTCTGGGGAGCACGACTGGCCGAGGAACTCCTTCGCAGGGCCGCTTCCACCTCAAAGATGTCATGCATCCCGCTGCAAGTATGCGATGCATCTATCCCGCAAAACGCAGCAGCCGTTTCAGAAGTGCGCCGCTGGTAACGGCAGTGGTCGAGTTTGACTCGCTCCGTGGCCACCTTCTTAAACAAACGCGCACATGCTGGCGAAACAACTGATACACTCTACACAAGATGCACAGCAACATCGAAGGCGCGGACCGCTTCCTGCACCTTACCAGTGCGTGCTAACACTCGCAGGGCTTGTCTCATAATACAGACACTTGCTAGTACAGAGACACACGCATGCAACGGAAAGGAGGCCAACCGAAAAACCACGAGCATCACAGCTTAAGGGCAACACCTCGTCGCGCCAACGCCTCGAGACCTGTACAAGATGTTGCTGAGGCCCCTTGGTATGAGTGTAATAGATGCGGGCATGAAATACGGAAAGTCTTACATCGCATCCATCCCGTGCATCTCAGACATAACACCCTTCAGTTAAATCCATGTAAGACATTCCCTCGGTTCTGTTACGCTTCGCTGTGGTCGCATGATTCTGCTCATTATGTGGCTCGTTGGAACTCAGACGACAATTCAAAAGTACGGAAGCACATTAACTTGTACGGGCGAAGCCCATAACGGCCGTAGATCATGCTTGTGTCACACCGAACCAAGACTAGTTGCTGCGAACCTGGCCAACAATCATCCGTACAAGTCTCGCAGACATAAATCAAGGCTTCAACGCCCATGTTCGAAAGGTACGCCTCTTCGTGCTTGGATGACGCGGGTAGCTGCATTGCTATGTCCAAGAGTCAGAGTCGCTACTGTACTTTTACACGGCCCCTCGGCGGCTTCAAGGCGAACAAGTAGTGAGGACATACCAACTCCAGCACTCCAAAACTGTCCCGAGCCGACGACGCGGAAGCCAAGAGTGTCATCAACCTTCGCGTCAGCATAGCTTAGGATGCACAGAGGAAGCCAGCAGGACCCACAGATGAGCGATGTTGGTAAAATCGATTACGCGGGGCGATACCCTGGAATCATGCTATTACCACTACCACTGCTATTGCTACTGCTAGCACTACTACTACTACTACTACTACTACTACTACTACTACTACTACTACTACTACTACTACTACTACTACTACTACTACTACTACTACTACTACTACTACTACTACTACTACTACTACTACTACTACTACTACTGCTACTACTACTACTACTACTACTACTACTACTACTACTACTACTACTACTAATTACTACTATCATGCCACTACTATACTACTATCACGACTACTACTGCTACTACTACTACTACAACTACTAGTACTACTACTACTACTACTACTACTACTACTACTACTACTACTACTACTACTACTACTACTACTACTACTACTACTACTACTACTACTACTACTACTACTACTACTACTACTACCTAGACCCTTAACTCATGAATCTGAAACCCTAAACCCTACACCCTGAGCCCTACACCCTAGACCCTAACCCAAGAACCCTAAACCCAAACCCTAGTCATGAACCCTACCAGTACAGCCCAAACCCTACACCCTGAGCCCTAAACCCTAAACCCTAAATCATAAAGCCTAAACTCTAAACCCTAAACCGCTAAACCCCATAGGCTCTAAACCCGAAACCCAAAAGACCCTAAACTCTAAACCCTAAACCCCTAAACCCCATAGACCCTAAACTCAAACCCTAACAGCCCCTGTCCTCTCAAAGACCTGCTGGGCCAAGGAGGGTAAAGCCTCGAAGAAGCCAAGCAGCCGTACCAGGATCTGCTCCGACACCCCCTGGGGGCCCAAAGAAGGAGGCAGTTTAGGGTTTTAGGGTTTAGGGTTCAGGGTTCAGGGTTTTAGGGTTTAGGGTTTGGGGTTTAGGGTTTAGGGATGTTTCAGAGCTGTGCGGTAAACGATACGATCTAGAATTGCTTCCACTGTTGCTTTGGAATGGGGGCCACGGTTGTTGGGCGTGTCTGTTAAATTGAAACACACCCTTATAGTACCTAACAGGAATCCCTATCGAACTCTTACACTAATCCTTAAAGGAGCCCTTAAAGGAACCCATACAGAACCTTTAAAGTAACCCTTGAGGGTTCCGTTAAGGCTTCCCTTAAGGCCTCCTTAAGGGGACCTTTAAGGGGATCCCTTAAGGCCCTGAGGGGATCCCTTGAGGCCTCCCTTGAGAGGACCCCGAAGGGAGCCGCCTGAGCCCCGGAGCTCAGATCAGACAGCGGAAGACGGTCGAGGCCCTCGCGGCAGGAGGCGTACCTTGTGGCTTTGGAGGGTGGAGGGGTTTTAGGGGTTTAGGGGTGCAGGGGTTCAGGGTTTAGGGAGTTGGGGTCAGGGGTTTAGGGGTTTAAGGGTTTAGGGTTTGGGGTTTAGGGCGTCTACAGGGTTTAAGCTTCAGTTCTTAGCGAAGCTTGAGGGTGTTAGGGATTGTAGACGGTATACATGTGGATGCGTTCTGCAAAGCTTAATCTAGGCACCTTTACCATCAGATAAGTCTTCTCTCCAGAGACTTGTAACAGTATAGGCGTTTTAGTGCCGCTGCCTTGGGGTTTTGGGGGGTAGTTCTGTGGTTTGGGGTTTGGTAACCGAGAGGCCTGCAACTTAGAATAGTGTTTCAAGCAGGGTGTTCCTGGGACCTTTTAAAGGGCTTGTAGGCTTGCAAAGACTTTGACAACTTATTACAGGGTTTTGGAGGTATTGCGGTAAAAACATGTCAATCCGTGAACCACCGAAAAGTGAGTCTTAACCCAAAGAACCTCGACAAGTCCAAAGGGCGACTCTGATGACGCTAGCTTTGCTGCCGCCGGCTGCAAAGCGACCCTCTGATCCACGGCTGCCCACAGGAGCTGGCAGTCAAGCTGACTGAGGAAGTTCGGGATCAGCACCAAGCTGTTGCGTGTGAAGAAGGATCGCGGAGCCCCAATGGCTACCTGAGCGGAGATCTTAGCTGCTGTCACGTCACAACCCTAAACTAAAAACCCTCAACCCTCAACCCTAACCCTAAACCCTCAACCCTAAACCCTACCTAACTACACTGAGATGCTGGACTGTCTCAAGACAAGCATACCATAAACAAGATGCCATCATCTACGGTGACTGAGTCAACCCTGAACCCTCTACCTTAAACCGCAAAACCCAAAAGCCCTGAACCCGAAGCCCTGTAAATTGCCCTAAGGGTCCATGTACCCAAAGAGTATATACCGCGGCCAAAAAGGACCTAACTGGGCTCTACAGTAAGGCCAAAGTATCTATATACTATTTGGGTACATGGACCCTTCGGTTCATAAACCGAAAACCTGCAAGCAGCCTCATAGTAGCCGAGTGCTTCTTTGCCAGGTCTCAACGTCTGGACCTTGGCATGACTCCGAGCTTTCCGGCAGTAAGTTTAATGTCAAGGGAGTTCTATCAAGGTTCTGGGCATTCTTCTTTGTAGTGTTGCTTATATACATATGTATATATATATACATACATACATACATGCATACATACCTATATATATATGTATATATATATATATAGCTTTGTGAGCACTTGCAGGGTTCTTATCGTGCTCTTTCAATTTAGGGGAGTTATATCGGACCTTCATGGTCTTGTAGGGTTTTGAGCTCGTGCTTCGTGTGCGCGATACCAGTAAGAGCTTCCATTTTGGAGTTTCCGAAAATAGGGCACCCTAATATAGTACCCTAAGTAGTAGGATCCTTATTATAAGGACCCCAAAATAAGGTCCCCTAATTTCCGGAAACTCCCATTTGTCGAACAGGGTTTCTGGAAGGGTTGTGTTGAGGGCTCCACAAAGATTGCTATACGGCCTTTTTCCCTAAACCCTAAACCCTAAACCCTAAATAAGATATGGTTTTGGCTCTGGGGGATCTAAGCTTCCACCCAGTCGCGTGTAGGGCATTCATCTCTGCTGGGCCGTAGAAGCTCTGCGCTACCGATGGCACGGAAGGGAAGACCACCTGGTTCTTGGGTTTAGAGTTGGGGATTTGCGCCTAGTTTGTTTTAAGATGTTTTAAGGTTTAGGTTTCAGGGCCTAGCGTTGCGGGTTGCTGATCGGAAACAAAGCTTTAGCTGGATCATCTAGAGGACTTTCTAAGGTATCCATAACAGCTATCAGAATTTGTATGGAGGCTTTAAGGCTGTAAAGAGGACTCTCTATGAACCTATAAGAGTTATCACTTTTTTAATGGACCTAGATGGCTTCTTCGAAATGCTATCAAAGTTTCGAAAGGCTTTGTAGCACATGGCTTTCAAGGTTTAGGCTTTAGGGACATAGGATTTGGGGTTAAGGAGCGATTCACACCCATCTAGTTGTAATTCGCGTTGTTCTCAGGTTTAGATTTTAGGGCTTGAGGTTTAAACCACAAAAAGCAACCCAATAGACTTCCAGGCAAGTTCTGTACTTACGGGGTACCCAAAACCCGTGGGTCCTGTAAATCCGACTGATCCTACCAACCCCCTTTCGGGAACCATTAAAGGAACTACAGATACCCTCTTAGTACGGTTGATGATATAAATCCTGCATTACCTTAAAGACCCTACACTATGGGAATAATGGTATTCTCCTTCTTATGGCTAACGCAGGACTCATTCTGAAGGCCCCTGTATTATGGCTCACCTCTCCATGACCGTCTCGAAAGAGCCGGGCACCCGGACGGCCGACGGGCACCTGAAGCACAGCTCTTGATGATAATTATAGGATCCTTTGGTTTAAGGGGGGAGGGTATAAGGAATCCTTAGGGGACTGTAAGGGAACCTTAGGGAGTACTAGGGAGAATTAGGGATCACTAGGCTATATACCCCCTTGGACCCCCCTCCCTTAAGGATACTACAAGATAAGGACCCCTACTTCGAGGATCAGGGGACTTAGCAAGTTAGGTCATAAGTACCTGAACTGGGGTTTGCAAGTAATGACAAGTATAGTTACCGCAAGGATAACCCTAGTTACTAAGCCCCAGGATCCCGTTAAGTTAAAACATACAGTCACTCATATTCCTAAGGAGCCCTCCATATTCCTAAGGAGCCCTCATACTCCAGAGCCTTCGTAAGCCGCAATTCAAGCCCGACGTATAGCCTAATGTAGTTGATTTTAGGCGGGTTTGGGGGTTCCTTACAATAAGTATAGTATGATATACCCCTAAACCCTATTCTAATTATCAAGGCCCCTGTATAGAATCCTGGCAGGAACCCACAATCCCTGATTCCCTGAATATCAATGTGAGATGGCCGAGCCCCGGATACGCTGTAGGTTCCTAAGACACGAACCTCTGGTGTAAACCGGGTATCAGCGGGGCATTACGGGGAGGAAGGACACCCCAAGGCTCGCGCCAAACCTAGCACATGGGAGGGATCCATGGGTGCGGAGCTGGAGAGAGGTTCGAGGACATGGAACAAGGGCACACGTGTACCCTCAGAGTTGGTAAGAGCGTTACGATTATGAGTATGTTGGCTCTCTGAGTTTTTCTTCAGCTCCGGATATCACCATACTAGAAGGGCCTGAATCATTAGAATCAGGTGCTACGGTTGATGATATAAACGCTGCATTGCCCAGAACAAGGAATATACCACAATTCCCATAGTCTAGGGTCGTGAAGGTGATGCAGGATTTTTTATCATCAACCGTAGGAGCCTTTGTAATACTACCAATATCTTCGGAAACTGAACCGAATACTGCTGATCGTTCCGACCTCTTCCTAAACGCTGAACCCTGAACCCGAAACCCTAACGGTAACCCTAAACCCCTCAGCCCACAAAACCGGGGTCTGCTCCAAGTAGCCAAACTCCGAGGATCCACCGTGTAGAACACAACCCGGCAGCTCCTTTCCGCTTTGCTCCGCAGCTTGTAGACAAGGATATATAGACGTTAAGGGTTTAGGGTTTTAAGGTTTAGGGTTTAGGGTTTAGGATTATGAACGTTTAGGGTTTACCTGGACCCTAAGGAACCTACCTTTTTAGGACCCCTAATATGATTTCTTTAACCAAGTCCCTAAAAAGGTAAGTTATTTGAGGTTAAGGTAGGCTTGCTGGCTTTAGGGTGGGTTCAGGGTTCAGGGCTCAGGGGTTCCGAGCATGCGACTTTAGGGTTTAGGGAATTAGGGTTTGGGGTTTAGGGTTTAGGGGTTTTCGGTTTAGGGCTTAGAGTTTAGCGTTTACGGTGTGAGGGGGAAAAGAGCTTGCTTATGTTTCCACAACATGGGTGTGTCGGTGTGTGCATGCTTGAAATATTGTATACCGTGTAAACAACTACATACATGCATATGTACATATACAAAACTGACTCATAGAATACCTGAATGCCGGTATGCATGCATGCATGTATGAATGTACCTGTGCGTGAATGTATGTAACAATAACGGCATGCAACATGTAACATGTACGTACCGTGCCTGTGTAGATATGCTCTATGACTGGATACATACATGTGCGCGTATGCAGGCATTGCTGTCTGTCTGCGACCCTCTGTCCGTCAGTCTGTCTGCCTGTCCGCATGTACACTTGGATGCCTGCACGTCTGTGTCTGTATGCGCCTGCATGTGCACATGTATCCGCACCTATGTATGCATGTATGCATGTAGTTAGATACTATACATGCATGCATGCATGTATGTTTGCTTTTGTATGTATGTACGAATGAATGAACGTATGAACGAATGAATGGATGCTTGCATTTTTGCACGTACGTATGCATTTATTTATAGATGTATGCGTGCATGCGCGTATGCGTGCACCATCGCACAGTACAGCGGATGTCTGAAGGGCTGACTTTCAACTCGGGGCTCCTGCTCAGGATCTTCCGCTCCCAGGTGGCCCTAAACCCCTGAATGAATACTCCGTTGACCACGACTCCGATCTTTAGGGTTCCGGGGTTGAGGGTTTAGGGGTTCAGGGCTTAGGGTTGAGCGTTTAGGGTTTAGGGCATAGGAGTTTAAGGCTTAGGGCTTAGAGCTATATTACGTGGGCCACGAATCCGATCCCCAGGACCGTAACCTGACGAGACTGAACCCGAGGCCCCACGCCAAACCCCACCCTAAACCCCTAAACCCCTAAAACCCTAAAACCCCCTCGGATTGTCTGCTGACTGCTTGCATAAACCCCCAAACCCCTAAACCCCTCAACCCCTAAACCCTTCAACCCTAAACCCTAAACTCCTAAACCCTTACACCCTAAACCCCTAAACCCTTACACCCTGAACCCCCAAAACGCTAAACCCTAATCCTTGTAAATCCTACACGCCCTCAACCCAATATAACCCTTACCGTTCCTAAACCCTTACACCCTAAACCCCTAAACCCTTACACCCTGAACCCCCAAAACGCTAAACCCTAATCCTTGTAAATCCTAAACGCCCTAAACCCAATATAACCCTTACCGTTCCTAAACCCTTACACCCTAAACCCCTAAACCCTTACACCCTGAACCCCCAAAACGCTAAACCCTAATCCTTGTAAATCCTAAACGCCCTAAACCCAATATAACCCTTACCGTTCCTAAACCCTTACACCCTAAACCCCTAAACCCTTACACCCTGAACCCCCAAAACGCTAAACCCTAATCCTTGTAAATCCTAAACGCCCTAAACCCAATATAACCCTTACCGTTCCTAAACCCTTACACCCTAAACCCTAAACCGTCAGCGAGGCTCCTTTGCTCTTCTCCCTCGCATTGGACCTCGTACTCAGGACCTTAGTGGGTTCTTCTTAGGGAACTTAGTTTAAATTACCACGATAGGGATCTATGCGGGCTTCTTCAAAGGATCCTTAAGGGTCTGTTTTGGGTTCAGGCATAATAGGGATCTATACGGGTTTCTGTTAAGTGATCCGTAAGGGTTGCTTTAGGGGTTAAGGAATTCAATTTCAATTACCAAAACAGGGATCTATGGTAAATAGTATGGTTTCTGTATTAAATAATATGGTTTCTGTCTTATGATGGCTTCAATTAGATTCCTTAACAATGGCCCAGCTTAGCAGTGGCGAGATGGAGGGCTTTGGGAGAGTCCAGGGCTTAGGGGTTCAGGGGTGTAGAGCTTAGGGTTTACGGCTTCGGGTTCAGAGTTTAAGGTTACCAGGGGATCCAGGGTTCAGGGTTTAGGATAAAGGGGCCCCAACAAGCACATAAGCATAAGCATTTTAGAGGGATATCCCTACCTTAGTGGCCTTCATTATAAGGGGCTTTATATGGGATATCCCTATCCTAATTTTTGCTTATGTGCTTTTTTGAGGCCCTAAATGTGGTGCTGGTGATGGTAGTGGTAGCAAAACTAGCAGCCGCCGTCGTGGTGGCGGTGATGCTGATGGCGACGTTGCTTGTCGTTTGCACCCGTAGCGCCCCCGTAGCAGCAGCAGAAAAAAACAGCAAAATCACGATACTAAAGTTACTAAAGGTAAATGCAGTCATCATGCAACGCTCAGGAAGGTTCTGAAACTAACAGTTATGAGGAAAGCAGGCGCTGTTGCAGCAACTGAGCTCTCTGCAAGCAAGACGCTCTGCGCCGTTCCAGAAACAGCCAGCAGTCGTAATGCCACATTCGGCTGGGCAAGCGACTACGGTCTGCCAGAGACCTTCATCAACAATAATAGCCGAGGCTATCCTGGCCTCTCCACAACAAAAGAGTGTACAACAGCAGACATTAGATTCCTCGCAATCAGCCATTCCTTCGCTCCATCTCCATCACAAAGCGGCGCATCGGTAGGGAAAGTCTCCCACTAGGGCACCAGGTCAAGCAAAACGGCATGCCGTACCATGGCCAAAGCTAATCTATCACATGGGCAGAGAGCCTGCTCGAAATCTACTTCCAACACCTTGAGAAATGAGCCTGCAAAAGCGAAGCCGCAGGCAAGACCTCTTGGCCAGAACAGCTGCAGCAACTGCAGCAGCGGTGCGAATCTGTCAAGCGAAGTTTTGCCCGGCAAACCCCAACATCTGGAACCTTCCAATTATCCTTATTGACGAGGAGGGTCTCCACTAAGCCTGCTCTTGCAACTCGATAGACGACCGTAACCCTAAACCGATCTACATCTTATAGCCAGGGCCCTAAACCCTTAAACCCTAAACTCGACCTACATCTTGGACCCTCAAATAGCAGAACCCTACTATAACCGTAAAACCCGTCCAAAGCCCTGCAAACTCCCCCAAAGCCATAGCCCCCAGAAGCCCATGCCTGGCAGGTGTGGAGCAACTCCGGAATATCGTATCTCCTTAGGGCCGCGACTTCTCTAATTTGTGAAAGGCACTGAGATTCATCACCGAAATCCCCACACCCCCAAACCCTAAACTCTAAACCGTAAACCCTAAACCCCCAAACCCTAAACCCTAAACCCCCCAAACCCTACATCCTAAACCCTAAACTCCAAATTCGAGTCTTAAAGAAGTCTCGGCCGAGCCTTACAGAAAAGTTGGCTCTACTTACCTAGTTCATGGTTGGGATAGGATTAAAAATTAAATTGTGTAATCCTTATTGGGTTTAAGTACCCATAAAAATGTAAAATATTACCCAACCATGACAAAGTTACAGGGGCCCAAAAAATAATTACAAATACTATTGTGGCGATTCCTTATTACAAGCATAGTATACTGTACCTCAAAACCCTGTTCTAATTATTAAGGCCTCTATGTTATAGTGCCCTATTATAGATCCCTTATAGAACCCCTTTAAAGGAGCCCTTAAAGGAACCCTATATATGAAGAACATTGGAGGTGCCGTAGAGATGCAACTGTATGTAGGGTTTAGAGTTTGGGGTTTATGGTTTAGGGTTTGTGATATGTATACAAACGCTTCTATTACCAGACTTCCCCGATACCCTGCCCTCTGAACCCTAACCCTGACCCTGGAACACCACAAGCACTAGGGCACACTTTGTGGTTTCAGCGGCCCCCGACCGTAGCTCTGAATTCTTAGGGCTTGAGGGTAAACCCCAAAAAAACCGAACCCTAGCCCCCAATCCCGCAACCCCGAACCCTAAACCCTAAACCCTAAAACCCTAAACCCTAAAACCCTAAACCCTAAACCCTAAAACCCTAAACCCCTAAACCCCTAAACCCTAAAACCCTAAACCCTAAACCCTAAACCCCTAAACCCCTAAACCCCTAAACCCTGAATCCAAGTTTGTTGGTAGAAATGCCGAACCCTGAACCACGGATCCCCAACCTCATCCCTAAAGCCTGGCCCCTTTTCTAACCAGGTAACACCTGGACCCTAAGGAAGCTGCCTTTTTAGGGTTCCCTAAAATGGTTTCTTTACCTAATATGGTTTCTTTATATAAGTCCTTAAAAAGGTAGGTCACTTGGGGTTAAGGCAAACTTATGACTACTACAAGCTCCAATCAATGTTCTTATAACCTGATTTACTATGCCCCTCCCCCGGTCCTCCAAGTAATCCCCACCTAAACCCTCATCCCAATCCCTAACCCCCCAATCCCTAAAGCCTAACCCCCTAAACCCTAAACCACGAAACACAGCCCAAAACCCCAAACCCCAAATCCTAGATCTCGCAATTCCTCAAACCTAACCTCCTAAAACCCGTAAAACCCCCCTCAACCCTAAACCCTACTTTAGTCCCCTAAACCCAAGTACCGGGCTTCGAAATCAGCAGGCGAAAAAGTAAAGCCGTCTATTTCATGATGGTTCCCTTTAAGTTTCAGATCCCGAAAAAGTACTAAAGCATGGTCAGTTTAGGGTTTAGGGTGAGTACTTAAAGGATCATGGGACTTAGTAAGTAGGGTTATAAGTAGGTTATAATTAGGATAACCCCACTTAGGGGACTTATCACCCCAGTTACAACCTACTTACTAAGTCCCATGCTCCTCTAAGTAGACCCTAAACCCTAAACCCTATAGATCCCTCTAAGGAAGCCGATAGATCCCTTTAAGAAGCCCTTTAAGGAACCTTACTTACTAAGTCCCATGATCCTCTAAGTAGGTCAGGTGGCTCCAGCCGCTGGAGCAACTCGGAGCAGGCTGCGACCTGCTCCAGAAAACGGGGGGCTGGCTTTGGGTTTCGCGGCTTCGAGTCTAAAGGCTTCATGGGGTTTACAATTAGGATCTAGAGGGTTTAGGGATTAGGCTTTGGGTTTTCTACAGGGTTTAGGGATTAGGCTTTGGGTTTCAAGGTTTTTGTCTTATACTGCTTTTGGGTTAGAACTTGTAGGGTTTATAGGGCTTCTAGGGTTTTTGAAGGTTTATCGGATGTATAGGGTTTATGGGGCTTATAGGAGTTATAAGGTTTGTAGGATATTTCGGATATGTAGGGCTTGGAGGGTTTATTAGGGCTTTTGGATTAGAGTGCGAGGTTTAGGGTGCAGGGGTAAGGGATTTAGGGTTGCGGGATTAGGGTTTGGGGATTACGGAACAGGGTTTAGGATGTACGGATTAGGGTTTCGCGCGTTGTGCTTTTGTGGGAGCCCTTCAGGGTTTGGGGCGGGTGGGTTCCGAGTTCAGGGTCTCTAGGGTTGAGGATTAGGAGCTTCAGGACTTTGGGATCTAAAGTTGTTGGTTTAGGGGGTTGGGGGTCTGGGGCTTCGTTACAGGTATATTCCTGGGGACGCAGTGTGCATGCAGGACGGTTCCGGCCTTTGGGCACTATCATCTAAGCGTCTATTCTGAGGGCTTCTCAAACCGAGTCTCGTGAAGCAACGGCGAGCAAGGGCTGAATAGTATACCTAAACCCTCCACCCTAAACCCGAAATCCTAAACCCTAAACCCAGGTCCAGACCTCCCCGGAAGGGAGCGACATCATCGCAGTCGCGGACGCCTTCAAGGCAAAAACCTTGGCAAGGCACAGGATGCGGCATGTGGGCTTTTCTTTCCATGCATGCTAGTCAGCTTCAAACCTATGTGCATACGTTTATTTGCAGACGCGCACACGCACACAGACTCATAAGTGATTGAACACTTAGAGAGAAAGGTAGATAAAGAGAGATAAAAATATAGACAAAGACATGGATAGAGATATAGGCGTTGTGTACAGGCCTGGGACTATGACGTATTCAAGATCGCCGAAGATCATTCCAATATATATATATATATAATATATATATATATATATATATATATTACTCTAAAAAGTAGGATCCTTGTAAAGTGGAATAAGGACCCCAAAATTTGTTACCCCGAATTTTCGGAAACTCCCACCCTCAACCCTAAACCCTCCAAACCTTCACCCGGGTTACCGGACCCAGGGTTGAACTAAACACCGTGAAAAGTCCCGAGGTTCAGAATGGAAATCCAGGGTCTTTACGATGATAAGTGCAACAAAGAGCCCGACGGAAAAATGTGGTTAATGTAGGAACCTGACTAAGAAACGCTGGGCCTTTATAAGGGCTCCTTGTATGAATCCTACTATTTTGGGGTTTTGGGCACAAGGATTCTTAATCAGGTTCCTACATTAATCAGCTTCCTACCCTGCCCCCAAGACTCTTACAAGCAACGACCTTAGAGCTGAAGTTTGCTTTGGGGCATAGATATAGCGTAAAATCGTTCAAAATCGGCGTAGTTTTAGGGCTTAGGGCGCCCGCGTTTCTGACTCCTATCCTTGCGAAAACCCCTCTAGGTCGTCAGCCAGGCACCCTCCAAAGAAACCCTGCAAAGTACCCTCTGCGAATTATTACGGCTCTTACATGAGGCCGCTTTAGGTCCGTCCCAAAACGAACGCTAGCTTGAAGCCTCACGTCTAGCTCCACAGAGCACCCGGCACTGATCCCTAAGCGCTCAGGGTTTCTGTAGGTTTTTGCGAGGGGTTCGGATATAGGGCTTATAAGGGTAGCTATATGGGAGTTTCCCAAAATAAGGGGTACCTTATTTTGGGGTCCTTAGATTAAGGACCCTACTATTCGGATATAGGGCTCAGGGTAATTACAGGGCTTCAGGGTTTAAGGTTCAGGGTTTAGTGGGGTTTAGGGTTTTAGGGTTTAGGGCTTCAGGGTTTTAGGGTTTAGGGTTTTAGGGTTTAGGGTTTCAGGGTTTAGGGTTTAGGGTGTGGGGTTTAGGGTTTAGGGTTTTAGGGCTAAGGGTGTGGGGTTTAGGGTTTAGGGTGTGGGGTTTAGGGTTTAGGGTTTTAGGGTAGTTTAGGGTTCAAGATGTAGGATTGAGGGGCTAGGCTGAACCCCACTGAGACAGACGCCACTATCAGTGAAACTCCTCGGTAGGCCATGCTCTTCTTCGCTATCGGGGCGATTTACCTCCCAGGGCTTGGCGTTACTCTAAACCCTAAATCCCCAAACCCTGAACCCTAAGCCCCTAAACCCCTAGACCCCTAAACCCTAAACCCTAAACCCTAAACCCCTAAACCCCTAAACCCTAAACCCTAAACCCCTAAACCCTAAAACCCTAAACCCCTAAACCCTAAACCCCTAAAACCCTAAACCCCTAAAACCCTAAAACCCTAAACCCCTAAACCCTAAACCCCTAAACCCTAAAACCCTAAACCCCTAAACCCTAAACCCCTAAAACCCTAAACCCTACACCCTAAACCCCTAAACCCTAAACCCCTAAAACCCTAAACCCCTAAACCCTAAAACCCTGAATCCAAGTTTGTTGGTAGAAAAAGGGTCCTTTTTCCCTGGAGCTTGGGGGGCTTGTGGCTCGGGTTTACTTACCTTTGGTTAGTAGGGAATGGGGAAGAATGGTAGTTATATAGTCGTTATAGTAAAAATAGGAACAATAATAATCGTAATAGTAGTAACAATAGTAGTAATAGTAGGTAGTTATATGATAGTAATATGATAGTAATGTGGTAGTAATATGATGGTAATATGGTAGTAGTATGGTAGTAATCGTAGTTATACTTGTACCCCATTCCTCCATTCCCTACTAACCAAAGGTAAGCATAGGGGAGGATAAGGAGAGCTTCCGGGGTCAGTAGCTCAGAAATAGGGCCTTGGGGGGCAGATCGTACCATAAGCAAAGAGCCGGAGCCTTGAGGGTTCCTGTAGGCACTGTAAGGGTTCCTTTAAGGGATCTATAAGGGCTCTATAAAGGGTTTAGGGTCTAGAGTTTCCGAAAATTAGGGGTACATTATTTTGGGGTCCTTGTAATGAGGATCCTACTATTTAGGGTACCATATAAGGGTCCCCTTGTTTTCGGAAGATCCCATATTGGAAGTCTTGATGCTTCTGTTGTAGGCTCCGTGTGGCTTCACGGCAGCTCGAAGTTCTAGAGCTTGGGATCTTAAAGTTCACGGCTTGGGGGCTTTGGAAGCTTTCGGGCATTTTGCGGCTTCGTGAGCTTGGGAATTTGAGCTCAAGATTTTACGGCTCCAAGTCTGGACTCGGTTCTTCGAACTGCGGGTGGCGATGTCGGGGGTCGGAAGATTCGCTTCAAATTCAATTTTCTGTTGTAGCGGCTAGAAGAAAACTGGACCTGGCATCTTGGGTTTAGGATTTCGGGGCTTGGCGCTCGGGGCCTTACGGGCTCAAAAGCTTAGAGGCTTCCGTAAGGCCTCAAAGCTAACCCCTGAAGTAAAACCCAAACCCCCAAATCCCAAACCCTAAACCCCAAACCCTAAACCCTAAACTGCAAACCCTAAACCCCAAGCCCTAGGCTGGCAGTTGCCGGCCGGCCTTCACTGTACGAAGAGAAAGGCATTCTCCTTGCCCCCCCCTTGAGCCGATAAAGCTGCGTCGCCGGAGAATTGGGGCAACACAGCCGCGGATCCGCTAAAATGTTTTAGGATCTATAAACGGGTTCAAGGGGGTTTAGGGTTTAGAGTTTAGATTGAAGCTTTAGGGTACTCGGAACCTTCCCTGAAAGGTCCTTTCTCTGGGCGGGGATAGGCTCGAACAGCTGGACAAGGAGAAGGTGAAGGGTCAAAAATTGCAAAAGCTGCTTTGCAGCGGGAGTCATCCTACCCTGCAGCATTGCCAGCGTTCGCAGGTCAAGTCGCGAATGTAACGTTGCATCCTGGCTGCACATCTGTGGCTGTGTTAAAAATTTGCGACGGCCGTTCGATTAGAAAAGTTGCACCCACCAGGCCAGCCAGTGACTGCAGCAAGCGTGTTGAGAAGCTTTTTTCTTCGGCGAGGAATCCTCATCCTTCATGCCAGGAATGTTAATATCGCTCTTGCTGCAAGCCTCTTCAGTGCTGGTTCCTGCCTCCATCCTGGTCCCGGCCGAGACGGTGTCCATGGTGACCATGTAAACAGAGCCCAGTATCAGTGCCACTCCTGCCAGCGTCACTCCATCAGGCATGATGCCCATTACCACGATTTGGCCTACGTAGCCAAAAAGAATGTCCTGGGCTTTTGGCAAAGCAACATATCATCAACTACTCAAACTACTCATCCCCGCTGTTATAACATGCTCTACCATAAGCCCTATAACTTAAACCCTGAACCCTAACTAAACTTAAATCCCCGAACCCTAAAACGCTAAACCCGACCCAAAACCTGCGTCCCGTAACACGAACCCAGTCTCGCAGCATGTGACGATCACTCCACTGGTACTTGCCGGCGCCATGGCCGAACCGACGCTGACGAGAACCGTCTGCATGGCAACGAGGACTACCAAGATAAGCACCCAGAGCGCGGCGAGGCCTCCATGGGAGCTAGGGCCTATGTAGGCCCTACCTGGACCCTAAGGAACCTACCTTTTTAGGGACCCTTATATAATATGATTTCTTTATATAAGTCCCTAAAAAGGTAGGTTATTGGGGTTAAGGTAGGGCTGCAAGGGTTCAGGGTTGAGCGATTCCACCATGAAGATGAGATTTTCGTGGTTTGGGGTCTAGGGTCTGCCGCAGAAGCGGCATTAAGGGCATGGCAGGAGCAGCTAGGTATCGAACTGCGAACGGGTACTTCTGGAGCCAACTGGAAGAAGCAGCCTTCGTGAATCTGTCAACCCAAAGCCATATAAACCTCAGACATCATATCCCGCAATTGTCCCCATATAGCTGTGCAATAAACCTGCAATAATGTAATATAGTAGAATACAATACAGAACAGTATAATATAGTGTAAGACAATATAATGCAATCGCCTGGATGATGGCCGAGAATCTCCACCGAGGTGGCAAGGTCCCGGTTCCACAAAGGCAGGGCTGCCAGCAGCAGGGTCATGGCACCACGCTGGGCGCTAGCAGAAAGGCTGGAGACCAGGGGTGACACCTCTGCTGTTGATCCACAGTCCCTTATAAGGATCCCCAGAAGATTTTCAGGAGCATTTCCTGGTGTAGTGGGGTCACTGCATACTTGCTGTAGCCATTCCATTCCTCTCGCCTTCAATCTGATATGGGAGTTTCCGAAATTTAGGTGGACCATATTCTGGGGTACCTATGATAAGAATCCTACGTTTTTGGTACTATATTAGGGTCCCCTATGTTTGGACACCCCCATATGCTGAATTGACAGCGGTGCCTCCTTCCCAAGCTTTCTGCAGCAGACGATGAGACCACTCAGTCCCAAGCCGCCCACCGAAGCAAAAAAGTAGCCTCGGCTTTTCGGCGATCGAGACGTCATGTGCTCACAAAGTAGACAAAGCCACATGGCTCTTCTTGTTACTACTATTCCCAATGTTGCGGCGGTATCGATGCCCACATCACAACTATGCAGCCTGAGCTGTTCCAACACTACGTACGGGTATTGCTGCGTGTTCTAGGCCCACCACCACTACCGCCGCCTACACCCAGCCCTACCCCGGGTCACTGCCACCACCACCCTCACCACCAGCTACGACAGCTGCGACATCGACTACGCCTGCTGCGACTACGACTACTGCTTGATACAACCCTAAACCCTAAAACCCACACCAGAAAACCCTAAACCCTAAAACCCAAAACCGAAAAGCCTAAACCCAAACCCCCAAACCCCAAAACCCCAAAACCCTGAACCCTATTGATCTTGACATGTCACCAAGGTAGGGCTGATCCTTGACACTGGTGAAGAGAAACCTGGGAGCTCCGCGGCATAGGGCCGTGGGGTTGAGTTCAAGAGTGTAGGGTGTAGGGCCTTAGGGTTAGGGGTTAGGGTGTAAGGTTTAGGCTGTAGGGCTTAGGGTGTACGGTTTAAGGTGTAGGGTTCAGGGTTTAGGGTTTGATCTGGGGCCTAATAGCCTAGTAGTTTCAGCATTGGTCGTTGGTGCTGACGGGATTTGCGGATTAAGGGTGCAAGGAGCACCATATTCTTAAATACAACTGCAATACTGCTATTCCAAACCAGTCAGTTAAGAGGTAAATTGAACCTTAGCTTAGTCTACAGTCTAGAGCTTCAGGGGTCTCGGGGTTAAGAGTTTTGTTGGAAGTTACACCCACATGCTCCGATCCCGATCAGTTCAGTTCCGAATGCCCTGCCATCTCCACGGAGAGCCACAAGTCAAAAAAAACTGTCGCGCTTACTCCTGCTACTGCTTACGTTGGAAGAATACACCGGAGGTCTAGACGTACTGGAAGCAAGGAAATGCGGAAAGGTAAGTCAGTAACGTGCGCGACTGCTGTTCTCGGGCTTAGCCGCTCTGGTTTCGCGACGAGGACCGCCCCAGCCATAGTGGCAAGCACGGCAGCAACCTTCCATTTGCCGAAAGCTTCCCCGAACAGCAAACATCCGGCCACAGCCGATGCTAACACGTTGGTGCTCCCCATCACCAAGGCATCACCAGCGGGGCAGCCGAAGACCGTGGCCACAACGAAGCCTCCCAGGGAGAAGACGCTGGAAAAGCCACGAGCAAAGAGCCAAACCTTCTGGCTGGAGGAGGTCGGCCACTGCACTTGGCTTTGGCTGCACAGCTGCACCAGCAAACCTGCATCTCGTTGAAACAAAAGCTCAGGTGGTAAGTTCTGCTCCGTGTTCGACAAGGCGTGAACTGATCCCGTTTCGTTCTGCTCATTGAAAAAATCCTCATAACCCTAAACCCTAAGCCCGAAACTTAACACCCTGAACCCTCCCAAACCCTAAAAACCCCAAAAGGCATGTTAAACCAAACCCACGGGTCCCAATGTCATGATGACGCAGGCGACGCCGAGCATGGCAAAGGCAGGCCAGCCTTGATGCTCCAGCCAATCGCTGACCACAACCTCGGCTCTTGTACTAAGGAAACGAATAGAATTATACATAAGTATATACTCATGTACGTATATATATATATACACGCACATATATATATATATATATATATATATATATATATATATGTACATACAGCTATGTGTACTCATATATATATATATATATATAGACCGATAGATATATTGCACATGTAAGTATGTATTGATGTCTGTATGTATGTGTGTGTATGTGTGTGTATGCATGCATGCATGCATGCATGCATGCATGCATGCATGTATGTATGTATGTATGTATGTATGTATGTATGTGTGTAGGTATGTATGTGTGTATATATGAATGTATGTATACATGCATGTATGTATGTATGTATGTGTGCAGGTATGTATGTATGCATGCATGTATGCATGCATGTATGCATGTCTGCAAGTATGTATGTATGTATGTATGTATGTACGTGTACACACATGTGCAAAGACTTAAATACACATACACGTGGATGCAAACTGATACAAATACAGGTGTTAGAAATAATATAGATACGAATCTGGGTCCAAATGTTGGCGTAGATACAGCTGCAGTTGTAGATGGAAAAGTAGACACAGCTGTGTTCTTGTGCGTACATACCTACATATGCACGCACATATATGTATATATATATACACACACACCTTCAATACACCATACATGATGAGGACGGAAGAGAGAGAGAGAGAGAGAGAGAGAGAGAGAGAGAGAGAGAGAGAACGTACATACGTACATGGTACATGTATGCATGCATGCATGCATGCATGCATGCATGGGTGTATGTATATGTTTGTACGACACATATAAACATACGTGCCATGGCCCTTTGTGTATAGTTTGAGTCAGTCTTTGGTCGATTGCATGGGTAAAGCTTCGGCAGGGTGACATGCTCGTCAACACGAACACGTTCAACATCGCACCCTGATGCGAAACAGATGTCTTGTGTGCGGAATAGTCCGACCTGAGGTCATCTGCTGTCATGGGCTGACGCTGCCGGCACGGCCACTCTTCGTGATGCTAGCCCGCGGTGCGAGTGGAAACCCAGAAACCACCTTTCGTTGTTCAGTCGTTTCGCGTGCCCACGGCAATGATGCCTTCATGGCTTGAGCGAATCAGTCGGCTGGATGGTAAGCAGGTTACACAGTGGCGACTTCAATGCCCTCTAAAACGGAGGAATAAACATGACAAGAATCGAGCGTGCAACACTCCGACGCATTGGACTGCTTGCTCCCTCAATCGGAGAATCACCTGGCACGGGCAATCGCTGCTTCATCTGGATAATAACAAGCCCCAACTTCACAAAGAGTCTGGATTGGTTCTATCTCAAAACATGGCCGGTCTAGTAGGGAAAGGTAAAGCTTCCCAACACACGCCTCGAAAACCATCAGGAGCCCTGTAGCACTTCGAAACAACAACACTGCCATCATGTCTGCCGCGAGGCCATGTACACGGAAACCCTGCATGTCGACATGTCTACAGTTTGGGCGGCTTCGCGACTTTTCAATGCATCTCATCCTACCATCGCGACACCTGGCAAGCTATCGGAGCCTGCTTATCCCGATATCCTCATGGTCCGCGGACTCACTGACACACTCCGCAGCATCCGGCACCGCCTCACTTTTTCCATGTCTAGGTTCTGCATGCTGCTTCTTGCAGGAATATGGGAAAAACTTGTCGGAGTCGCGTGTATCCAAGCCAAGCAATCTCAAAGGAGGCCGCGTGTAAGCCTTTTGAACGGCATAGTTACTTCGACAACATGCCCGTGAGCCCGACTAGCATCCTGCTGTGTCTAGCCGCAGCGATTCTTGTTGCCGCCGCAAACTAAGGCCGTGCGCCTCGTCGTCTTTTTGCTTTGCCGAGAGGAGGCTGCAGGCTTCCTTTTCACACTGTCACGCACTGCAGCTCTTTGCCGGGCCCTTGCATCTTCCTCTCAGCCTTCAGCTTGGACCCGAACCATCGACCAACTCTGCACACCGATACTCCAGTCATTCGAAGACCATATCGACTGTCGAGTTGCCCGAACAAGCAAATCCCCGTGCTGTACTTGTTTCGTTGTGTGATGGTACAAAGCTCTGTTATGTGACAAGAGCTTGCCCAGCTGCAAGATCTCGAACTTTTGCTGCAAGCTCACTTGGTGCAGTTTCTGGGTTTCCTTGACGCATCGATTGAGTTCATAGTGAAGCGCTTCGTTTGATGTCGTTCCGCTGGGTAGCAATCGCAGCCACTGAGCAGAGAGAGCATGACGAATCCGTACATTTTTCACGTGCCACTCGGATCTCTCTGCAGCCGTTGCGGAATGCAATAACTGCCAGACGCGGCGATTTGGTCCTGGAGAGACCTTGTGGACTTCGTCCTTGTATACATTCTTGGGAGCTGCTACTTTTGTAGCCCGAATGCATTCCACACGAGTATAAAAAGGCTCATCAAGCTTGATTTCCTCCTGAATTAAACTTTGAAAGCTTTAAAAATTAAAATGTTCAACAATTTCAATAGGTTTAGAAACTCTAAAAAACTTGAAACTTATTCAGAATTTCTATAAACTTCAAGATTGTTAATAATCGCAAAAAATTGCAAAACACATTTTAAATAACTCCAGATCCCCAGAGGCAAAACGTTTAAAGAGTTAAACAAAAATCAAAAAAGATCCCCCGAGAGCAAAGGTTTAAAAATGTTAAAAATTTCGAGAATTCAAAAAGGACTCCAGATCCCCAGAGTCCAATTTAAAACATTTCAAAGGAACTCCGGATCCCCAGAAGCAAGCAAAGACTGCGTATAGGTCCTATACGCACATAAGTATATATATATATATATATGTACACGTATGTGTATATATATATATATATGTATGCACATATGCTTGATCTATGTGTATGTATGTACCTATGTGTACATAAATATCTTTGTACGTTTAAAGAACCGCTGATACAGCAAGCAAGGCAAACCTGATAAGAGTCTAGCGACCACACCCGCAAAAGTCAGCGAGGACGCGGCCTGCGCAAGCATTCCCAGGATCGCCTGAGGGGGGTTGAGGTTTCAAGCTTACGATTACGGATTTAGGAGTTTAAGGCTTGCGTTTTAGAGTCTATGTAGGAGTTTAGGGGCTTGTGTCTGGAAGCTTATGCGGGTTTAAGGCTAGCGTTTCGGAGCTTGGGGTGCAGGATTAATGATGTAGGGTGATGGGATTTAGGGTTTCAGGAATCGCCTCTGGCGCGGTACGCCGCAGGCACTTCATGCTGTGCAGTGCGGCTCTGGTTCCCTGAGCTGTGCGCCGATAGACTTCCCTCACTGAGACAAGGGCGAGAAACAGGAAGCAGACAAGATTGAGAGCAACATGCGGGCATGAATTCTGCGATGGTACACAGAGCTTTGCGAAAGTTGCAGTGCTTTCTGCTGCAGACACAGCAAGGGCCTCACGTAAGCGTGCTCGACTTCACTTGCCGACTGACATCTTGGATGATCCCTAAACCCTAAACCCTAAGCCCTAAACCCTACACCCAATACCCTAAACCCATAAACACCCCAGATATAAAAGCGGACATCAGTCGACGCACGTGCATTCACCATCCCCTCCCTCTTCGCGTAGCTTTTTCCCGAGACGTGCCCAGCATCTTCTCGGCTCTCCCCAAACTGCCGGGCTTCACCCAGTCACTGGGGAAGGTGCTTCTTCGAAGCTCGGAATTGTTGGGTTTGGGGCGCAGGGTTCAGTACTCGACAAAAGAGGGTGCTCAAAGGGGCTGAGCGGCACCCCAAACCCGAAATCCCTCAAGAATAAATCCCTAAACCGCCTATGCACTTCAGGGCGTCAAATGGCCTCGTGCCATCCCCCTTCGGGATAGAGCGAACGAGCCACTCGGACATGTCTCATGACACGGAGCCCGTGGGTTTCGCGATCCCAGCATCGATTCATGTGACGTCGGGAGGAGACGAAGCCCGAAACATCCTGAAACCTAAGGCCCTAAACTCTGTGAGCCCTAAATCCCGAACCCGAAATCCCTGAGCCCCTATAGACCCTGACAAGCATAACCCTTCGACCCTGAATCCCCAGCCCATTAACCCTAAACCCCTAAACCCCTGACAGACACAAGAGCCCCAAAACCCTAAAACCCTAAAACCCCCACACCCCTAAACCCCTAAACCTCTAAATTCCTAAATCTCTAAACGGCTAAATCCCTCAATCCCCAAATCCCTACATCCCGAAAGCCCTCTATCCCTCAATCTCAAAACCCCTAAGCCCCTCAAATCCTAAAAGCCAAATCAAAACAGATCCAAAGTACCCCCGGGCCCCTCCTGGGACGTGCCCCCTGCTCTTCGAATTTCGGGCCAATGCCCCCGGGGCTCGCTTTTGTAGCCCCCAATTTCTTAAAGGCTCGTAGCATGATCGGTCTCTAGGGTTTCGGGGTTTAGGGCTTAGAGGTTTAGGGATTTAGGGGTTTAGGGGTTTAGGGTCTCGGGTTTCGGGTTGTGGTTTTCGTCCCGGCGGCAGAGTTTCGGGTTTTGCGGGTGGTCGGGCTCTAAGGGCTCTTGGGATGGTCGGTAGGCCTGACGTCGGTGAGGCTTTCCGCTCATTTTAGGGCTTTACTTCTGCGGGTTCCTCTGTTCTTAGAAGCTCATACCCCTAAACCCCTAAACCCCTAGACCCCTAAACCCCTAAACCCCTAAAGCCTAAACCCTAAACCCCTAAATCCCTAAGCCTCTAAGATAGCAAACTCGGTGGAAGGTAGGGTTTAGGGTTTACTCCAGGGGCCTTTAGAACTGGAATAGGGTTCCGGGGAAGATTGTACGAAGGAACCCTCAAAAACAGAATAGGCCCCTATGTTACCCTAGGCATCAAAAGAGCCCAAAGGCCTTACATAGTATGGTCTTTGGTCCCAAAAGCCTGAATATATGAGTCCTCAGATGCCTAGGGTTAGGGTGGCCCCTATATGGGAGTTTCCGAAAATAAGAGGGGCCTTATATAGCACCCTAAATCGTAGGATCCTTCTTACAGGGACCCCAAAACAATGTACCCCTAACTTTCGGAAACCCTACACCCTATAGACCCTTTATAGAACCATATAGGCCCCTTTAAAGGAGCTCTTAAAGGATCCCTTTAGAGGAACCCCTAATAGTAGGGTGCTTTAAGCTTGGGGTCGAGGATGTTTGAGGTTCAAGGCTGAGCCCCCTGGGTACGGCTCAGCTAGTCAGAGGTTCGGCCCCTTTTAGGGTTGAGGGTTTAGGGTTTTGCTAGGCTTTAGGATTTAGGACTTAAGGTTTAGGGTTTAGGGTTTAGGGTTTTGCTAGGCTTTAGGATTTAGGACTTAAGGTTTAGGGTTTAGGGTTTAGGGTCTTAGGGTTGAGGATGTAGGATTTAGGGTTCAGGGTTTAGGGTCATAGGGTTTAGGGTCTAGGGTGCTGAATCCCTGAGCCTTCAAGTGGATAAAAGAAAGTACTTTCGTGTTCCCAGCAGAGTCCTGCAAAGCAGCTCAGCAGCCTGTCACAGGGATGTCTGAGAGTGCTATGGTGGTTGAGGATTCGGGTATAGGGCTTCGGTAGGGTTTAGGGCTTCGTGCTGAGGGCGTGTTGGAGCCAAATCTTAAACTGAACTTCCCTGAATAGCATGACACCACGCCCAGGACCCTATGACATCCCGGCTGCCGCACACAAACAACCGTGCATCGATCCTGGCGTCCATTTGAGTATGTACGATGTACCAGCATCATCTCACTAGTCCTGAAAATCCTACACGGTAAGCTTGACTGTCTACAACTACTTGATCGTTTCAAGGTATCCTTGTTTACGGACTTTTCCTGCCATGTTCCAGTCCAACCTCTTGAACCCCCCAAGACGTTTCCATGAGAGCCCATTATATACTCATACCATGACATTACTCGGCCGCCTTTCGTAAACCCAACAAAACGCTAACAGGACACAACACAACTTACAAGAGTAGCAGATCTAAAAACCCCCAAAATAGTACAGGTAAGTCTTCAGGCCCCTCTAATTACCCTAGAACCCTGCTTTCTAGATCCCTTAAAACCTTTAAGGAACCTTTTATATAAAGAAACCCCCAAAATATTATGGGTAGTTATTCACTCAGGCCTCCATATCCGAGATGCGCCAAAAGGTCAGCTCTGACCTGACAAGCCATAGCAGTCTGCTAGCGCTCCGTTTAGAAGGTTTGGGGTTCAGCATTTGGGTTTACGGCTTCGGGTTTGGGTGTGGGGTTTAGGGTTTTTGCTGTAAGGGTTTAGGGCTTAGGGCTTGGGGCTTAGGGTGTTCGGTTTTTGGTTTAGGGTTTGGGGCGGGTGTGGAGGGTTCGGGTTTTGAGGGTTCAGGGTTTGGGGTCTGGTGCATAGAGCCACTATGCAGGGTTCCTTGAAGCGGACTGCTCTTGACGGAAACGCTTCCTACAAAAGGCTCTTGGTAGAGGGTTCCCATAACGGCTTCCCGTAATGAGAGTGCTATCGGGGTTAGCAATTTACGGATAAAGGTCTCTGGTTTCTCTTTGCTTCGGCAGCAACAGCCGTAATAGCCCTGCAGGTTATGGGTTTAGGGTATAGGGTTTAAGGCACAAGGCACCAGGAGTTAATTGGCCAAAAGTGGATTTGGGATTGGGGGTCGGTACTAAGGATAGAGTCTGTGGATATGCACTTAAGACTTTAAGGTTTAATCTGGTGGAAAGGCACCTTTTCTGCTGCGAGCCTTTTCTCAAGTCTGAACCCAAACCCTGTACAGTAAAAGCCAGAAAGTTGGAATATGATTACCCTAAGCCCTTGATGGTAAATTATAGGGTATCCTACCCTGAAACCATGTTCCAACTTTCTGGAGTTCCCTTTAAGGCCCTAGGTCGGGTACACAATCCTGGCCCCAACATTGAAGGCTCTGAGACCCTGAACCGGGAAGGCCCTAGACCTAGATCCCTAAACTACGGTTGATGACATATATCCTATGGGAATTCTGGGTACTTTTGAGGGGTTCCTTTAAGGGATCTATAGGATTTTAGGGTTTAGGGTTTAGGCTGCTGACATAAATCCTGCATTACCTTAAGGACCCTAAACTATGGGAATTCTGGTCTATTCCTTATTATGGGTAATGCAGGATGTATATCATCAACAGTAAGAGTCACGTCAGCACATCCAAAACTGGCTTTCAGCCCAATAACCAAATTCAAGGAAGCTCAAAAATATTATTACACCCAAGTAGAGCCTCCAAGCCCAACCGCAGGAATCAGGAAAAAGATCACCACTCGCCATGAAAACCTCAATCCTACATCCCAAAACAGCAAACAGCCACTCAATCCGACGGCGCCTAACCATACATGTAAAAAATTCGCAAAACACCCTAAACCCTAAACCCCCTGAAACCTAAACCCTAAACCCTAAACCCCTAAAACCCAAACCCTAAACCCCTAAAACCTAAACCCTAAGATGAGTTCAAGGAACAGAACCGGGCTGGCCTCAGAGGCCCATCGCTATGCCGGGCTTTTGGGCCTCTCTTAAGCATTGGGCTTTAACGTAGGGATCTTGATAATTAGACCAGGGCTCCTTTAAAGGGGTCTATATAGGGGTTACTTTAGGGGATCTATAATTTAAGGGTACTAATTAACCCTAAACCCCGAACACTGCGATTCGGGTTTAGGGCTTAAGGTTTCGGGTGTCGGTTTAGCACTTAAGGTTTAGGGTTTAGCTGTTGCAAAGAGAGATCCAAGAGGCTTCTGGGACTTTGGCGTTTTCTGCTTCAACAGGTTCCTTCCAAGGGTTTATACGGGGTCAACACTGTGAGGGTTGTTTTGAAAGGGCTCTTGGCGGACTGCCAGGTTTAGGTTTTGGGTTCAAAATTGAAAACGTTGGTGCAGGAGTACCTTTGGGCTCTCGGTCAAGGGTCTAGGGTCTAAGGAGGCGTAGCGCTTTAAAACCTAAACCCTAAACCCTTTGAGCCCTTCACCTAGGCAAGCTTGCCCGAAGAATCAAAAGATAGACTCTAGCGCATATTCTGGCATCCTTTATGTTGGAGACCCTAAACCCGAAGAAACCCTGAACCCTCATCCCTCGACCGTCTTCAAGCCTCAACATACTATCGGGACATTTATAATTAGAATCGGGATTTTGGGTTTTTTATGCTATAAGTTCAATAAGGAACCCCCCAAAATAGTATAGGTAATTATTGAAGCCCCTATACCATGGAACCCTACTGTAGATCCCTTACCTTTAGGGAACCCTTTAAAGGATCCCTAAATTCGTTTGCTACGCATGCCTTTGTCCTGCTCTGAGGCCTCCGCCTCAATGCTAGCAACGTAGCCCAGGCCCCCGTGCAAGTTGCCCTGGCAAGCGCAAAGACAGATTCGGGCTTAAGGGTAGGGTTTCGGGATTAGGGCTTCGGGATTAGGGTTTAGGGCTTGAGCGACTAGGGTGTAGAGTTAAGGGATTGGGGCTTAGGGTTTAAGGTGATATGCTGGAGATATATTCCGAGATATTCCGAGCAATCGTGGGGGAACGGTAGGGCGTTTTACTCCAGGTATGGTATAGTATATGGTATTGGTCAAATTTTTGGGGTTTGGGAGGTTTGAGGTGTAGTGTTCATTCAGGTTCGGGCGGGGGGTTCAGGGCTTCGCATCATGCCAAGCTGGGTTCTTGTCAAGGAATGTAGTTTAAATTGCCATAATAGGGCACAATAGTAAATGATACGATTTCCTTATTATGGTAACTTAAACTATATCCTTCCGAAATTCCACTGTGCAAGGCTTGCAGTGCGCGGCTATAGGCAGTTCGAGCCCGTGGCCTCGGGTAGGACGCTGCCAGGTGCTACTCATATTACGAATAGTAAGAGAACAAGAACAAGATCTAGAACCGGAACAAGAACAGCAACAGCAACAGCAGCACTAATCATACTTATGCTACTAGTACTGATACTACCATCACAGGCATTCTACTTATATGACTAACGCTAACACTAATAATACTTATACTGCTGGTACTGATATTGCCATCAAGGCCATCCATTCTTCTTCCCCCTGGGTGGGGTGCCTTGGCGAAGGCACGGAAGCCCTTCCATCCCGAGAAGCGGAAGAGGGGCACGATCTCCTGGCATTAACGAACTTAGGGATTTCTGGGCCTAGGGACTTCGAACAAGAGTTTCGGGTTAAAGGATTCGATAAGGGGTTTAAGGTGTAGGGATTTCTGTAAGTGCTTTCGGGCTTAGGAATCTCTATAAGGTTTTAGGGTTTAGGGATTCCTGCACGGGTGCAGGGCTTAGGGTTTAGGGATGTCTGTAGATTTCCATAGGGGTTATCCAGGGGTTGTTGAAGAGACTTTGCTTGATGGTATCATTTGGGAGTTTTGGAACATTGGGGTACCGTATTTTGGGGGTCCTTAAGCAAGGACCTCCCATTGCTGTCGACTGATATCATGAGACAACGCTAGAAGCATTCCCTCCACCCCGAAACTTTACCTCTCGAAGGTGTAGTTTTTCTTTTTTTATGGGCTCTTTCCCGCCTGCAGATACATTTAGAACTCCTCTACTAGGAGGAGCCTGTGGTTGGGGCCTCGATGACGAGTAGCTAAGGCGTAGGCTTTAGGGTTTAGTGTTTTTGGCTCCGGTTTTCAAGGTTTGGCGCCTCGGGTTTCAGTCTCCACAAGAAACCCCGATGACTCGGCCATTGTGGAGATGGCGGTTGACTTGGGCAGGGGGAGCTTTTGGGCTCAGGGTTTAGGGTTTCGGTTCTAGGTAACAAGGCGGGTAGCTTAGGTTTAGAGCCTCCCAGAGAGCCCAATACCCCTTAATTAAGGAATATGGCTTAAATTATATAGGGCTTCATATTATATATGATTTAAGCTATATTCCTTAATTAAGGGCTATTGGGCTCTCTGGGCTCAGGGAGTGCCGAGGCTGGGATTTCAGTTATTTCTTTTGTCGCGCTGGGCTTTGAGTCGACTGTTCCGGATTAGCACTATACCGATCGTGTGAGGCATCTTTATCACTTCGATTCTAAACCCTGAGCCCTTCAACCTAAATCCCTGAAAGGTTCTGGTTGAATCCCAAACCCCAAGAATCCTAGACCCTACGCCTCCCAAAGCTTCAAAGGCTTTGTTTGGGATTGTTCAGGGGTTAGGGTTGACCAGTTCCGGCCATGCTGGCATCAATGATATTGCTTGTGCTAGTGTAAAACCAAAAACACGCCAGAGCCATGCTACCTGATCGACTGGACGCCATCGTGCGAGTAATGCATAAAGATGGATACTAATACCGGGTAATGCAGAATAACACATAATCATGCATAGCAGCTTACGCATACTAATATCAAAACAGAACACAGGGATAAGTAATGCAATGTTACGTAACAGTGCTGGCATTGAAAATAAGGTTCATTTCGACGTCACAGAAGTTCAGGATGGGGGGTCCCTTGCGCATCAGGATCTGGATATCTTACTTCGTGGCCCCCCAAAAGGACACCAGACCCTATAATCCCTAGACCCGAAACACGAAACCCTAAACGTTCAACATCCCAGTTCCCATTCCGCTGTCCTCGAGGGTTTTGCCTTTGGTTTCTGGGACGCAGGCCGCTACGAAAGGAATCACCACCAAGCAGACGCAGCCTTTGGGTTCAGCGTTCAGGGCAGCTCAGGGTTTGCAGGTGCTTGGGGTTTAGGGCTTTGGGGTTTAGGGTTCAGGGATGAAGGTTTAAGGTTTAAGGTTAGGGGACTAGGCAGAGTTTGAGGTTCACAGCTTAAGCTTTTTTTTGGTCCAGGGTTTCAGGGTTTAGGTAAGCAGCCGAAGAAGATCAGCGTCCCGCCCGGGCCGAGTGAGGAGGAGATCATCTGCGGCGTCACGAAGGCACTTAAAACATTCGCTGGGCCCCAGTTCATGGCTGTGCAGAGCCCCACGGCCTTTCCTGGGTTCTTACTAAGGGATTTAATGTAAGTTACCATAAACCATGGTAGTTACTGTAGATCCCTATTATGGTCAGGGATTTGGTTTCGGTTGCAATAATACGGAATCCGTATGATTTACTACATAGATCCCTGCTGTGATAAATTCTTTAAAACTCCTGTAACAAGAGCCCAGTTTCCGCGCACGCGCAGGGGCATGATCTCGGAGATGTAGAGCCAGGCCCCGAAGCCCCACGAGATGCCAAAGGAGAACATGTAGGTCACGATCATGGACACCTGGGCTCTTGTTAAGGAATCGAATTTAGGCTACCATAATAGGGATCCATAGTAAGTAATATGATTTCCTTGTCAAGGAATTTAAGTTAGGTCACCATAATAGGGATGCATAGAAAATAATAGGGCTTCCTTGTTAAGGAATTTAAGTTAGGTTACCATAAAAGGGATCTATAGTAAATAATAAGGCTTCCTTGTTAAGGAATCTAATTTAGGTTACCATAATAGGGATTCATAGTAAATAATAGGGTTTCCTTGTTAAGGAATTCAATTTAGGTAACCATAATAGGGATCTATAGTACATAATAGGGCTTCCTTGCGAAGGAGTTCAAGTTAGGTTACCATAATAGGGATCTATAGTAAATTAGAGGGTTTCCTTATTAAGGAATTTAATTTCGGTTACCATAATAGGGATCTATGGTAAATAATAAGGCTTCCTTACGATGGTAACTTACATGAAATGCCTTAGCAGGACCCAGACACGATGGTGTAGCCCGCAGCTTCTCCAATGTGGCCAGTCTCATCTTGGGCTACCACCGCGACTACACCGCCCACGAGCATCGTCACCTGGGTTCTTGTTGAGGCAACAGGGATCTATAGTACACAATATGGTAGGGTTTTTGGTTTAGGGTGGTTTCCTTATTATAGTAACTGACATCCCTAAAGATCCCTTAAAGGAACCCCTGTAGATCCTCATTATGGAGAAATTGAGTGATATCCCTTAACATCATAGGGATCCTTAGGGGTGTAGGGGGAGGGGGGGTAGGGGGCCTTAAGGCCCATAATAAGGACGAATAAGGCCTATTTAAGGAAATATAGTCCCCGACACCCCTCCCCCCTACACCCCTAAGGATCCCTATGATAACAAGAGCCCAGTCACGCACATGGAGACCATACCCCAGAGTAGGAGGGGTCTACGGCCGGCGCGGTCGACTAGAAGAAAGCTCCCGATCGCGTTTCCTGGGCTTTTAAGTAACCAGGGAGAAAGAAACATAAACTCTTATTTCATTATAATGCTTGCTTTAAAAAGACAAAATTTTAAAGTATGGTACTCCAAAGCCCAGTTTCCTGCAGTGAAGGCCACGAAAGGGATAATCGAAAACGCGATGCCATGGAGTCCAAGAGCTTTGAAAAGTGTTCCGCTGAAACTCACGATGGCGTTGATGCCAGTCATAATTTGAAAGAACTGAATGGCACAACCGATGACCACCACATTCCTAGTTCATGGTTGGGATAGGATTAAAAATCTGAACCTTTCTTCCTTATTGGGTTTAAGAACCCATAAAAATGTATAATGTTACCCAGCTATGACAAAGATTCCGGTAGAAGGGAGTAGTAAAGACCTCGGACCAGGTTGCCTCCCCTGCTGCTCTTTCAGACTCCAGCTCAAGCTGCACCTCCTTCAACCTTCGCTCTCGTTCAGGAACTTACTTTATCTTTCATAACGTAATGGTTCCTTTAAGGAACAGGTGCCAAGAAAAAAAAGTAGTCAAGTATGGTACTCCAAACCCAGGCGTACTGGGAGTTACCAATAGTGCGCTGTGCAGTACCAAACCCGACACCCTGAATCTCCAAAACCCGAACGCCAAAACCTTGAAAGAAGCTCCTTAACAACACAGTGATAATAGGTACTTGGTACCTCCCCGAAAACCCCAAATAAACTCTAAACCCTTAAACACTAAAAGCCTAAACCCTAAAATCCTGAAGCCCTAAAACCCCAACCCCGACAGAGCGTAGGAGCTCATGCATGGCAGCATCGCGGTCGCCCGCGCGCAGCCGCGTAAGCACATCCAAAGCCTCGTTCGACCGGCCGGCCTGGGAGACTGTTCAAGGGATCTACAAGGGCTACTATAGGGGTACCATAATATAGGGGCCGTAGTAATCCTATATCTTACCTTTGGTTAGTAGGGAATGGAAGAATGGTAGTAACAGTAGTTATATATATATATATATATATATATCCCACTCCTCCATTCCCTACTAACCAAAGGTAAGTGTTTCGGGGCGACCTCGGGTTTAGGAGTTTAGGGTTTTCGGGTTCTAGAATAGGGCCGGCCTTGGTGCTCTTTTGGGGAACTGGAGAAATAGGAGTTTAGGGGTTCAGGGTTCTAAAATAAGATCCTCTTAAGGGTATAACAGGGTTCGATCAGGGAGGTTTAAGAGTTTAATTTGTTTTTTTAGGGCTCTTTTCCACCGGCAAGTACAGCTAGAACTCCTGTACTAGGAGGACCCTGTGGTTGGGGCCTCTCAGGGAATGAGGTTAGGGGCATTTGGTTACTGCGTGGGTTTAAGACTTTAGGGGTTTAGGGTTCTACAAAAAGATCCTCTCAAGGGTACAACAGGGTTCTACAAGGGTTTAGGGTTCCAAAATAGGATCCTCTTGAGGGTACAACAAGGTTCTATAAGGGGTTTATGGCTTAGGGGTTTAGGACTTCAGGGCTTGAGGCTTTGGGTTTGGGAGTTTAGGGGCAGGGTTTAGGGTTTCAGAGTTTCGGGATTGAGGTTTAGGTAGGGACGGGGTTTAAAGGCTGTGTGTTTAAGGACTGAGGGTTTAAGGGTGAGGGTTTAGAATTGTGGAGTTTAGGGCTTAGTGCTTTTAGGGCTTAAGCTAATCAAGGATGGTAAGGATGCTCGGTTCAGGGTTTAGGGCCGTTGAGGGCTAGGACCTACGACAAGGGTTTCTTCCTCTCCTAAACCCCAAACCCTAAACCAGTCCTCCTCTTCAAGGTACACGGGAGTTTCCGAAAATAGGGGATCCTAATATAGTCCCCTAAATAGTAGGATCCTTACTATAAGGACCCCAAATAAGGTACCCCTAACTTTCGGAAACCCTGAACCCTGTAGACCCTTTATAGAACCATATAGATCCCTTTAAAGGAGCCCTTAAAGGATCCCTTTAAAGGAACCCCTCAGTCCCATCAAAACTGCACGCTCTAAGGGGCCGACGGTCTCCAAGAATCGCGGGGTCTCGCAGACGAAGAATAAGCCCAGGACCACCAACAGACCCATGGCCTGAAGTGAGTAGACTGGGTCTAGGGTTTCTATGAAGGTTCCTAGAGGTTTAGGGTTTAGGGGCTTAGAATTTCGAGTTGGAGGGGGGCAAGAGCAAAATAGTTTGTTCCACCTGCGTGAAAGGTCAAGACCCACCTCTACCCTACTCCCTACCCCCCTCCTAACCCCCGCCACCCCCGCTACTATGAAGCTTCCTAAAGGTTTAGGGTTTAGGGGCTTGGGGTTCGGGGTTTAGGGGTCCAGGGGCCTTGAGTAGAATTGGTTTCGGGTTTGGGGCTTTATGGGTTTAGGGTCGAGAGTGTCGATTTCAACCGTCCCCAGAAGTCTTTGTAAGTATGGCCACACTTTGAACAAGAAGGGAAACTTAACAAATATCCCAAATCGATACCAACCCTAAAGCCTAAACCCTAAACACGGGTACGATCAGCCTTCCAGGAGATTGCTGGTCTGAGGGTTTAGGATGTGACGATTCATTTAGGGGCCTGAAACATTGGAATAGGGTTCCTTTAAAGGGTTACTAAAAGGGCTACTATAAGGGTACTATGATATAAGTGCCTTCATAGTTAGAATTGGGGCCCATTCTACTGTGATTTTTAATTCGGGAACCAAAACAGTACTGGTAATTCTTTAAGCCCCTGTATTGAAGGCCTTACGGTTTGGGGCTTCAGGGACTAGCAGACCCATGGCAGAGGCATGGAGAGCCCATGTGTCGTAAGTCTTGTGCTGCGGGTCACATTCCCTAAACCCTATAAGCCTATAAACCCTAAAGTTCCTAAACCCTAAACTTCCTGAACCCTAAAGTTCCTAAACCCTAAACTTCCTAAACCCTAAACTTCCTGAACCCTAAACTTCCTAAACCCTAAACTTCCTAAACCCCGCTATTCGGAAGGCAGCCAAGAATCGACCTGAAGGCCCAGGGACAAGCGCCAACCGAACGTTTCGTCGTGCACGGCGTAGTTCAGCACTGCAGCAGCCACGATGGCTAAGCAGACGTTGTTTTGATAGATGCCTACAAGCATACCGCGGATCTTCTCCGGGGCAACTTCCGAAATGAAGGCTGGTCCAGCCGACGATGTGATGCCGACACCAACCCCAGCCACGACCCTTCCCACAATGAGCATGATCGCATTTTGTGCTGATGTTTGCAAGCCGCCACCAGCAGCAAACAAAAGAGAGCCAATGAATAGCGCGGGGCGCCGCCCATGCTTGTCCACCAGAAGGTGTCCAGCTAGGACAGCAGCAATAGCTGCTGCGATGTTGAAGCCGTTGACGGTCAAACCCTCCCAGAATGCAACCGTGGCATTGTCCTCACACAGGGTAGCCCTAGACATGTCGACAAATCGAACGCAACTTTGTATGTAGTTTCGTGCCTCGCGCATCACCATGTCAGAGAGAGAGAGAGATCGACACATAGAAAGAGAGCGCAAGATAGACAGATTGCCTGTGGCAGATAAACAGGAGGCAAGTACCTAGATACATAGATGCAAAACTCCATGAATAGATGGATGCATGCATGGATGAATGAGTGAAGGCCTGGGTGGAGAACAGACAGATAGTAGAAATGTTGACAGATAGACAGCTGGATGCATAAGCAAACGAACGAGCAAACACAACAGAGGGGCCGTTAGCCAAGAGAGACGGCCTACTTGGAGGATCGTGGGACTTAGTAAGTAGGGTTATAAGTACCCTAATTGGGGTTATAAGTATAGTTGCCCTAATTAAAACCCTAGCTACTAAGTCCCATGATCCTTTAAGTAGTCCAACCAATCGCAAACAGAACGGGCACCACCCACGGCGGAGGGGCGTGCATCCATGATACATACGTCCGATGGCATGCGTATACGAACCCTAAACGCGAAACCCAAAAAAACCTACAGTAGAAGCCAGAAAGTTGGAATATCATTATCGTAACCCCTTTAAGGTAAATTATAGGGTATCCTACCCTGAAACCATATTCCAACTTTCCGGAGCTCCCCTTATGTTTTTCTGACTGGCTAGGAGGCCTCTGCTGGCCAGCCCATCATGGAACGGAAGCTCGGCATAGTAAAAACGTCATTCACGACCCCGTTGTCATAGCCATGGAAGAAGCCGGTAGAAGCTACGAAAGCACAGATGGTTGCGGCATAAGCCTTTTTCCTCCAGTCGGCTGCGGGTGACGACTTCTCCGCACAGGCAACTTGGACTTCCTTTGCATCTGCAGAGGTCACGCCACGAATCGTGTCATTTGCCTCACACATGTCCCACTTGCGAGGCGTCCGCAGCCTGTGGCCAGAAACAACTTGATCCAAAAGACCTCCGGGAAGTGACGTGGCCTCGAAGGAACTAAGGATCCGGCGCAGTGGGCTTTGGCGTCGGCGTCGTCAAGGTGATGATGAAAGATGATGATAAGTCGACGAAGAGGATGACGATGCTGATGATTATAAGGGTGGTGATTCTGGTGGCAACAACATCGTCATGATCACGATCAGCATCTAAGAGTGCGTAGGATTCTCATGTTCTTCTCTTCAAGGCAGCACGCGACCCTTGAGGGGACTCACAGTGGCTCCTGTAACCGAAGGACCTAAGCTTCAAAGGCTTCAGCTCCTAACCTTGGGTACTTATATAGTACATATTTCGGCCGTAAAGGGTTTCTATACATGTACTTTTAAGGCCTGAATTTATACTATACAGGCACGTGGAGCTTTACGGAATCCCCTGATCGTCGGAAACTCACATACAACACCGACACGCCCTGGAGCTCTCAGGCAAGTGCGACACCAGAAAACCACGCGCCTTCTGGAGGTTTCGGGTTTAGGGCTCAGGGTTTGTGGGTCAGGGCTTAGGATTTGGGATTCAGGCTCTTGGGGTTTAGGGCTTAGGATGGACCTACAGCCACCAGCCATTTTCCGCTGCGCGAAGTCTAACTCGGCTCTTACATCAATCCACCAGTTCTACCCTTCCCAAAGGCTCCAAAGTACCGATATAGTAGAATGTAGGGTTTCTGTATTAGGAATTACTACGATGATTTGGGGAAGTATTCCCCATAACAGTACATAGGACCCTTTGGGCTTGAAGTCTTGGGCTTCGAAGATACTCAGGATATCCGCTGCTTGGTTGCTTTAGGGTGCGTACTCCGCTTTAGGAGATTAAAGATTTTTGAAGGGAGTTGAACCCCCAAAACCCTATTCTAATTATTAAGGCCCCTTCCTTACCCCTCCGGCCCCTCACTTGCGGAGGACGCATCGCTGGAGTCGCTCTCCGACGGCCCTTCGCAGATCTCCCCAAGCCCGCTTCGGAGGTTCGCGCGGGCGAAGGCGCGAAAGCCCCTCCAGCCCGAGAAGCGGAAGAGGGGGACGATCTCCTGCCACAAGATGAATATTATACTGCTATTAGTGCTACTGCTGTATCGCGATGGTTTTGACTATGTTACTTTTGTGAAACAACCATACGTTTAGGACCGCACAGGTGGTTTGCTAAGCATGAAGGGTGCAGGGCTTCAGGCGTTTGGTTTTGTAAGGTCGAGGCTACGGCTTAGGATTCAGGGTATAGGCGAATGCGGGGTTTTTAGGGCTTAGGGTTTAGGGTTCAGGGTGTAGGGTTTAGGCTTTCAGGCAGACCTGCTTGTAATTAGTAGCCATCTAACGTAGTAGCCCCTTTGACCGAGGATTTGGATCCCGTCTCCTCGAGAGTTTTGCCCTTCGTTTCGGGGACGCAGGTTGCCACAAAGGGAATCACCACAAAGCAGACGCAGCCTTTGGGTTTCAGGGTCTTAGGGTTTTGGGGTTTAGGGTTTAGGGGTTTAGGGGTTTAGGGGTTTAGGGTTTAGGGGTTTAGGGTGCTGAGGCATTAAGGTTTAGGGGCCTTTGGGCTGAGGGGTTTTGGGTTTTGGGTTTAGGGTTCAGGGATGAGGGTTTAGGGCTTAAGGGTTTGGGTCACAAAGCAGATGCAGCCTTTGGGTTGAGGGGTTTTGGGGCAGCTCAGGGTTTAGGGGTTTAGGGGTTTGGGTTTCGGGTTTAGGGTTCAGGGATGAGGGTTTAGGGCTTACTACAGGCTTTCGGGTCCAGCGTTTGAGGGTTTAGGTAAGCAGCCGAAGAAGATCAGAGTGCCACCCGGGCCGAGTTGGGAGGAGATCATCTGCGGCGTCACGAAGGCGCTTAAAATGTTCGCGGGTCCCCAATTCCTGGGTTCTTCTTGAGAGACTTCATGTAAGTTACCACAATAAGGAAGCCATATTATTAACTCTATAGATCCCTACTATGGTAACGTAAAAGTTAAACCTAAAGCCCTAAGAGGAACCCTTATGGATCCTTTGCAAGAACCCTCAGCCTCATAGATCCCTATTATGGTAAGTTACTCTACATTCCTTAACAAGAACCCAGATTCATGGCTGTGCAAAGTCCCACGGCCTTTCCTCGCACGCGCAGGGGCATGATCTCGGAGATGTAAAGCCAAGCTCCATAGCCCCACGAGATGCCAAAGGAGAACATGTACATCACGATCATGGACACGATGGTGTATCCGGAAATCTTGTCAATGTGCCCCGTCTCGGGATCTTGGGCAAGCAACGCAACAGCTCCGCCGACAAGCATTGCGGCAGACATGGCAACCATGCCCAAGAGAAGAAGAGGCCGTCGTCCAACCCGATCTACCAGAATAAAGCTCCCGACAGCATTCCCTGCTGCGAAGGCCACGAAAGGGATAATCGCAAAGGTGATGCCATGGAGGCCAAGAGCTTTGAAAAGTGTGCCGCTGAAGCTCACGATGGCATTGATGCCAGTCATGATCTGGCAAAACTGTATAATGCAACCAATGATCACGACATGCCTGGGATAGGATTAAAAGTCGAAATCTTTCTTCCTTATTGGGTTTAAGTACCCATAAAATGTAAAATGTTACCCAACGATGACAAAGATTCCGGAAGAAGGGAGTCGTAAAGACCTCGGACCATGTCGCTTCTCCCGCCTCTCTTTCTGACTCCAGCTCCACCTGCACCTCCTTTAACCTCGGCTCTTGTTCGGTTTAGGGTTTAGGGTTGAGGGGTTCAGGGTTTAGGGGTTCAGGGTTTAGGGGTTTAGGGGTTTAGGGTTTTGGGGGGTTTAGGGATTAGGGGTTTCGGGGTTTAGGGGTTTGGTTTAGGGTCTAGGGTTTGATTTACTTCCTGGAAGTTACCATAAAAGGGGTTTACAGAAGATAGTTTGCCTAGCTCATCATAGGCCCTTAACACACTAAACCTCGCACCCTACACTCCCGACATGAAACCCTATATTCCTAAAACACCCTATAAAACCCTGACAGTATCCTCAAAGACCCCTCATGGAACCCTTATAGCATCGTTATCTAGGTGTCGATTTCGACACTCCCGAAAAATGTTCATAATTAGGGCTCAATATCAAACAATAGTGGAAATTAAAATTCATCCTCATCCGCTACCTAGTATAAACCCAACCCTTAAACCCTAAACCCTAAAACCACGAAAACCCTAAAACCTAAAACCCCAAACCCTCAAAACCCACAAAAACCCTAAACCCCCAAAACCCGTAAACCCACCAAAACCCTAAAACCCTAAACCCCGATAGGGCCCAGGAGCTCGTGCATGGCGGCCTCGCGGTCGCCCGCGCGCAGCCGCGTCAGGACTTCGAGGGCCTCCTCCGATCGGCCGGCCTTTGGCGCTCTTTTTGGGGAACTGGAGATTTAGGAGTTTAGGGGTTTAGGGTTCTAGAATAGGATCCTGTTAAGGGTATAACAGGGTTCTATAAGGGAGGTTTATGTAAGTTTAAGAGTCTTAGAGTTTATTGGAGATCACGAATTTTGCTTTGAGCTCCTTTTTTATATCTGCCCGACTGGTCGAGCTAACATAATGCCATCGGCCAGGAGAGGCAGTGGGAGATCAAGAGTCTACTTAAAGGATCATGGGACTTAGTAGCTATAGGGGTTCCTTAAAGGGCTCCTTAAAGGGATCTATAAGGGGTTCTTAAAGGGATCTATAGGATTTAGGGTTTAGGGTCTACTTAAAGGATCATGGGACTTAGTAACTATGGTTATAATTAGGGTAACCATACTTATAACCCCAATTAGGGTACTTATAACCTTACTTGCTAAGTCCCATGATCCTCCAAGCAGGGATTGAGGTTTGGGTAGGGATAGGGATTAGGGATTGGGGTTTAAGGATTAGGGCTCAAGGGTTTGGGAGCTTAGGAGTTTAGGAGTTTGGGAGTTTGGGAGTTTGGGAGTTTAGGAGTTTAGGAGTTTGGGAGTTTATGGGGGTTTGGGCTTTTGTGGAATTTGAAAGTTTCCGAAAATTGGGGACCCTAATATAGCACCCTCAATGGTAGGATCCTTATTATAAGGATCCCAAAATAAGGTACCCCTAGTTGTCGGAAACTCCCGTTTGAAGGATTTAGAGTTTGGCTTTTGGGGGGGCTTTAGGGCTTGTGGGGTCCAAGATTTTCCTTAATACGGGTTTGGGGCTTCGGGGACGTGCCGACCTTCAGGAACCTTGCGGGTTTAGGTAATTAGAGTCTATAAGGTTTAGGGCTTCAGGAGTTTATGGCTCTGGGATTAGGAATTAAACATACTATTCGTATTTCTTGGTTACTATACAGGGTCCTTTAGAGGGGTTCCTGCGAGGGGTTCTATGGTTGGTGCTTTTCTTCCTTATGGGACCGGACCTCCAAGCCCCAAACCATACTCCTAAGCCAGAAACTCCTAAAGTTTTGGTGGGGTTGAGGGTTTAGGTTTACTTAGTTGCTGAATTCATAAGCCCCCGAAAAAAGTGTACACTTTTGGTTTTATAGTAGGTCATATTATCCCAAAAAATGTAAAGTGTATCCACTCAGCTACTAAGTTTAGGGTGCCTGAAAAAGGAGTCACTGAGGAGCCGGCCGTCTCCAAACCCTTTATAGAACCATATAGATCCCTTTAAAGGACCCCTTAAAGGATCCCTTTAAAGGAACTAAGTCCCATCAAAAATATAGTCCTCTAAATAGTAGGATCCGTATTATGAGGACCCCAAATAAGGTACGCCTGATTTTCGGAACTCCCACATCAAAAATGCACGCACTAAGGAACAGGCCGTCTCCAAGAAGCGCGGGGTCTCGCAGACCAAGAACAAGCCCAGGACCACCAGCAGACCCATGGCCTGGGGTGAGTAGGGTTTCCTTTAAAGGAGCCCTAGGAGTTCCTTTAAGGGTAGGGTGTAGGGTTTAGGGTGTAGGGTTTAGGGCTTGGGGTTTAGGGGTGACAGTGCAAGCCCGCTTCTGCAGGTCGACTTCCGAGGACCCTTTGCTGCTCAGGTGCCAAAAGAGTGGCGGCAGTGGGGACACTAGGTTGTGTCCTGCAGGCTACCATAATTGGTAGCGGGGCGCCTTTAGTGTTTTCTCCTTAGGCTAGAGATAGCTTCTGTGCAAGTCTTTCCGCGATGGACGATCGCGGCTTCAAGAAGTTCGATGGCGAAGGAGATGATCCAGGAAAAGCACTGCGCAAGTGGAAAGCGTGGGCGTTAGCAAAAATGACGACCTTGAAGGACGTCCAGAAATCGCAGCGAGGACCGTGGCTTTTCACGCTGCTGGATGGGAAGGCCCTGGAAGCGTGTGAGCACTTGTCCTTAGACGACCACACCAAGGAGAACGGCGACGAGACAGTCTGGAAGCTGCTGTCCGCCCGGTTCCCCGAGAAGGAGGCCCATGACCAGATGGGTGAAGCGCTAGGCGAGGTTTTCGGGTTGGCTGCCCGAGATGGAGAGTCAATGAAGGAGTGGACGGCACGGGTCTTGGAGACCTTCGAGAAATGCCGCAGGAAGGCCGCAGTGGACTTCCCCAAGGAAGCTAGAGGCTGGATCGCCTTGCATTGTGCCGGCCTGACAGAAGAACAGAAGGCGATCGTGAAGGCGAAGATGCAAGGGAGCTTGGACCTGGAGACGATTAGCGCGGGAATCCGTTCGTGCTTTCCCACTCTGCGGGCGTCGAGCTCGAAGGCGAGGAAGCCTGCCTCCGTCTTGGTCGCCGAGGACGACCACGGTGTGATCGTCGAGCAGGAGGACCAGCACTTCAAGGACGATGCCGCTGTTGACGATGTCGAGGCTTTCCTGGCCGACTATGGGACCACCATCGATGAGGACCCATTGTCAGAGGCAGAAGCGGCAGAGGCCTTGGCGGTGTCTTGGAAAGAGAGGCGCCAGGAGATCAAGAAGATGCAGAAGTCACGACAGTTCGGGGCAATGGATGCTTCCCGGAAGGCCTTCCGAATCGAAGTAGAAGAGCTCAAGCGACGCACTCGCTGCAGGAAGTGCGGTCGAGTAGGCCACTGGGCCAGAGAGTGCAAAAGCAAACCATCGTCGACAGCCTCATCGTCAAAGCATGGCATGTCAGAGGCCGCTTCTGGCAACAGAGGCGCCACCGAGACTATGATCGCCGAGGTGGTTGAGGGTCACCGCGACGAGATTCACTTTGTCGGGGCCGCTGAGGAGGCTTTGATGTCTTCGCTGGTCTCATCGCCAGGTTTCGGTGTCATCGACTCTGGTTGCGGAAAGACGCTCATCGGCGCAGACACCTTGGCCGAGATGGAGCCCCTCCTGGGAAATCGACAGGTGATCAAGGTCCCAGAAAGGAACAGCTTCCGCTTTGGCAACGGCGAGGCCGAAGAATCACTAATAATGGCCCAGATTCCGGTGGCCATCCAGGGCAAGACCGGAGTGATTCATGCGGCTGTGATCAGGGGCAAGGCCCCGCTGCTCCTCGGACGTCCCACGCTGGAGAAGCTCAAGATGACAGTGAACTTTGCTTCGGGTGCGGTGACTATGTTGGGTGATCCCGATGTTATCCAGCTCGATCGGAACAGTGCCGGCCAGATGCTGATTAACTTGGTGCAGTTTCCCAGCGAGGCTCGGCAACGAAGCAACTCCCCAAGCCACAGACCCTGCTAAGACCTTAAGCCCTAAGACCTGTAGTTCCCAGGCCCTAAACCCAGAAAGCCGAGATGCTGAACCCAAGCCGTCTAAAATCCGAAAGCGTACTGTCAGGAAGCTGCTCACGCAGTGGAAGCAACGCTCTGCTGAGCAACGCGTGGAAGGCCAGCCGGCCTTTGCAGTCGCCGAGTTGTTTTCGTCTCCTCGGTTTAAGACGGTTGCGGAAAGTTGGGGTTTTAGAGGGCTGAGTTTTGATAAGGCTGAGGGTTGGGATCTTGCTGATAGGGACATTCAGGTAGAGGTTGACAAACTGCTTGAGCGTGCTCAGCCGCAACTGTTGGTAGTGTGCATTCCTTGTGGTCACTGGTGCGGGTGGCGCCAGTCGAATGCGTCTTACCTGACCCCTTGCGAGCGAGCTAGGATAGTGCAGCAAACCCGCAAGCAAGCCGACTTTGCAGTTCAGCAGTGCCACAAGCAGTTGAAACGTGGAGGCCAACTGTTGTTTGAGCACTCGTGGTCGTCAGAGTTGTGGCGCTACCCTCCGGTAGCGGCGTTGTTACGCAAGTTCGGCCGAGAGCGTGTTGACATGTATACTCATGATTCACAACGCCCAGGAGATGATCGGCCCGCAAAAAGGGCCAGCGGGCTGATCCTCAGCCATGCGTCTCTCACGGAGGCCTGCCTAAAGGGTTGTAAGGGTCATAAGGTTGACAACGATAGGCACACTTCGGAGTTTGAGAGGGTTTTCTTAGGTAGTGTTTTAGGGTACGATCATAGAAGTGTAGATTGCCTGTGCACCTTCGCCCTAGAGGCGGAAGAGCGAGTGAGCCTTGAGGGCTTCGAGTGTCTGGGTAGCCACACTGTCGCAGAGCCTGCCCCAGCACAGGCGCCACCACGTGTCCCTACCGCTAAAGACTCTCCCTTAGACCCAATAGGCCAAGCCCTCAGGAAGTTGCACAACAATCTCGGCCATCCATCCTTAAACACCCTAATCAGAGTCCTAAAGAACAGTGGCGCTTCGGAGGAAGCAGTGCAGAGAGCCAAGGCGTTCTCATGCACCACATGCGAGGCGAATCGTCGCCCGGCAGATGCCATTCCAGCACGACCATCTGGAGCCCAGGGTTTTAACGAGAAGGTTGGGATGGACGTTAAGTATCTTCAGGGATGGCGCCCTGGCCAAAAGATACCTTGCATTAACATCGTAGACTACGGGAGTTCGTATCAACAGATGGTCCCATTGCCTTCCCGTGACACCGGAGAGCTTATCCGAACCACGTATCGCACCCACTGGCTAGCCTGGGCTGGTGTGCCAGAAGAGGTTGTGCTTGACCCGTCTCAGCCTAACTTGTCAGACAGTTTGTGCCGGCCTTGTGAGGAAGAAGGGTCTAGGGTTCGACATACGGCTGCGGAAGCTCATTGGCAATTAGGAAAGGTTGAGCGCCACAGAGGTTTGTTTCAGGTTCTTTTCCTCAAGGTTCTGTCTGAAGTAGGTCCCACGTCGGAGGAGGAGTGGAAAGAGTGTGTTACGCAGACTCTGTGCGCCAAGAATAGCATGTTTAACGTTGGCAGTGTTAGTCCATGTCAGTTTGTTTTTGGTCGCAATCCACGCATTCCGGCAGATCTGCTTCGGGAACATCCCAGTCCAATTGCCTCCGATGCAACTCAAGCCGAGCCTGCGTTCGAAAGACAAAGTCGTGTTCGTTTGGCAGCTCGGCAGGCGATGATTGCAAGTCAAGACAGCAAAGCGCTTCGAGAGGCGTTGCGTGCAAGGCCACGCTTGCGCAAAGACTTTGAATCTGCATGGTCAATGGGTGGCCTACTGGCGCACGCAGAAGTCAGTAAAAGGGCAAATTGTTCGAGCATGTCGGTGGTATGGGCCTGCCCTAGTTCTAGGAAAGGTTGGTCGCAACCTAATCGTTGCTCACCGGCGTTCACTCTTGCGGTGTGCTCCAGAACAGCTACGCCCAGCAACTGATGAGGAACGTCCAGATTCGCTTGAGTCCGACCCAGAGGCTCAGGAGCTCCTGGGTATGAAGCGGCTGCTTGATCAAGGGAAAATCCCACAAAGTCAGCTGACAGACATTACTAATCAGGAGTTTCCACCTACCCCCGAAGAGTGCAGCACACCACTGCTTGATCAAGTGCACGCCAGCGTAGACCAGAACGCAGGTCTTACCGCAGCACAGGTCTTAGAACAGCAGTCTACTGCCTCAACTGCCGGTCAGATGACATCCGCCAGTCCCTATCCTCCAGTAGCTGCCCAACAGCACGAGCCAGCTCCAGCTTCTGCCCTTACCTTTGGTCCCGCTCGCACCCGCGGCAAAAGACTGCCGAACCACTGCTCGTTAGGCCCGCGCAGGTGCAAGCAGAGGATTTGTCTGACATGCTGCGCGAGCTTCCGTTGAGCTCGGAAGCAGCATTGCCGTCTGCAGGCTTGGACTCCGAGTCACCTAGGCTTTCTAGTCCTAGAGAGCCTGCCTTCAAGCGTATGGCTAGTTCCCCGCCAGATGCCCTGAGAGCCATGTGTAGGCAGGAGTCTGCGCTTGCTGAGGCTCTGTTTTGTCAGACGGCAATGAGCGCTTACCGCGAGCAAGTGCCACATGCCACAGAAGTCGAGGTTCTCCTAGCAGGTTTCCTACAGAAACAGATGCAGAAAGAAATCCCTGTGACCGGCAACCCCGAAGAACTTCAGGAGCAGGTAGAAGAGGCAAAAGCCACTGAGTGGTGCACCATGACTTCCAAGCCCGCAGTGAAAGTGTGGAGTGGAGCTGATGCTGCACGCATCCGCCGTGATTATCCAGACAGGTTTGTAGGGAGCAGGTTCGTGGTCACCAAGAAAGTAGATGAGGATGGTGAGCGTGTCAAGGCCAGATGGTGCCCTCAGGGGCACTTGGACCCAGATGTAATGGATAAGGTGTCTAGTGGCGCATGCCATTCGCCAACAATGTCTCAGCTCTCTCGCTCCCTGTTGCTGCAAATCCTCGTGTCAAAGCGCTGGCGTATGTGCCTAGGGGACATTAAGGGTGCATTTTTAGAGGCAGGTCCTTTGAAGGAGAGGTTTAAGCCCATTTACGCCACGCAGCCCAAGGGTGGAATCCCCGGTCTGGCAGAAAGCGATGTCATAGAAGTGACGGGCAACGTCTACGGCTTAAACGACGCCCCGTTCAGCTGGTGGGAGGCATTCGACAAGGAAGCACGAAGGTTAGGTTTTAGCCGATCACAGTTTGATAACTGCGTGTATTTTTTTAGATGCCCGAAGACCAATGAACTCACAGGCGTCCTAGGCGCGCACGTAGACGACTGTATCACAGGCGGGGAGGGGGAGGCCTACGAAGAAGCCATTCGCCAGTCCAAAGCACGCTTCCCTTATCGGAAGTGGCGTGTCGGTGCTGTTGTGGTGTAGTCTACAACCAAGACCCTGTCACCTTCGAGATTTCCTATCAGCAGCGAGAGTACACCCAGCATTTGCGACTTATCTCTTTGTCCAAGGATAGGGCTGCTCAGAAGGATTCTCCAGTCACTGCTCGTGAGCTTGCCTCCCTGCGTGCACTGAACGGTGCTGCCAGTTGGCTCGCTAGCCAGAGCCGGCCTGACATCGCGGTGCAGGTTTCTATGTCCCAGCAGTGTTTTCCCAATCCGCAAGTCAAGGATCTGCTGTATGCGAATCAGATGGTTCATAGGGCGAGGCAGTTTCAGGATGTTGAGATTAGGGTTCGTGGCGTGGATCTTCAGAAGCTCTGCATCTGCATGCACAGTGACGCTGCATGGGCAAATGCCAAGCGAGAGCGCACGCAAGGAGGTTACACACTAGCGTTTTCCGAGACAGACCTCCTTGAGAATCGCCCTTCCGTGTGGAGTCCCTTTCATTGGAAGTCATACCGACTCCAGAGAGTAGTTCCTTCAACACTCGGAGGCGAAGCTCAGGCGTTCTCGACAGCTTCTGCCGTCGCTGAGCGGATGGCTCTCCAAGTAGCTGAAGCGGTATCAGGCCCTGTAGACCTTAGGAATAGCGAGAAGTATTTCAAGCAGACTCCGATTGTTGGTGTGACAGACTGTAAAAGCCTTTACGACCACGTCACTAGCCTCTCATCTGTCACAGGGGTTCAGGACAAAAGGGTTAGTGTAGATATCACCATAATCAAGCAAAGCATGGAGAGAGCGAGTCTCCAAATCAGGTGGTGTCCTACAGAGTTGATGGTATGTGACGCCCTCACAAAAGACACAGCTGATCCCGCAGATCTTCTCCGTGCAGTCCTCGAGCTTGGGACGTACCAGCTTTCAAGTGAAGCTTCCGTCCTGAAAGCAAAAGGCCCAGCGCGAGAGACTCAAGTGCCGACCTCTGCCACCAAGTGGCCCCAGAGGCTTAGGACCAGGATACTGGGTAGTCTTGGCTGTTAGTGCTGTAGCTCCCTTGGGGTTAGGGTTGCTTTTAGGACCTGACGTCTTTGTTGTACAGTCTTTCCTCGTGAGTATGCCCTGCAAGAGAGTGTTGCTATGTGTATGGGTCGCCCAGGGTCATCCTGTGCGTATGGGTGCCGACAGTGTCCCACCAGGTGCACTGTCGAGCCAGCAACGCCCTCTGATGTTCTTGCCTGTCGTCTCCTTTTCCGGCCATGGCGGCACGTTCAAGTGCAGACGTAGCGAAGTATGCCGAGTTTCGTGCCTGGCTGAAGCATCTTGCCGATGCCAACCTCATCACCGTGCACCACCCCGAGCTTCTCGAGGGCACGATGGTGAGCAACATGTCGGATGCGTCTAAGCGCTCAAAGCCCGATAGCGATTTGGATCCTTTCGAGCTCTTGGAGATCTTCGGACACACCGACGTTGACGTGCACTCCACTGACTTCACAGAGGTTTCCGCAGCAGCCCATGGGAACAGAAAGCACGTTGCGAAGGCCTTCCTGAACCTGCAAAGCTTCCCGATGGCATCCGCAGTCTTCGCGACTGGGGTCGGACTCTCTGTACATTACCCTAGATCAAGAACGACAACCTTTGCTACCAAGAGATTCTTGAGAGTGATGCTGAGCACGTGAAGTCTTACCGTGTCTGGGTGCATGACAACGCCGGTACAAATCGTAGTTCGAAGGTAGATGATTTGGCTAATTTCCTCAAAGCCTCTGGCTGGATTCCAGGTGCCGAAGGTACCGCCTATCCGGGCACTAAAGAGGTTCGTCGTTTCAAGCAGTGAGTCAAGCTCACGGAGATCCAAGTCATCCCAGTTTTTAGAGTTTAGGGAGTGACAGTGCAAGCCCGCTTCTGCAGGTCGACTTCCGAGGACCCTTTGCTGCTCAGGAGCCAAAAGAGTGGCGGCAGTGGGGACACTAGGTTGTGTCCTGCAGGCTACCATAAGGGGTTTAGGGTTTAGGTAGACTTGGTTTAGGGTTACTATGAAGGTTCCTACAAGTTTAGGGTTAAGTTAAGGGGCTTAGGGTTTGTTTTTCAGGATTTTAGGGGTTCAGGGGTTTAGGGTTACCATGAGTCAGTGAGGGCTAAGTGTTGCGATCCTTATTACCAGGATCCCTACTGCAGCACCTCTGTTTGGGAACCCCTAAATACGGCCCAGCAGCAACTTGGAGACCCAGAGACAAGCGCCAGCCGAGCACGGTGTCGTGGACGGCGTAGTTCAGCACTGCAGCAGCCACGATGGCTAAGCAGACGTTGTTTTGATAGATGCCTACAAGCATACCACGGATCTTCTCCGGGGCGACTTCGGAAATGAAGGCTGGCCCAGCTGATGAGGTGATACCTACACCGATACCGGCCACTACCCTTCCCACGATAAGCATAGCCCTGTTCTGCGCCGACCCTTGTACTCCACCACCCAAGGCAAAAAGCAGGGAGCCCATGAGAAGCGCAGGATGCCTTCCGTGCCTATCCACAAGCAAGTGGCCCGCAAGGACAGCAGCCACGGCTGCGCCGACGTTGAAGCCGTTCACGGTGAGGCCTTCCCAGAAGGCAACGCTGGCACTTTCTGTCGCCGGCCAGCCCATCATCTCCCTAAAGCTGGCCATAGTAAAGACGCCATTCACCACGCCGTTATCGTAGCCGTGGAAGAGCCCAGTTGAAGCTACGAAGGCACAGATTATCACGGCGTAGAACTTTTCCCAACATCCGGCCTCTCTCTGCTTCGCAGAGGAAAGCTTGTCCTGCCTTTCTGTCTCTTCTAAATTCGCTATGGGCTCCCACATGACGCAAGCAGAGGACGGCTTTACCCCCTCTTGCCCACTTGAAAATTAAAACCTGCGGATGTGGTATCAAGTCCGAAACGCTTAGGGTTAGAGTCTTCTAAGTTACTAAAACCGCGAGCCTGCACTCGCACCACATATCCGAAACTCACTTTGCACAAGCAGAGTCATAATAAGCACATCCAGGCAGGGTAAACTTTAGGTTGGGCCTCCCTGGAAACTTCCGAAAACAAGGCTGCACCTGGTCTTACGGATGTCAGTCTGCTTCATGAGTCTGCTTCATGTTGAATCAGGTCTTAATGATTGTCAACCCTAAACCCTAAACCCTAAACCCTAAACCCTAAACCCCTAAACCCTAAACCCTAAACCCTAAACCCTAAACCCTAAACCCTAAAACCCTCAACCCCTAAACCCTAAACCCTAAACCCTAAACTAAGCGAGGGGCCGAAACCGTCGAACGACAGGCCCCGAGCGCTCTGGCCGAGGGCCTAACAGCCCGAGCGCCCCTACGAAAAGAGCGGGACGCGGAGAGGGGAGGGTAAAGCCTCCCCGGTCTGACCTGCACAGGTCAACGGTGTAAAGCCCATGGCAAACCCCAACGGGAAGTCTTCGAAACGAGGGACCGCCGTATCGGGACCACCTCTAGCGTAGCTATATAATAACCCCAAACCGTGATCCATTTGCTCTGGTGCCCCTTTTTTGGGTTAGGATTTAGGATTTAGGATTTAGGGTTTAGGATTTAGGACTTAGGATTTAGGATTTAGCCTCCGGAAATTTGGATTTAGGATTTAGGATTTAGGGTTTAGGATTCAGGATTTAGGATTTAGGATTTAGGGTTTAGGATTTAGGATTTAGGGTTTAGGATTTGAGATTTACGATTTAGGATTTCAGGGTTTAGGATTTAGGATTTAGGATTTAGGATTTAGGATCTAGGATTTAGGATTTAGGATTTAGGATTCAGGATTTAGGATTTAGGATTTAGGATTTAGGATTTAGCCTCCGGAAATTTGGATTTTTGCTGGTGATTTTCAAGTGACAAATTCTGTTCATAAAATGTGCCTTTTAAACAAGGCCGGTTGCGAATCTCGAGGTCCCCTCCTTTCTTTTCTTGTGGCTGCTCTTAAGCTTCCGGATTTCAATATTTAGTCTAGGATTTAGGATTTAGGATTCAGGTTTTAGGGTTTAGGATTTAGGATTTAGGATGTAGGGTTTAGGATTTAGGATTTAGGATTTAGGGTTTAGGATTTAGGATTTAGGATTTAAGATTTAGGATGTAGGATTTAGGATGTAGGATTTAGGTTTTAGGGTTTAGGATTTAGGATTTAGGATTTAGGATTTAGGATTTAGGGTTTAGGATTTAGGATTTAGGATTTAGCCTCCGGAAATTTGGATTTTTGCTGGTGATTTTCAAGTGACAAATTCTGTTCATAAAATGTGCCTTTTAGAGAAGGCCGGTTGCGAATCTCGAGGTCCCCTCCTTTCTTTTCGTGTGGCTGCTCTTAAGCTTCCGGATTTCAATATTTAGTCGCGCTTGTCCTTTTCGGAAAAGGACAACCAGCTCTAAAATCTAGATTTAAGATTTAAGGTTTAGGATTTAGGGTTTAGGATTTAGGATTTGGTGTTTAGGATTTAGGATTTGGGGTTTAGGATTTAGGATCCAAGATTTAAGATTTAGGATTTAGGGTTTAGGATTTAGGGTCTAGGAACCAGCTCTAAAATCTAGATTTTCCAAAGCTGTCAAACGATAAGGTTAAAGGGCCGAGCCGGCCCTGCCATGCCGAAGGCCCGAAAAGGGCCGAGGCTACTCCCAGCCGTTGCCTAGGCCACAACTTAAACAACTGGAACCTTATGGATGCAAAAATAGGGATTTCTTGGATTTTTGGTTTCCAAAGCTTTCAAACGATAAGGTTAAAGGGCCGAGCCGGCCCTGCCATGCCGAAGGCCCGAAAAGGGCCGAGGCTACTCCCAGCCGTTGCCTAGGCCACAACTTAAACAACTGGAACGTTCATGGGTGCAAAAATATAAAAGCCCCCCTTGATAGGGGGGTTGGGGGGTAGAAACCCTAAACCCTAATAGAGTATAGTTTGGGTGGCCGGGGTGGGTTTACAAGCAACGCGAGCGCGCGGCCCGGGGTGCTTCACACCCGAGCGCGCGACTTCGCCTGCCACACCCTAAACCCTAAACCCTAAACCCTAAACCCTCAACCCCTAAACCCTAAACCCTAAACCCTAAACCCTAAACCCTAAACCCTAAAACCCTCAACCCCTAAACCCTAAACCCTAAACCCTAAACCCCAAACCCTAAACCCTAAACCCTAAACCCTAAAACCCTCAACCCCTAAACCGTAAACCCTAAACCCTAAACCCTAAACCCTAAACCCTAAACCCTCAAACCCTCAACCCCTAAACCCTAAACCCTAAACTCTAAACCCTAAACCCTAAACCCTAACCCCTAAACCCTAAACCCTAAAACCCAAAACCCAAGGTCTTCACGATTGTCGGAGTCGGACAAAAAGTCATAGGGGACTCAGGTGCGACAGGAAGAAGAAGCAGGTGCTGTGACCTTCACTTGAGTTTGGGAACGATCGCATATATCTGTCAGTGGACTATGCCGACCATAAGTAGTAGGTGAGCCCAAAACCTATGAGGACTCTTCCTGAGATGGGAACCCATAGCTATGAACCCTTCGTGTGAGAAGTCCTGATGTTAGACTCTTACCTAAAGGACGACATGTACCCAAAAGGGTTTACGGATCAATTACCGCAATAGGGATACTTCATAGTATACTGTAACAGTGTTGGGTCCCTACTTTTCAGGGTCATTGGTCTTCAAGGCAGAGCATACCTGCAGACTTTTTGCACCGTCGGCCACCGCCGTCGTAGCAGGTCCTGCACTATAACGGAGGTTCAGGGATTACATAGGTTTACGTAGGGTCTAGGGTGTTAGCGCTTAGAGCTGTATGGGGCTTCGGGAGGATCTATGTGGGGCATGGGGACCATTCCGGGCCATCACAGGAAGTACACTTTTTCCCTGGAAGGTTCCAGATTTTTCACGAGTTTTCTGATCCCTGAATCGGATTCAATGCTCATCCAAAACCCCACAGCTGAATATTGAATAATCCCAACCTGTGAACCTAGGCCCTACATCAACCTCAAGCCTTGACTCGACGATCTCAACCACAAGGCCACAACATGCATGCAACCCCACAGTAACCTAAACAGCCCCATCCCAAATACCTTCAAGCCGAAAACCGAACCCGAAACGGAGAGCACAAAAACACCTTATCAAACCCATTGCAAAACCCACTTCAAGCCACTCTGCACCCTCACCGTTCTAAAACCCCTAAGCCCCAAACCCTACATTTTGGCTCCTGGCGGGTGGGCGAGTGCTTCTGCCACAGCTTCTGATACCTTCCGTCTCGTCTCCTGAAGGGAGCAAGAGTCTCGAGTCGGGGGCCTTGAGGATTCCTTTAAAGGGACCGTGATATGGGTCGTTATAAGGGTTCCTTTAAGGGTCCCTTTAAAGGGATCTACAGGGCTTCTACACGGGTTATAAGGGTTTCGTTAAGGAATCTCCTGAGGCCGAATCCTCCCAGTCCCAGCTTCCCCAAATCCCTGGAATCCCTAATCTCAACACCCTAAACCCTTTAAGGGCTGAAGCCCAAAACCCTAACTCCTCGACCGAAACCTGGCGAGCTTTAGGATTTAGGGTAAAACCCTATAGATTACTTAATCCGAAAAGGTGGGCCCAGCGACCTCGACCCCCCCAAACCCTACATAAGCCCTAAATCCCAGACCCGAAAACCCTGGAAATCCCAAACCGCAAAACAACCCTAAATCCTACGCCCTGCCTCCGGAATCGCTTCTGCATCGGCTGGGCGATAGCTGGCCGTAACGTCCGTGATGGTCACATCCGAACCCATGGCCTGCTATTGGCTTTTGGAACCCCTATCGCACGGGTTCATTGGGAGTTTCCGAAAATGAGGGGTACCGTATTTGGGGGCCCTTATAATAAGGATCCTATCATTTAGGGTACAATACTAGGGGACCTATTTAAGTATTAGGGGACCTATTTTCAGAAACTTCTATAGGGTTTAGGGCCTTTAGAATAGGGCTCTGGGGTTTTAAGGTTTTTAGGATTTTGGCAAGCGAAACAGACGGCAACACAGGGTCCTTGACAATGAAGAGGCTTTGGCGTATGTTACAACACAGAATTATGCAGGGACCTCGTACGTCTCAAGCTCTATTGTGCATGCCACCCGTCTGTCTAAGCATCTTTACCCGAAATCCCTGCACGGAATTCTCGACGCTGTTTTCGGCGCTCTTGTGCATACTTATACTCTTCTTGGCTCTCTGAGAAACATCTGCTGCAGATCACAAGTCTTAATTCTTGTCCGAATAATCTGACGTTCCTGTATTGCCGTGAGCATCTCCCCCAGACTGGACAAGGTCCCATCCCCACCAGAACCCTCAGACACGAAAGACTAAAATTTTCAGGACTCTGCGATAAACAACCAAATCAGTGTAAAGCTTGCGAACATCACTCACGCCAGCACATGCTCGCAAACCAGATCAAAACCCACACCCTGAACCCGACATAACCCGTGAACCCTGAATACGAAACCTCAAACCCTAAACCCTAAACCTCAAACCCTCAACCCCACACTTTAGACATGACCCTAAACTCTAAACCATAAACCCTTAAGCTCTTATAGAAATATAGAGCCCTAAAGATCCCTTAAAGGACCCCCCTAAACCCCCCAAGAGCCGGAACCTGGTAGGCCAAAACGTGGTCCGGGCATCGGCCCCAGCCAGTGGCGTAGAGCAAGGGCTCCTGGGCCGCACAGTCCCAGACCTTCCAAAATCCCTTAATTAAGGAATATACCGTAACATACCGTAAATTACAATAGGATCCCAAATATGAAGTACGGTATTTTCCTTAATTAAGGGATTTTGGAAGGTCTGGGGTGGAAGAAGTCACCTGGACCTTAAGGAACCTACCCTTTTAAGGACTTATATATTAGGGATCCGAAACCCTACCGTTTCAAGGGTTTTACCCTATAACTAAGGGGTCATAACCTACTATTTTGTAGGGTTTGGGGTCACAGGAAGTCCCAGGGCTTACGGTTTATAGAGGCTTAGGGTTTAGGGTTTAGTTGTTCAGGGTTTAGGGTTAGTTGTTTAGGGCTTAGGGTTTTACTGGCTTCTTGTTACGGAATTTACGGACCTACTCTACCAGGGTTCCTGTAAGGGATCTACAAAGGCTTCTTTAAGGGTCTAAGGTTTCAGGTTTCCATAATCGGGATCTATCGTGAATAAAATCGTTTCCTTACTATGGCAACTGAAATTGCTTATGATGGCAAGTGGAACTAAAGCCCTTAACCAGAACCCGGGAACTCCAAGCCTTAAGTGGGCTTGGAGTTTAGGGCTTCGGGTCTACGGTGCAAGAATACCAAGCCCGAAGCCCTCTGCGTCCAGGTGGCATCCACTGCAGCCTCACACGGGTCGATGTGAACCCAGCGCCCAGCCGCAAAGGCTTCCACCCAGACGTGGCCCGCGTAGTTGTCGACCTCAGTGGCTCCCTTAAAGGATCCTTTCCCAAAGGGTCCTATGTATATACTGTTATGGGGGATACTTCCCTAAGTCATAATAGTAATTCCTAATATGGAAACCCTACATTCTACTATATCGGTACATTGGACCCTTTATGTTTAAGGGGCCCCCCCGTCACTTCGAAAAAATAGGACAGACAGGCAACTCTACGGCCGCAAACAGTTAACAGAAAAGCTCATTCGGCCCGTGTATTACATGTATGGAACCTTTGTAGAACCCCGACCAAAACAAGCAAAAGACCTCTAGAACCCTTTCAACCTCGTGTTGGAATCCTTTCAAAACCCTGGCTAGACCCCTTAGGGTAATCCCGCTACAACAAGGTACCCTCTGCAAAACCCTTACAGTAGCCTTATAGTATACCTCATAAACTCTTCGAGAACCCCATAGAGGAGGTTGCAAAGCCTGTAATCCAACCCGAAACCCTAGACCCTAAACCCATTTAAAGAACCTTAAACCCTACACAGTAAACTCTTTAAAGAACCCCAAACCCTACACCTGAACCCTAAACCCGTTAAAAGCCCCTTAAAGAACCCTTGAACCCTTTAAGGAACCCTAAAGGATCAAAAACCCTGTGTAAACTCAGATAAAGAACCCCAAACCCTACACCTGAACCCTAAACAATCCCTAAACCCCTCAAAAAACCCTGAAGGAACAAAAAAAACAAAACGATTTTCACCAAGCGGCCCAGCGCGCCCCGAAGCCAAGCGCCTCGAGGAGCCGCAAGGCCACCCAGGAGTACCTTAGGGCGGCTACCGGGGTTTAGGGTTCAGCAGTTTAGTGTAGTGTTTAGGGTTTAAGGGTGTAGTGTTTAGGGTGTAGGGTTTAGGGGTGTAGTGTTTAGGGTTTAGGGTTCAGGAGTTCAGAGTTTAGGGTTCAGGGTTCAGGGGTGTAGTGTTTAGGGTTTAGGGTTTAGGAGCTTAGAGTTTATAGGGTTCAGGGTTCAAGGTTAAGGGGCGTAGTGTCTACACAAATTGTTTAGGGTTCAGGCCCGGAGCTTTGACCGGGTTTTGTGTTTTGCTTTGCCTAAACAATTTTGGATTTATCCTGGGCTTGAGGGTTTAGGGTTCAGAAGTTAGAGTTTAGCGTTTAGGGTTTCAGGTTTAGGGGTTGAGGGTTCAGGGGTTAGGGTTTAGGGAATCCTAAACCCTAAGCTTTACGGGGGCTCATATAGGGTCCTTCATAGCTAAAGTAGGGTTCCGTCGAGGGTTCTTTCAAGGGTTCTATACGGGAACCAACGGGGTGCTAAGAGATAAATTAATGAGGGCCCCAATACTTAAAGTAGGTTTTGGGGGTCTCTCAAAATTATATGGTATCCCCACAATAGCATTGGTATATAGTTGTTTCGGCCCCTGTATTACTGGGGTTTGGGGTTTTATTGCGGGCTTTGCGCGGTTTCTGCGGGGGCCGACTGAGGTTGAGGGCTTAGGGCTTCTCGGCTTCAAGGGCTTACGGTTGAGGGTTTTGGGTCCTTAGGTTTAGGGTTTCGGCTGTGGGACTCGATGAACCGGCACACCTTGCGGTTTGTCAGCTCTTTCCACAAATTATCCGACCCAGCCGCTCTCCACATCGCCCGCGATGAGCACCGAGCACTGGGCGCACCGTGCGAAAGCGGGGAAAGAAGGTCGTCACGTTGCAACCTGGAGTTTGCCTATAGTCTCCATTGTAGCTCCTTTTTTTGGTCAACCAGAATCTCTACTGTAGGATCCTAACAGTAAAACTGGTTAACCAAAAAGAGGAACTACAATGGAGACTATAGGTGGGATGGGGCTTAAGATTTGACCCCAGTTTGTCATGCAGAGAGGCATGCGGATATGGCGATGAGATGCATGCCCATGTAGTTCCATGTGCATACATATGCGTACCTATCCATAAATATGCATTCACTCAGACAACTTCAAGTCCCTACACATTAGGTCCAAACAAACATGCGAAGTATTACAATAACCACGACAAAACTGACGACAGCGATGACCACCACCACTACCGCCGCTGCCACCACCACCACAACGATGACAAGGAACGACGACGACGACAACGACGGAAAGGACGAGAAAGACGAAGAAAGGCAGCAATGACAAAAACAGCATGATAACTATCCAACGCAAAAAACCAAACGAGAGGAAGTGCCAACTGACAAGACCCGAAACCCTCAGCCCTAAACTCTCAACCCGAAACCCTGAACCCTCAACTCGAAACCCTGAACCCTCAACCCGAAACCCTGAACCCTAACCCTGAACCGTGACTTCAACCCTCAACCCGAAAAACTCTGAACCCTCAACCCTGAACCCTCAACCCTAAACCCTCAACCCGGAACCCAAAACGCTGAACCCTGAACCCTAAACCCTCAACCCGAAACCCCCCTAAACCCAAAACCCTGAACCCTGAACCCTCAACGAAAGACCGGCCGAAGGCAGGAGCCTGTGCAGAAGTAAACCTCCGAGACGCCGGCACCTACTTGGAGGTTCATGCGTGGTAGCTATAAGTGGGGTTATAGGGGTTCCTCTAAGGGTCCCTTTAAAGGGCTCTATAGGGATTTAGGGTTTAGGGATTAGGGTAATTATAAGTGGGTTATAAGTCCCCTAATATGGGTTATAAGTATAGTAACCCTACGTTTTGAGCCTACTTGTAACTACCCATGAACCTCCAAGTACACTGTGCTCTTGTTAAGGGATTCCCATGGTTTGGGGTCTATCGTTTGGGGTTTATCGGTCAGGGTTTGGGGTTCAGGGATTGAATTTAAGTTACCAGAATTTAGGGTTTTTTTTCGGGTTCTATAAGGGATCTTGCTAAGGGATTTAGCATAAGTTACCATAATAGGGATCTATAAGGGGTTCCTTTAAGGGATCTTAACACAGTATAGACAGCTCAAACAGTGCCGCTTTAAATTTCAGGCATTTCGGCTTAGGGTTTAAGGTTTAGGGTTTAGGGTGTTAGGGGTTTGGGGTTTAGGGTTTAGGGCTTAGGTAGGCTTTGGGCCTAGGGTTTAGGGTGTAGGGCTTAGGCGAGAGGGGCTATCGGGGTGTCTGTAGGTTCGGGGCTTTGGTGTTTTCAGGGGTCTCCACAGGTATTTTGGCTATAGTACTGTACCCGGTTCGAAATTCGCCACCTGCCTAGCTGTGAACGGGATGTGGTGCAGGCCTCAATGTTTCGGGCTCCGGCGGTACTGTAAGGCCCTAGACCGAGGCAGAAGGCTTCTTGCTTCAACCTCAACGCTGTAGGATCAAGGAGCTCACTCCCCCAGAGGGTCCATATATACTACCATTAAGCAATACCATCCCTGTTATGGCTTTGGGGGCCTAATTCCATAATGGTAGTATATATGGACCCTCCAGGTTCATGTGCTTAAGCCTGGAACGTCCTAAGGCAGGAGCCTGGCCCTCAATCCCTAAACCCTACGCCTTAACCCTGAATAACCTACTTTTTTAGGGTTCCTTAGTATGATTTCCTTATATAAGTCCTGAAAAAGGTAGGTTATTCCGGCTTAAGGTAAGCCTTAACCTCTACTTAAAGGATCATGGGACTTAGTAACTAGGGTTATGATTAGGGTAACTATACTTATAACCCCAATTAGGGTACTTATAACCTTACTCACAAAGTCCCATGATCCTCCAAGTAGGGTCTTGGAGCCTAAATCCCCCTGGCTTAGTTCATACCACCCTGAACACCCAAACCCCAATCTTTAGACTACCCGCACCTAGAATATCATATCACGACCTCGAACCCTAAAGGCTAAAGAGCCACCAAACTGCAACCCTACATGTCGACACAAAGCCCAAATCTCAAGCATTTCCTCGAGCCCTACAGACTAAAGACACAAACCCTAAACCAAACCCTCATGGAGCCTTACAGTAGTCGTTACCCTTATTGCAACCCTAGAAAGAACCCGAAGTCCATAAACCCACCCAAAACCCGAACCCTGAACCCTAAACCTTTAAAATACCACGCCTCCCTCCTTGCGCTCGCGCTCGCCGGGCCTTGCCGAGATTTGCTGTGTAATTTACTTTGTAGGTAGTAGGGTTTAGAATTTTGAGCTTATGGCTAGAGCTTGAACTTTTTCGGTGTTTAGTGGTTCAGAGTTTGTGGTTGAGGTGTTAGGCGGTTTTTGTTTTGGATTATGGCTGCTGGGACTGCTGACTATAGAGGCCTGGCAGCGAAACTAAACCCGGAAACCGCATGAGAGCTTCCGAAAATTAGGGGTACCTTATTTGGGGGTCCTTATACTATTGGACTAAGGGATCCTACTATTTAGGGTACTGAAACTCCCGTATGGCTGCGGCTTTCACGCTTGGGCACTTGGCCAGGCTGAAAAGTTCGAGTAGAAGCTGGTGGGTTCCCCAGAGACTCCAAGACCCCTTAATTAAGGAATACACCTTAAATTACAGTAGGACCCATAATATGATTTAAGGAATAATTCCCTAATTAAGGAATATCCTTTAAACTACAGTAGGACCCATAATATGATTTAAGGATTTAAGGAAGAATTCCCTAATTAAGGGGTATTGGAGTGTCTGGGTTGCGGAAGGCCCGGCTTGACAAAGGGTCGAGGCTAATGTAGGATATAGGGCTTTAGGGTTTAGGGTTTAGGGGTTTAGAGTTTCGGGTTTAGGGGTTGAGGGGTTTAGGGTTTAAGGTTTAGGGGTTTAGAGTTTCGGGTTTAGGGGTTGAGGGGTTTAGGGTTTAGGGTTTTGGGGTGGGAGTTTTCGAAAATTGGGGGTACCTTATTTTGGGATCCTTATATATAACAAGGATCCTACTATTTAGGGTACCAGTATACCTTTTGTCTCCATTGTAGTTCCTTTTTTTGGCTTAGCCAGTTTTATAGTTAGGGTCCTATAATGGAGATTTTGGTTAACCCAACAAGGAAACTACAATGGAGACTACCTGAATAGGAGTTTGGGCTCCGTTATCGCACAGCTACAGTTATGAAAAGGAGCCCTCGGGAATGATGTTAGTGACTCTTTAGGCTTCAATATTACCTCCACAATGTCTAAGGGTTTAGGGTTTAGGGTTTAGGGTTTAGGGCCTTAGGCTTCAATATTACCGCCACAATGTCTTAGTTCAGCAAAACCAAAAGCCTGGCCCTGAGCCTTTGGCCCGGAAGCAAAACGCAGCCGGAGCCTTCAATGCTTACCTGAACCCTGAAGAACCTACCTTTTTAGGGTTCCCTATTATGATTTCCTTAGATAAGTCCTTAAAAATCTAGGTTCTTCAGGGTTAAGGTAGGGTATAGGGGTTTTCAGGTACGGTCTAGGCGGTCTAAGGGTTCAGGAAAGCCCTTCTTCAACAACCTCAACAAACCCCTTGGATGCCCAGTAACCTAGGAGAAAAAAAAGGCCTCCCTTTTTTGGTATTGGGTACTTGTATAAGGAACCTGGGACTACAAAAAGGGAATAAGGGTATATACTACTGGGCATCCTAGACCCCTAATAAACCCGGAGCCCGCAAACTCTGGATCAGAACTATAAACCCCCTGCACCCTGAACTCCAAAAACCCTGAATACACCCCTCCACCGATTTCAGGGTGGGATGAGGGGTCAGGGTTTAGGGTTGGCAAGTTTAGGGTTAGGGCTCAGATAGACCCTAAACCCTAAACCCTAAACCCTAAAAAACAGAAAAGGAAACGGCCCACACAACACAGCGCCTCACCAGTCCAAGGCAGTCTGTGCTGTTTTGGCAGGACTTGCAAGCACCTGGGAGTTTCCAAAAATAGGGGACCCTTTTATAGTACCCTAACTAGTAGGATGCTTATTATAAGGACCCCCACAATAGGTACCCCTCATTTTCGGAAACTCCCACCTCGGCGTCTCCCGCAAAGCGCGCAGAACCCCCGTAGAACCTGCTTAAAGCAGCTTACGGATCCCCTGTAGAACCTTGTACAGAACCCCATAATAACGGACAACGCCCAAAAGGCTTTGTGAAACCCTTTGAAGAACCCTTATAGAAGTCTTTCAAGGCCTACCTTAAACCCAAATAGCCTACCTTTTTAAGGACCTATATACAGAAATCATATTAGGGGGGCCTAAAAATATAGGTTCCTTAGGGTCCCCGTACAGTATGCATCACTATGAATTAGGTCAGCTCTATCCTCTTGGGCGGATTGAGCCCTGTCAGTCGGTTAAGGTTTAAGGTTTAGGGTTTAGGGTGTAGGGTTTAGGGTTTAGGGTTTAGGGGTTTAGGGTTTAGGGTTTGGGGCTTGTATGGCAACTGCCGGACGACTGAAGGCTATCTGTCCCTGAACCAAGCAACCGGGCTTCTGTTCCCAAACAGCGACTCAACCTTGAACCGTGAACCCTGAAGAGGCTTAAGCTGAGCATCAAAACAGCTCAAAGGCCCTATATAGTATGGTCTTTGGGCCCAAAGGCCTTAATATATATGAAGCCTCATATAGTATGGTCTTTGGGCCCAAAGGCCTTAATATATGAGTCCTTAGATGCCTAACGTTAGCTGAGCCCGAAGCTCCACACCCTGCAAACTCCGGAATCCGCAAGCCCCTATCAGCCGCCAAACCGGCACCTCGATAGTAAGGGAAGTCATCCCGAAACCATGTGAAGAACTCCTGACGAGACATGTAGGGCTTCGGGCTCACGGTTCAGAGACTCACTCTCTGCAAAAGCCTTCGAGTCCAGGGTATGGGGTTTGGAGTGCTGAATCGAAGCGAGCCCTACATAAACCGCAGCCCTAAAGAAAAGCCTAAACTCTCGCTGTGAGGTCCTTCAGCACCTGCAAGGAGGTGTTGCCCGGATCCTGCCGACAGCTTTGCTACCGCTGCTGCAGCTCGTGTCTGGCTTTTGCTTCCTCGGACTAGCCTGACTGTTCTCGATTTTGCTTTAGTTGTGCCGCCCTTGTGAGTACTTCTGTGCTTTCTCCACTATATGAAGGCCATTCTCATACGCTTACACTTATGCGTTTAAACACTTTAGGAACAATTCTGCTCTCTTTGCTCATGGAAACCCTAAACCCGAAACTGTAAACCCTAAACCCCAAGCCCTGAAGCGCCAAAACCCTAAACCCCTACACCCCTAAACCCTAAACCCTAAACTCCTAAACTCCTAAACCCCATAAACCCTAAACCCTAACCCCAAACCCTAAACTCCTACACCCTATAAACCCGAAACCCCTAACTCCTACACCCTGGGCCCCGACAAATTCAACTCCCAAAACCTAAACTCCTAAACCCTAAACTGCTAAACGCTAAACCCTAAACCCTAAACGCTAAACCCTAAACCCTAAACTCCTAAACCCCAAACCCTAACCCTAACCCCAAACCCTAACCCTAAACCCCTAAACCTCTAAACCCGAAAATCCATCGCCTGTGCCGCCCCGAGGAGTTGCTTTAGGCCAGCAGCCCCGTACTCCTCGCCGCGCTTTTGCTTTGAAGGCTTTTGAAGGGGTTTTGCAGTTTAGGGTTTAGGGTTTTGAGAGGCTTTGCAGTTTCGGGTTTAGGGTTTTGAAGGGTTTTGCACTTTAGGGTTTAGGGTCTAGGGTTTCGGGTCTGGGGTTGAAGGTTTTGAGGGGTTTTGCAGTTCAGGGCTTAGGATTTAGGGTGTATGGTGTAGGGTTTTGAGGGGTTTTGCAGTTTAGGGTTTAGGGTGTAGAGTTTAGGCTTTTGAAGGGTTTTGCAGTTTAGGATTTAGGGTGTAGGGTTTAGGCTTTTGAAGGGTTTTGCAGTTCAGGGTTTAGGGTGTAGGGTGTAGGGTTTAGGCTTTTGAAGGGTTTCGCAGTGTAGGATGCAGGGTTTAGGGTTTTGAGGGGCTTTGCAGTTTAGGGCTTAGGGTGTAGAGTGTAGGGTTTAGGGTTGGGGGTTTTGAGGAGTTTTGCCGTTTAGGGTTTAGGGTGTAGGGTTTAGGGTTTTGAAGGGTTGTGCAGTTTAGGGTATGGTAGTAGAGGGTCTCAGGATGTAGGGTTTAGGGGTTTGAGGGAGTCGGGATTAAAGTTTAAGGTTTAGGGACTAGGGATGAAAGTTTAGGGCCTAGGGTCTTTCACATACTGTGGTGGGTTGTTGTTAAGGAGCGTAAGTTAATTTGAAGCCGCTTATCTATCTGCTTCCTAGACTCGACATGCTTGCCTGCACGCAGATAGATGGTGCTGTAAACACAGATGCAGGCGGTGGCACAGTCATTGAGACATACACAGAGCGAATGCACTGCAGAGAAACACTTCGGCCTACCTGTGTTTTTCAGTGCATTCACCCACGCCCACGAGGCTTATGCAATTTTTTGTGGTCAGCCCCCGTCCGGTTTCCATAATCCCCGCGGGCGAATGCACAGCCAAAGGAGAACTGAGATTCCCCACTTGTGGCTTTTCTTTCTGTGCGTTCTGGGGCCCCTGGCCTCACTTTCGCTCTTCCACTGGGTGGGGTGAGGAGCAAAGACGCTGGACCAGGTACTTTCAAAATCCCGGTGGGCGAATGCATTGCAAAAAAACAAAGACGAGTTCCAAACCAGGCCAATAAGCTCGCTGCGCCTGCGGGAGTGCAAACCACATAACTACATTGACTACGTAATCCTCGCGGCCGAATGCCTGGAAGGAACACGGGCTCCATCCGGACTTGAAGAAGCTTCGGTCAATGTCAATGACTTCGCTTCTAGAAAACAATGAAACCCCTTTTTGCATCCGCATAAAAACCAATATGTAAATAGACCCTGTTCAACAACATCACATAAGCCCCTCTCAATTACCAAGCCCTATACTGGCTTCTTGTTAAAGGGTTTAGGGTAAGTCACCATACTAGGGATCTACAGCTGATAATAGAGTTTCCGTACTATGCTTACTCAAGTTAAACTCCTGCACAAGAACCCAGCATAAAGCTGTCAGCATGAGACTGTCAACCAAACGATAAGAACCCCTGAATCAAGGCCCAGAGAAAAGACAAGTTCAATGCGACATTGGGGGAACCTAGCGAAAATCTAAAACCCTAACAGGACCCCTCGAAGGAACCTTATAGAACCCTTAAAGGAAACCCCTGTAGCACCCTAGCTTGTGTTGTACAACGCCTAAAAGGAAGCTTTACAGAAACCGTGAAGGAACTCTGATAGAAACGAGAAAGGACCTCTCATAGAAATCTTAAAAGGGCTCTGAAGGAAACCTTAAAGGCTAAGGAACGCTCATAGAAGCCTTCAAAGCTGAACTTCAAGGGACCCTCAACCCTAAACCCTCAACCCTAAACTCTAAACCCCTAAACCCTAAACCCTAAACCTCTAAACCCCTAAACCCCTAGATCCTAAACCCTTAAACCCCTAAACCGCCCTCTGTCGACTGTCGGCTCTCCTTCGAGATCCACTGCCTCAGCTCTGCATCGGAGGCTTCGCTGCTCGCGCGCTCCGTCACGCGCTCCATCCCTGGGCCGTGTGTCTCGGGTTTAGGGCTTTAGGCTTTAAGGCTCTACCTTAACCCTGAAGAACCTACATTTTTAAGGACTTAAATAAGGAAATCATAATAGGGAACCCTAAAAAGGTAGGTTCTTCAGGGTTAAGGTAGGGCTTAGGGTTTACGGGCTTGTGAGTTTTGGGGGATCAGAGTTGAGAGCTTTGGGCTTTAAATCAGGGTTCTACTTAAAGGATCATGGGACTTAGTAACTGTAGGGGTTCCTTAAAGGGCTCCTTAAAGGGATCTATAAGGGTTCCTTAAAGGGATCTATAGGGTTTAGGGTTTAGGGTCTACTTAGGATCATGGGACTTAGTAACTAGGGTTTTAATTAGGGTAACTATACTTATAACCCCAATTAAGGTACTTATAACCTTACTTACTAAGTCCCATGATCCTCCAAGTAGGGTTTGGGGTTGGCGCCCCCGTGTTTAGTGGCTCGGCTTCAGGGCTGCTTCGCCTTGAGGCAGCGGTTGTGGAGTGTAGGTGACCGGGTTTAGGGCGTACGGCGGGAACGCGGGATTTGAGATTTTAGAGTCTCCTGGTCTCTGAGCCCTAAGACTCAGCCCATAAAGATTACGAAAACACTACAGTGTCAGGTCCCGCCACAAGCTGAGAAGATACATCAATGGTCCGCTGCTATATACCTATATATGTACATCTCTATATCTCTGTATATCTATGTACCCAGAGATGCATATGTATATGTGTCTATATGTACACACACACACACATCGCGCATGCACGGAGTTTAGCGGCGTCCTTGTATACAAAGACAAAAGTGCAGACCCTTAGCCCTACACACTTACGTAATCCTAGATAACAAGGATGAATATGAGAGTTTCTGAAAATTAGGGGTACCTTATACTGGGGTCTTTATAATAAGGATCCTACTAATCAGGGTACCATATTAGGGTCCCCTATTTTCGGAAACTCCCATATGAGAAGAACATCACGTCGTCCCAGCTACCCCGCCGCACATCATCGGCATCCGGCGGCTTTATCTCGGAGGAGGGCTCTTCTCCTCTTTAGGGCTTCAGGGCTTTACCGATTCCTTTAAGGGGTCCACAAGGGTTGTAGAAAATGGGGTTGCGGAGTTGGGAAATCATGTCGCTTTGGAAAGGCTCAAGCCTTTGTCGTTACCCTACCCTGGTTCCGGGACCCCCCAAACTGGGCCACCCAGCCCTGCCCTGCGAGAAAGAAGGAACAGACTTCTTTAGATAGGCTTTCACGGCTCATTGCCATAGTACGATGCACTCGACTCAGCCTTGTCGCAACCCCTAAACCCTAAACCCTAAACCCTAAACCCCTCAACCCCTAAACCCTAAACCCTAAACCCTAAACTGTCGCTTATGCGCAATTCCTCGGCAGACCCTACACCTTAAGCCCCTAACCCGACCTCTAAACCCTGTTCCATGAATCCTGAACCCTAAGCCCTGAATCCTAAACCTTAAGCCCAAAACCTTATCGCAATAGTAGGGGACCCGAATATAGTACCCTAAATAGTAGGATCCTTATAAAAAGGACCCCAAAATAAAGGTACCCCTTCTTTTCGGAAACTCTAAACCCTAAACCCTTTATAGAACCCTTCTAGATCCCTTAAAGGAACCCTTAAAGGATCCCTTAAAGCCCAAAACCTTATCGCAATACCCAACTGGGATCTCTTGCTTTGGGAGCTTGTACCTGCGATCCGGCGCTTAAGAATCGAGGTCTGCGAGCCTCCGCCTCTTTTTTCTTCTGCGTTGAGGCTCTTAGGGCTTAGGGTTTAGGGTTTAGGACTTAGGGTTTAGGGTTCAGGGTTTAAGGTTTAGGGTTTTGGGTTCAGGGTTTAGGGTTTAGGGTTTTGGGTTCAGGGTTTAGGGTTTAGGGTTAGGTATTGCCTTTGTGAGGGGGATTTTGAAGAACTCCAGGGTTCGATCTGCTCAAAGCACTGCGGCAGCAGAGGCAGGCAGAAGTCCTTTTCGAAGCCACGACAGCGCGTCGTAGCCTCGGTCTGCAGGGGAAATTAAAAGAGCCACGGTTTAGGGTTTAGGGTTTAGGTTTAGGCTTTAGTGTAATTATACATATAGGCATAAGCACATACATATAAGTATACATATACATGTACAGGTACACCAACATATACACATACTTGACATATACATATGCATGTACATGCGCATGCACGTATACATATACGCATACACATATACGCATATACATATAAACATACAGACATATACATCAATGTGCGTGTATATATGTATGTATATGTGCACAGATACACATACTCATGTACACACAGATACTCATGCATGTGAATAATGTACATGAACAAAACACATACGTCTGGCCATCTGTCTATCTACCTACCGATCCATCCATCGGCCGATGTCTCTCTACCTGACCCTACCTATCTTTCTATCCATTTACACTCGGTGTTTTACAAAAGAACGACGAGTAAGTAATCATTGGAGTTCTAACTATAGCTACAAATACAAGTAAGAGCTATTCATATACAAGTAACAGATATTGACATAAGTTCGAGCGCTCAAGCACAATGGAAGATCGCAATGTTTCGAACTGTACTCACGAACTAACGACCGGGCCGGAAGGCAGGACACAAGCAGCCGCCCTTCCTTCCAGTAGCCACCTCATGCTGCGGCGGGGCAGGGCAGGGTTTAGGGTTTAGGGCTTAGGGTGTAAAGTTTAGGGTTTAGATCTTGCATCTTGGGGGTTCTCTTGGCTTCGGGATCTAGGGCTTCGGGTTTGGAGAGTTGTCCAGGGTTCACGGTTTACGTCGTCTTGGGTTTAGGGTTTACCTATAGTCTCCATTGTAGTTCCTCTTTTTGGTTAACCAAAATCTCTATTATAGGATCCTAACCATAAAACTGGTTAACCAAGAAAAGGAACTGCAATGGAGACTATAGGTATACTGGTACCCTAAATAGCAGGATCCCTATTATAAGGACCCCAAAATAAGGTACCCCCAATTTTCGGAAACTCCCACCCAAAACCCTAAACCCTAAACCCCTCAACCCCTAAACCCGAAACTCTAAACCCCTAAACCCTAAACCCTAAAGCCCTAAACCCTACATGCAGAGCAGGTTTAGGGTTTGGGGCTTGGGATTCAGAGTGCGGAGCTCTAAACCCCTGAACCCCTAAACCCTAACCCTCAACCCTAAAAAGTAGAGGGCTTACCATCGTGGAGGTAGCGACACCCAGGAAGTTTCCGGCAGAATTTCCAAGTTCGACGATTAGGGATACCATAAGTGTTAAGATAAAGGCCTGAATATGATTGCAAACACTACCAGCGTGGATGGTAGTTGCACTTGAAGGTTTAGGTCCAGGGCTTGGGGGCTTGGGGGCTTGAGGGTTCAGGGTCAGGTGCCACGTCTCCCTCACCCACATGCCAAAGAGAATGCAACTAATCATCTCTCTGAACTACATCGAGGATCCGATACTCCATCCAAAATATCTCCTAAACCCTAAGCCCTAAACACTAAAGTTTCGAAGCTGCGCCACCGAGCTTGCTTCGCACGTGGCCGTAGCCCAGGGTGCGGTATGCCGTGGGCTTCCCGGTGACGTCGGGGCTGTAAGGACTGGCACAAGGTCGCTGCGGGGAAGGCTTCAGCGTGCATCCAGGGCTATTGGTTAGAAGCTGCCCCCAACCTGTAATAGTGACTATAAGGATTATATTAGGGCCCTATTATATTCCTATTATACCACTATTACAGGGTGGGGGCAGCTTCTAAGCTATTGGCGATAAGTTTTGAAAGGTCAGCGGTAGCTTATGGGTTAGCATTTGGGGTTTAGGGCTCACGGTTCGGGGATTAGGGTTCAGAGGCTTGCGCCAATGCAGGGCCTTGGAATTCGCCCGAAGCACGAAGATGCAGCTCCGGAAGTCGGGGTCTACTATAGAGGCCTGGATTCATTACCTATACTGTTTTGGTGGCTTCCTTTTTACAAATATCGTGTAATGGGCCCCAAAATCCTATTCTAATTATTAAGGCCCTTGTATTATAGTACCCCTATAGATCCCTTATAGTTACATGGAACCCTTTAAAGGAACCCTACTCTAACTATTACGGTGCCTATATTACGGCTTCCGGGGGTTCAGCAGAAGAGGATGCCAGTATCTGGCCTCGACCATGGGTGTCAGGCTTGCTTAAAGGATCATGGGACTTAGTAACTAGGGTTATAGTTAGGGTAACTATACTTATGACCCCAATTAAAGGACTTATAACCTTACTTACTAAGTCCCATGATCCTCCAAGTGGGGTTTAGGGATTCCCCCATAACCCCGGGGACTTAAGCCACTACCCTCAAGCCTTGAAACCTGAATTGCCCTAAACCCTAAACCCTAAACCCTAAAAAAAAACCATGAAATGAAACCAATATTTCGATGACCTGAGGATGACACCTCTTCGGAGTTTCAAGCTTTATTGCTGAGCTTCGCGTTTGCGGTATCTGGGTCTTCTGGGGCTTGGGGTTTAGTGTTTGTGGCTTTGTTGATGGGTTGGGGATCTATGCGCAGGCAAGCATTCACTTACGCGAGTCACTTCTGGCTCTCTTAAAAGGGGCCGTATTGAGAGGGTCTAAACCCCAAAGGTCCCCCTAATCCTAACTCCCAAGCAAACGGAAACCGGCAACCTGGGCCAGGAGCCGGTGGACTGCATCCAGCGCTCCAGCTCCTGTTGTAGGGGCCTTAATAATTAGAATAGGGTTCCTTTAAAGGGTTCCCAAATTAGTACTGGTATAATTATTTAGGGCCCCTATATTACTAGGCACGGTTTGGGGCAGCTGAGGGCTTGGGACTTAGGCTTTGGGATTTGGGTTTTGGGTTTGCGCTCTGGTTGTTAGGACTTAGGGCTTGTGTTAACATGTGTGTTGGGGAAAGTGACGTCAAAGCAGGGCGCGCGTACACACACCCCTAAACCCGAAACACACACACACACACACACACACACACACACACACACAGACAGAGACACACACACACACACGCACGCACGCACGCGCACGCACGCGCACTGGAAAGCTGCCTGCTAAACAGGATACTTGAGTACCCGAATCAGCCACTTGGCTTGGCCTGGGGTGGAAGGCAGCCCTCGCAAATGTCAGAGTTTTTTAGGGGGCTGCCTTGGATGGAGGTCTTGCAAAGGGTTTTCCTAATATTCGATGATTGTCTTCTAGCTCTTGTCGAATTTTACAGGGCTATAAGAGTTGTATTGGACTTGTGTAAGGCTTTATAGGATTGACATACAGCTTTTGCAAGAGGCTTTTTCAGGATTTAATCAAGCTGCTCAAAAAATTCGATGAAGCTTGGTGAGGGGTTTATAAGTTTGTTACAAAACTCTGAAGCGCTTCGAGTTGGTTAGATACAAGGCTTCAGGGCTCCGTGGTTTCAGGGTTCCGGGTCCAGCGTTTCAGGGTTTGGGGTTGAGGGCTTCTGGCTTTCACTCCGGAGTTTCCAAGCTTTCTGGACTTTGGGGCCCAGCTTCTTTTTGCGGTCTCAAGCCCTAAACCCTAAACCCTAAACCCTAAACCGTCTCTTGCATCACAGCTCGAACGCGTAAGGCCCAGCTTACATGTCAGATCTAGGTTCGAAGTTTCAGCTCTTCCAGCGCTGATGTGCCCGCAAAAACCGCAAACCACAAACCGTAAACCCTAAATTCCTAGGATCTTCATCCAAACTGTCTGACGCTGGTATATGGGTAGTTCTCTAGATTAGGCTCCCTTTCTGTTTCCCAAAGACAATACGGCACCGTTATTAGAAGAGACCTCAAATGGGACCCTTATTTAGAAAACTACCCATATCGGCGAGGGGTGCCACAGCGGCGGGGGCACAAGCGGCCTTCAGCAGTGAAGCCGGCGTGGAGGGGCATCCTGATTCACCTGACAGCACGCTCTTCTTTGTACTCAGAGTATGAGAGAACATGTATTAGTTCGTGACTTAAGATGTATGCGTGTGTATATGTATGTATATACACACAAATATTCTGTATGTATGTATGTATGTGTGCATATAAATATACACATTCATATATATATATATATATATATATGTAAGTACATATATGTGTATATATATATGTAGACATACAAATAAATATGTAATTTTGCCGTGGGCTGCTCCGGGTTCAGGGTTTAGGGGTTTGGGGTTTAGGGTTTAGGGGGATCGTCTGCCACCAGCTGCCATCTTCGGGTGCAGCCCGGCAAATCTTGCACAAATCTGCCGGGGAGATTGCAAAACTCTTCAATTGGGCAACCTTGCCAAATCAAACAAAAGGGTATCTTGAACAAGGGACTGAATTCCTGGATTGAGAGATATTGCCGCATACTCCCCAATCAAGTATAGTATGTTCCTGGACTAAGGTTGCGGAATATTCCTCAAGTGAGTATGGGCCCTGAATAAGGGATCTGCATGCAAGGAATACTGGAGCCTCTATGTGACTCGGACGTGTGAGTGCATGGCAAGGTCCAAAACGCTTTAAAAATAAAGTCTAGAAGAAGGCTTGGGGGGATACTTACTAATCATTCCGACCCCTTAGCAGGGGGCATTCGGCTTGCATCCAGCATGGAAGTCAACCCACACAAAGCTCGAACCCAGACCCTAGCCCACAACTGCAGATGCACTGCTCAATACAGAGGAGATGTGGACACTAAACATATTGGGTAAAAAACTAAACATATTGGGTAAAAAACTAAACATATTGGGTAAAAAAACTAAACATATTGGTAAAAAAAACTAAACATATTGGTGAACAAATACTAGATGTGGACGGAAGCCTCCCAGCGACACCGCCGCAAAGTGCTTGTTCGCAGAAAACGCCACCAGGACAGGCACCGGGTTGACCGCAAAAGCTCTGCCTCCAAGATTTAGGATTTAGGGTTTAGGATTTAGGGGTTTAGGGGTTTAGGGGTTTAGGGGTTTCGGGGTCTGGGGGTTTAGGGGTTTAGGGTTTAGGGGTTTAGGGGTTTAGGGGTTTAGGGTTTAAGGTTTAGGCATTTAGGGGTTTAGGGGTTTAGGGGTTTCGGGTTTAAGGTTTTCGAGCGATTCGCATTTCGACGGTCGGGGGTCTGCTATAGGGGCCTTAAGAATTAGACTAGAGTTCCTTTTAATGGGTCCTTCAAAGGGGTTCTACAAGGGTACTATGACATATTGGGGCCTTAATATAATTGGAAAAGGGATTTGCTTCCCATTATACTTATATAATAAGGAACCCACAAAATAGCATTGGTGACGATTTGGGCCCCTGCACTAGGATCAGAATTCCTGTATGGGTTTAGGCTAGGTCGTGGGTTTAAGGGTTCCCTTACACCCTAAGCCACCCCCAACCCCTTAAAACCCCCCAGACCCTGCACCCCCTTCTGTCCGATGACATCTTACATGTGTTATATACCAGGACCCTCCTTGTACCCTCAAATAGGGGTATATGGTCCCAAATAAGGGGCATTTAGGGTCTAATGGAGCAAGCTCTAGTTTAGTTGCGTCCTTTGCAGGAACATACCCGGAACTACTCAGAAAAAACCATGAAAAATACAGCTCTGTGGATGGAATACACATCCTGTGCCTCCCAGGTGTGCGCCGAGGAGTGCCGCGCAGAGCACAGCCACAATCCTGGCAAAGTGCAGTCGGCCAGCTTCCTTACTTTGGAACCACAAAAACCTGAACACCCTAAACCCTTCATCCGTAGACCACAAGCCCTCACTGACTCAACCCTACAACTCTCAACCCTCGACTTTCCCTTGCGCAACTCAAACTCTAAACCCCGTCGCACTCAACCGTAAACCCTGACGGTCCTTACCCTTACCCCTAAACGCCCTAAACCCGAAGCCCTAGAGCCTAACACCTGTAAACTCAACCTCCAACCATCAATCCGAAACTCCTCAACCCTAAACTCCAAACCCCGATAGCACCCCTCCAGTAACCTTAAACAAGGAGCCCTTAAAGGAACCCTTGCAAGTACACTTAAAGGAACCCTCAAAGTTGAACGGAACCCATAAACCCGACCACCCTAGAAGCCTCCCCGCTGAACCCTTAACCCTAAGCTCTAAGCCGGGTTTAGGGTTTAGGGTTTAGGGTTTAGGGTTTAGGGTTTAGGGTTTAGGGTTTAGGGTTTAGGGTTTAGGGTTTAGGGTTTAGGGTTTAGGGTTTAGGGTTGTAAACCTTAAACCCTAAATCCTATACCCTAAACCCTGAGCCCACAAGCGTAGCCACCTTCCCCGCCGCTGCCGCGCCATGGCGGAATCTTTGCCGCATGGCGTGGGGTGCAATGGCGAAGGTCTCCAGTTGAGGGTTCAGGGGTTTAGGAGTTTGGGGGTTTATCGCAGACACATCAGACAAGAAGCTGACATCCCTCCCGCGGCATAGGCAGCGAGAAGGTTTGGGGGTTTAGGGTTTCGGGTGTTTGATGAAAGATTCAGAATTCAGGGTTTCCGGGTGGTTTCGGCTGGTTTAGGCTGATTTCAGGATTAGCGGGGCTGAGAGTTCAAGAAAGTGCAGGGTTGTCACAGGCGAAGGTTCCAAGTTGAGGGTTCGGGGTGTGCGTGGGCTGAGGCGTTTGGGATTCAGGCTTGAGGAGTTTAGGGTGGAGGGGTTTAGGGTTTAAATTCAGGGTTTAGGATTTAGGGGAAACCCTAAACCCTAAACCCTTAAGGTTGAGGGGTTGATGGTTTAGGGTTTAGGGTAAACCCTAAACCCTGAACCGCAAGGTTGAGGGGTTGAGGTGGGTTGATTTTGCTTGAGTTGAGGGTCTCAGGTCAAGGGTTGAGGCTCCAGGGTTGAGGAAATTGCGACAGGGGCCTTCATAATTAGAGTAGGGGTTCCTTTGAAGGGGTCTATAAGGGTTACAATAAATGAGAGTAGGGGTTCCTTTAAAGGGGTCTATAAGGGTTACGATAAGGGATCTATGAGGGTACCACAATTTTAGGGGCCTTCATAATTAGAAGAGCGCTTTGGGGCCCACGAATATTATGCTAAGGAACCCCCAAAATAGTATTGGTAAGTGTTTGGGCCCCTACATTAGATTTTGGGCGTGGCAGGGTCTAAGTTTAGTCATGCTTGGGCCTTTATCGGCTGCCAATGTTCGACAATCGACTGCTGCACCGATTGACCGCTTCCCTGCAGACAGAGCGGTCGCAGTGAACAGTGTACGGCCCGGAGAAGCATTCCCACCGTAAGTTGAGAAATGCCTTGATTCCGGTGCATCGGAGTCCTTCCTCTCTAACCCTTGTAGAAGCCCTGCAACATTAGCCCAAACGTTGGAAGCCCAATCGCCTCAATCCTTAAGAGTAATGCACAGGGAATCCCAGCACTCTTTGGCCTTAATCCGGTCCCCAACCTTATGGGGTTTACTGTAGTCTACTTGGAGGTTCATGGGTAGTTATAAGTATAGGGTTACAAGTAGGACAACCATAACTTATTACCCAATATTAAGGAATGTATAACCAAGCCGAACCCCAAGCCAAGAACCTGGAGCGGCGGCTTTTGCCCGCGTGGCTACAGGCGTTGCAGGCATTTTGGAGGCTCCGTGCCCCATTTAAGGCTTCCTTTATGGGTTCTGTAAGGGTCCGAAGCAAGGTTTGGGGCCCATTGTACTATACTTATACAGTAAGGACCCCCCAAAAAAAATAGGCCCCTAGAGGAAGGGTCCTAAGCAAGGTGGGTTGGGATTTGGGGAATGAGAAGATCTGCGTACTTTGCAGACGGTGAAACGAGTCTGCAGAAGAAACCACATGAAGCCTGCTAGAACTGCGCTGGTCGAACTTAGCCTGGGGTCCAGGGTTTAGAACCCTAAACCCTAAACTCTAAACCCTAAACCCTGTGGGAGTAAATTAGAAGCCAGGCTCCCTATGCTCATGGACAAGCAGGAACCGCCAGGTCGGGCTAAAAACTCGGGGCAGAGACTCTCCCGGCAGAAAGGGCAGCTCACATGACGGCCTTCGTGAAATCGATGCGGCGGGTCTTGAACCTGGTTGAGGGTTCAGGTTTTTGTATCTACCCCAAACCCTAGACCCTAAATCAGGCTTTAGGGTTTAGGACGACTGCGTCTTAGGGTTTGCGACGACCGATCCGAGCCGTTGGACCCTAAACTCCAAGGCCCAAAACCCCTAAACCCTAAGCCCTAAAGGGTTCCTTTAAAGGGAAGGGCTACTATAAGGGTTTAGTATAGGGCCTGTAATAGTTAGAATACGGTTTTGGGGATATATTATACTATAATGAGAACAAGGAACCCTCAAAATTTCAAAACCCATTCCAATTATTTAACCCCCTAATTACATTAAACCCCCCAATACCTGAGACCCCCAAGTGGGAGGGGACCAGAGCAGCTGCGATGCCTCAAATTCTACACCGCAAGACCGGTCTAGGCTTTCGAGAGCTTTGTCTAGCGCTGTTGCAACTTCTACAGCCCAAATCACCCCAAGAATCCCCAAGACCTTAGTCCAGACCGGGGCGGGCCCGATCCACATGCTTCTGTACCAGAAGCCCACGATGAAGGTACCGACGAAGCAAGCCGACATCGCCTCACGGAGGGAAGGTGGCCCCTAGTGGGTGTTGGGATTTAGGGTTTAGGGTTTATGGGTTCAGGGTTTAAGGTTTAGGGTGTAGGGTTTAGGGCGTAGGGTTTAGGGTTTCGGATTTAGGGTTTAGGGTTCAGGGTTTAGCCTGAAGCCTGCTGCCCTAGTCAGCCCAAACACCAAACCCTAATCAGCAAACCCCCGCGACCCAAACCATAAATCCAAAATGCTCTAATCCCACCAAAAGCCCACGAAACCCTAATGGCCTTTTTGCTGTACAGCCTCTTCAAGCCTGTGCAGCCCTGTTAACCGCATGAAAACCCTCATCAACCCAGCAAAACCCTTGAAGCCCTCAGGAAAACGATAAACCCAAAAACTAAACCCTAAACAGGCCCTAAACCCTGAGCAAAACCCTTGAAGCCCTCAATAAGATGAAGCTGCTTCAAACCCTGGAAGGGATGTCTAACACCTCCCCACCCGCCACCCACACCCCCCTCGAACCCTAAGAAAACCCCTCGTGAAACCCTGAACACTTCAAGACGCAAAGCCCTCAATCCCTCATAACCTAAACCCCATACCCTAAACCCTGAACCTAAAACCCTAAACCCTAAAACCCTAAACCCTCTAACGCTCTAACGCTCTAACGCTCAAACAAAGGCCTCAATAATCAGAGAAGGGGTTTGGGGGGCGTATTCTAATCAACATACCTAGGGATTTATGTGGGTAACTATTCCGGCGTGCACCCTAAACCCTAAAGCCTAAATCCATGTTCCAGCTTTCTGGGCTCTAGTATAAGACAGTCCCTAAATTATATACCCTGAAGCCCTAAACCCTAAACCCTAGAAGCCCGAAACCCCAAACTAAGCCCTCTGCCGGCCTCAAAGAGCCCTAAACCCCTAAAACCCTGAAACCCTAAACCCTAAAACCCTAAACCCCTAAACCCCCAAACCAAGCCCTCTTCTGCTCTCGGAGAGCTCTCGCCTTCAAGCCGATCAACTTACGCTCGTCGTGGGCTGGCTCGGCGGCCCAGCCTCAGGGCACTCCCCAGACCTTCCAAAATCCCTTAATTAAGGAATGTACCTTAATTCATATTTGGGATCCTATTATAATTTAAGGTATATTCCTTAATTAAGGGATTTTGGAAGGTCTGGGTCTTTAGGGCTGAGGATTTAGGCTCTGGTCTCCTATGGGTTTAGGGTTTAGTGTAGGGTTTAGGCTCTGGTCTCTTAAGGGTTTACAGTAAAAGCTCTGGCCTCTTTAGGGTTTAGGGTTAAAGCTCCGGCCTCTTAAGGGTTTAGGCTTAAAGCTCTGGTCTCTTGAGGGTTTAGGGCGTAGGGTTCAGAGTCTCTTAAGGGTTCAGGGTTCAGAGTTGAGGGTTCGTGCCTTCGACTTTAGGGTTCAGGGCTACTGGTGGGCTCTCTCTGGTTTCTTACGGATCCTGCGCCTTTGGTCACGGGTTGAGGATTTAGGGTCTACCTATAGTCTCCATTGTAGTTCCTTTTTGGGGTTACCTTTTAGGATCCTTAATATATAATTGGTTAAACCAACTAAAAGGAACTACAATGGAGACTATAGGTAGAATGTAAGCTTCATACGCGTTCCGCGGGGTTTTGTTGAGTGTTGTTTTCCCTGGCTTTTGCGGTCCTGAACAGCTTTATCTAGGGCTCTATAATTGTTGCATAACGGTTTCGTAGAATTCTTAAGGGCCACATGCGGCAGGGATGTTTTGGGTGTTCCGATCCACGGCTTGGGGTTTCTTCCTGTAAGTGGCTCCTTCCCAGATGGCGCGTGTAAGATGAGCTTGAACTAGGATGCTAACAGCATGTGTCCATGACTAAGGCACTGCGCCTTGTGATGATGATGATGATGATGATGACGACGATGATGATGATCTTGAGAAGTGGCGGTACCACGGCTGTTCCTACTCTGAGCCCTCCCTAAACCTTAAACCCTAAACCCTAAACCTTCAACCCTCACTTGTTGTACGAGAGCCCGGCAAAGGAAGTTCACCACGTCCTTGGCCATCTGTGACTTCGTGCAGGGCGTTCCATCCTAGCAAGTCTGCAGGTGGCAGAACTGCCCGGCTTCTCCTTCGGGGTCTCAAGATTTTTTGGGTTTTTGGGAAGCCTAAACCCTAAACCAAGGTTTTAGGGTCTAGGGCTTCCAGTTTTGGGCTCTGAGGGTTTTGGCTCCTGGCCGGGACGGAACACCCTCCGCGACCCCGGTGAGAAGTCTCGAAGACGTAGCACCACACCGCCGCAATCAAACCCTAAACCGCAAATAAAAAGACGCCAAAATAAAGGGACTCGAAAATGTATCATAAACATCAACTTCAACCCCTTTTCACATGGCAAAAAGTATCCCTGGAAAGGACGCTTAACAATCCCCTTACAGAACCCTAAACCCTAAACCTCCAAGACCTCTCACACGGCCGCCTCGTAATCCACAAGGCCATCCGAATGCAGAGGGCTGGGCATGCCGATCAAGCCTTCCGTGTTTTTTAGGCTTTAAGGGTTTAGGGTTTAGGGTTTAGAAGGTTTAGTGGTTTAGGGCTTAGGGCTTAGGGTTCAGGTGGCTTTTAAGGGTCCTTAGGAATTTATTGGGTTGTATAGGCGTGTGTCAATGCTCGCGAAAACTAGAACCCTAAATCCACGGAAATAGCCCGAACCCCAACAAAACTAAACTCAGAACCTCACTTTGGGATATGACCTTCCAACATTGTATGTCCACAAACCGTGCACCCTAGAAGTTGAAACCTTAAAATCCCAAACCTTAAACTCGAAGACCTTAAACCCCGACGTCTCAATACCTCGAACCTTATTTAACAACCTAAACCCTCGACCTGAAACCCTGCATCCTAGCTCGGGCTCCGCCATCAGAGAAGGTGCTCCACCAACAAGATCTTTCGGACTTGGATTATACTAAGAGGTTTGCAAGGCTTGTGGGGCGTATATGGTTTGGGATTGGGGTTTGAGGTTTGAGGGCTGGGGGAGCTCTTTCGTACAGGGCGTCGGGCTTCATAATCTTTGCCTGCTCTTCGTGGAGAGCTATTGTAGTTGCGAGGGCCGTACAGGTATCAGGGCAATTATTTGCTTAGGGGTTTATGGTTTTGAGGCTGGAAGGTTTTGGGTCTTGCGGCTTCGGGCGTTGAACTTTAAAAAAAACTTAAACCCTAAACCTCCATAGGCCTTGGAGGGCATTGGGTCTCGGGCGCTGTTGTCTTTTTCATCCCGCCTCCAGGAAAGTACACGTTGTAGTACAACCTCGGGTTACATAGCTGTCGGGGTTCGGGTTAAGGGGCGAAGCCAAGAAAGGTGGAGCATGGAGTAAGGGTTGCTAGTACCGGCACCCCTTGGGTCTTTACCTGAAGGGCAGGAGGATACTGATGCTGCGGATATCGGGCTTCTACCTCAGGGTTTCGGGTTTCGTGTTTGAGCTTGGAGCTTGGGGCTTGGGATTTTCGGTGAAGGGTGTAGGGGTTTGAAGTCCGGGGGGTCTTGGGCTTGGGGTTTAAGGGTCGGGGGCTTGGGGCTTGCACTTTGTGGCTATAAATCATACATAGATAATTTTGTTGCAACAAGCTCCCTTCATAGGGCTTCAGGAATCTAACTTAATGAACTTACTCTCGTTCTTTGTTGTCGCCACTGCCATCACGGAGAAGAGCCACAGCAAGACAACGATCCAGGGAAGCACTCCGGGCTCCGTCCCCACTAGCCCTGAAACCCTAAACGCTGACCCTGAAACCCTAAACCCTGAAGCCTTAAACTCTAAATCCTGAACATTTAGCCCTAAACCCTGAAACCGTAAACTCTAAACCCTAAACCCTAAATCCCTAAACCCTAAGCCCTAAACCCTAAACCCTAAAGCCTGAAACCCTACAGTCTGAACCCTGAACACTAACCCCTACAGGCAGAAGCAATGCCGGCCGAGACCAAGACCCGTCACGGACCTCGATGCCGGCTGGAGGATCACGGTATCCAAGCCTCATGTCTTTGGGTTTATGTAGGGTTGAGGGCTTTAAGAGTTTAGGGCTTTAAGGGTTAAGAGTTAAGGGTCTAGGGGTCTGGAGTTTATTTAAGGCTTAGGGCTCTTGTCTTGGGCTCCTTCAGAGGAGTCCTCTAAAGGGCTTCTTATAGGCACTGTTTGAATGGTTCTATAAGTCTCCTACGGGATTCTCATGTCTTGGCTTCCTTTGAAGGAGACCTCCAAAGTGCTCTGGAGGCTTCCTTCAAGGGCACGAGTTTAGGGTTTCCCGGGGGTCGTGTGCACCGGGTTTTCTGTGCCGTCATGGCGGTTTAGGGTTTAGGGTTTAAGGTTTAGGGTTTAGGGGCGGGGGAGATGATGCGTTGAAACCTCAAAAGCCTCCACCGAGTCATGTGGGTGGTTGTCAAAATTATCGTCCCTTTTTGGTGTACCTATTATAATACGGCACCTAACATTTATGGTACCCAAAATGGGACCATAATTTTGACAACCACCCATGTAGTTGGCGTTATTGCTCCTGAGGGCTCCGCATCATTAAGGTATAATCAAAGGGGAAAGGAGGGACCCTTAATGGGGACCCCTGCCCTATAATGGGCTATAAAATGGGTATATAATAGCTATATTTTAAAGGTATATACCTAGGGGTCCTTATTAAAGGTCCCTCCTTTTACCCTTTAGGTATAATGCCCAAACCTTCAGCGCGAAGCCTTCGTCCCCAAGCCCTGCACCCTACATCCGGAAGAGCCCCTCCTGAAACCTAACAGTTTACAGTAGAAGCCCAAAAGTTGGAAATCCAATAGCCTCAGTCCTCAAGAGTAATGTAAAGGGAATCCCAGCAATATTTGGCCTTAATCCGGTTGCCAACTTTATGGAGTTTACTGTAGGGCTTAGGGTTGAGGGAGTAGGGCTGAGGATTTAGGGTTGTGGGGCCCCAGGGCCGCCGCAACAATGCGAAGATGTAGTCCAAGCCCTCGTGCTTCGCCGTGGTGTAGACCTGAGCTCGTTAGAGTAGCAGGGTCGAGTTGTCTAGCGTTCTAAGCGTCCCTTGTCTACACTGAACTTAGACTCCTAGCAAAAATTTTAATTTTAGCCGTTTCTTGGGGAATTATTACAATATCCAAAGATTAAGAATCATTTCTAGTTCCCCCTATAAGTTGTAGGGTTCTGTGAAAGGCTTCCTGCACAGGTCCCTGAAAGAGCTGGCCGAAGCCCTTGAATAGAGGCGCCCATAGCATTCCCCATCAAGGTTCTCACAAGGCGTCCTAGATGGACCCCTTAAGGGTTCTTCCTTTAAGGTTCCCTAAACCCTAAACTCTAAACTCTAAACCGACCCCTTAACGGTTCTTCCTTTAAGGGATCCCCAAACCCTAAACTCTAAACCGACCCCTTAAGGGTTCTTCCTTTAAGGGATCCCTTAAGGGGCAGAGCTTTAGGAGCTTTGCGGTTTGGGGGCTTCTGGCTTGAGCCCGTTGGGATCGAGGACGAAGCCCCTCAATCAATTGGCTCCAGAAAGGTAGGTGGGATATTCCCAAAGAAGAGGTGTGTGTTTTTGTTGAATGCCTTTGTTGAGTGCCTTTTTCCACCTAGAAGTTAAGGTCTAAAAAAGAGGTTTGGGGTTTAGGGTTTAGGGAGGATGCAGGGACCTGATTAAGAAACCTTGGGCCTTTCATGAATCCCACTATTTTGGGGGTTTCAGGCCAAGGATTTCTTAATCAGGTTCCTACATTAGCTGGGATATTCCCATGATAAGCGTCCTTATGTAAGGGATCCTTCATCCTGCCTACCTTTATCCCACCTTTTGGGGGGCCTCCGACTCAACCAATGCCTTGCCAGCTCAGCCGTTCTTTGCGCTGTGAGATCCAGATGCCCTTACTTAGAGGATCATGGGACTTAGTAAGTAGGTTATAACTGGGGTTATAAGTCCCCTAAGTGGGGTTATCCTAATTATAAGCTACTTATAACCCTACTTACTAAGTCCCATGGTCCTTTAAGTAGAGAATGCACCCGATACCTGGAACCCCCAAACTTCATGCTGTACTGCTATACCTTAGAAGCTGCCCCCACCCTGTAATCGTGACTATAAGGATATATAGGGATGATACTAGAGCCCTATTATAATCCTATTATACCACTATTACAGGGTGGGGGCAGCTTCTAAGTTATACCCGAAACCCTAAACCCCAAACTCCTCAACTCGAAGCCCGACACCCTTCGAGCCTAAACCCGAAACTCCTCGACCCTGACCCTGTACTGAACTTAGAACCCTAGCAAAAATTACAATCTTAGCTGTTTCTTAGGGATTATAATAACCAAAAACTAAAAATTATTTCTAAGTACCCCTAAGTAAACCCGAAACTCATCGACCCTGACCCCCGATACATGCCCACACCCGGACCGAGGTACCCGACCGACAGGTCCGGTGGGTTGGCACCTCCGTTCGCGTAGCGCGCCGCCTCCTCGTTGGGGTAGGGCCTCGGAATCGAGAAGGTTTGGGAGCTGAGGCCTGGGGTGTAGGATTTAGGATTCGGTTTTCGGGAATAGGATTTATAAGGTTTAGGGTGGTTTTCGGGATTTTGGCTCTTAGGTTTCGGGTGGGAGTTTGGCTTCGTTTTGAGGCTTCCAACCTCCAGTACCCTCATGAAGTTCTGAAAAGACCCTTGGAATTCCTCCGGGACCTAGTATAGGGGCCTTAATAATCCGAATAGGGTTTTGGGACCCATTATACTATAGTGAAAACAAGGAACCCACAGAATAGTATCGGTAAATATTTAGGCCCTATAGTAAGTGCCCAACCCATCAAACACCTTGTTCTCGCTGTTTCAGCCAGGGTGTTTGAAGGCTGCCTCTAGACCAGTTAACAGGTCCACACATACATCTGTTGATCAATATTTTGATCCATACAACCCTGAACACTCTATACTCTCAACCTCACCTGCGTCATCTGCATCAGAAGGTCTTGATCAACCTTAAATTACCAGGGCTGAGGAAGCCTGATCTCAGGAGCCCACGAAGGGAAGGCATCAACCAGAATGCCCGGGCGAGTGAACATCTCTCCCTGCACCAAGGACACTTCGGGGTTCCCGTTATTTGCATTAAGGGTTGACGTCTTATCCGGCTGCCAGCATCCGCGAGCAACTAGGCAGGTGTCTTGAGTAGAATGCCGAACTCAAGCGTTGGCATAGACCCTATCAAGGGCCTTTTTGTGTATATCTATCTATTCACTGACTGTGTCGGTGCTTGTGGTACAATTCCAAACTATTCCATACCCCTACTTGTAGAGTTCCTAAACCCTTAACCCCATATTGTAGGCAGGTAGTGTTGGGTGGGGGCATGCTTGCATGGACAATATGCATGCACGCACGGATGTACGTAAGTATGTATGTAAGGGGTTTAGGGTTTAGGGTGTATGTATGGATGGATGGATTGATTGATGGATGGATGCATGGATGGAGGGATGACAGCATCAGCTCGAAAAAGTGCTATCACGATCGCTTTGGTGGGTCTGGCTTGCCTCGTCATTGGGACCATCAACGACGTCGTAGGAAGATGCAATCTCCTTCATGCGCTTCTCCGGCAGAACCTTTTCGAAAGCAGTTATCTAGTCTTGAATCTAGTCTTGTTTACATGTGTGTCAGTGCGAATATGTGGGCGGTTGTGTGCATGTGTGTTACGTGCAACACCTTTGGAAGCGGTTGTAACTATAACTACTGATTTCGACACTGCATGCGGAGCTCGTTCAGGCTCGGTGGCCACGTGTAACTTGCCGAGCGGCTGCAGTCTTCGCTGCGTGAGGTGCTGTCCTGTGCAGCACGTATAACTAAACACGGACCTCAAGACCAAGGATGTCCTGTTCGAGAGACCCGCTATACGATGCGATACTCCATACCGCGAAAAACACGGCCTTTCGGCCAATTTGGCAACCGAGGTCTCAGACCTCGGTAGGCTTCTCTGCCGCGGAGCCGGCGGGTCCCGATCCGGTAAGCAGCGTTGGGGCCTCCTCGGGCTTGAAGCGCTGGGAGTGCTCGCCGAAGGCGTTCGGCTTGCCGGAGTTCTCGTTCTTGCCGTAGGCGACCTCAACTTGTCGCACACTCGAAAACAAACAAAAGACGGTCGCGTAATGGCACTTTCCAGTCCAGCATGTCCTCAGACATTCCAAACCCTAAAACCCTAAAGTCTAGACCCTGAAATTTCTGAAGATGCTTCAGCATCCTTGAAATCCTTGAACCTATCGGCAGGCCTCGGAGTGGCAATGGAGATCCACACCTTCCAGCCCCGGGTTAAATTCTGTCAACGTAATGTGAGGGCACTTTTAGGGCTTAGGTCTGAGGGTGGAGGAGTTTAGGGTTTAGGGACATCATGTATTCAAAAGGCTGCGCGTGTCTTTGTGTGCTTCTTCGCGCGAGTCATGTGAGCCCCGGTGCCTTCCAGCTCTTGCTCCTCGCTGACCCTCATGCGCATGACGAGGCGCATCAGGAAGAAGATCACCGCGGTCACGGCTGCTGAATAGACTACACCGAAGGCTGCGCCGGCCAGGTTCTTCGCCAGCAGCAGCCCGTCGCCCCCGTAGATGAGGCCATCGCCTGTGTCGAAGAAGCCGCCAAGAATGGCACCTGCGAAGCCTCCCACGCCATGGAGAGAGAAGCAGTCCAGTGAGTCGTCCACCAGGTTCAGCTTCTTCAACCCACGAGCTGCGAAGACGCAGCAGATGGCTCCAATGGCGCCAACGCCAAGAGCGCCCAGGGGCTCCACGAAGCCGGCGCACGGGGTGATGTTCACCTTAGCAGAAGACGCACAAAGAATTGATGGACTCTACTCTACTACATGGTGAGCCATCCAGTGTGTCGCGTTGTGTCAGCATGGAGACTTATAGAAACTGAGTGAGGCCATGGACAGACAAGCAGCGAGTCCAGCCACCGCGCCTGACATGGCGCCGACGGATGTGGGAGCTCCATCGAGGATGCGCTCGACGGAGACCCACGTGATCATGGCGGCGGCGGCCGCAACATACGTGGTGGCGATGGCCAGGGCACAGTCGCCGTTAGCGGCGAAGGCGGAACCACCGTTGAAGCCGGTCCATCCCAGCCAAAGGATACCCCCGCCCAAGATGACGAAAGGCAAGTTGCTGGGGAAGGACTCGGAACGGTGCTTGCGCTCCCCTAGCAGTGATGCCAGAGCAATCGCCGAGGTGCCCGAGCTGATGTGAACGACAGTTCCACCGGCGAAGTCCTCACAACGGGGGACAACAACGAAAACTCAAGCATATGATGCGGTAGACTCCCAGTCCTTGGCACCCATCTCGGCAATCCAGCCGCCGCCCCAGATCCAGTGGCAGAGGGGCACGTACACTGCAAGGACCCAGGCCACGATGAAGATAGCGTAAGCCGAGAAGCGGATGCGCTCGACCACGGCCCCAGAGATGATAGCCGCCGCTATGATGGCGAAGGTCCTTACGTTATGGAGTTTAACGACGAAGCTCCTTACGTATACGCTTACTTCGAATTGGATAGCTAGCTGCCATAACGAAAAACATTATCACATCTACAGAGCACATGCAGCCACACCATGCTTCTTGAAAAGTGGGATTCTGGATTGAGGTCAAGGGTCATCTGAAACACTGCAAAGGTCATTCCTGGCATCGTGGTTCCGGACCACACCGCGTCGAGGTTGCGGAAGCCCACATAGGTAAAGCCCTTGCCTGCACCCCACTCGTCAAAGGACCAGGTAAATCCGAACACCAGCCAAGTGATGGTGGTCAGTCCCATGGAGATGATGCTCATCATCATCGTGTTGACGATATTACTGTCTCGCACCAGGCCACCATAAAAGAATGCTAACCCTGGCGTCATGAACAGAACCAATGCACAGGACATGGCCATCCAGGCGGTGTCACCGTTGTTGAGGCCCTCCATGCTTCCAAAGGGGTCCCTACCAGACGTCTACTTCTACCTTGGAAGTTGCCGTGCGGCGCCCTTCAGCCACGCGGCAGCCAAGCTCCGCTGCATCGCCCTAGAGCAGTGCACTGTCATAGACTGCATGTGCTACATTTGTCTGTGTCTCCAGCTTTCTCGTTGTGGGCCCAGCTTTCAACGGACTATAATCTAAACATCTTGTATACACCCCGTCCGGACCCTCCGCAACAACAACGGAACAGAAACCGGACCCAGAATAACGGAAGCACAGAGAGCAACACTCATCGTCTTTGTCAGGGTCATCGTTATCCTTGCAAATTGTGTGCGATTGTGCGCGGTTGTGTGCGATTGTGTAAGTGTGCGTTGCGTGCAACAACAGTGGAACTGGTTTTCATGTATGAACCTGATTAAGAAACCCTGGTAACTTGGTCCTATAACCTCGAAATATTACGATCCGTTTAACGAACCCTAAGAGACACAAGGTTCCCTAATCAGGTTCCTAATGGTTCCTACATTGCTGATTTCGACACCGCATGCAGGCTGCCTGGCTACGTGTAAGTTGCCGAGCCGCTGCAGTCTTCGCTGCGTGAGGTGCTGTCCTGTGCAGCACGTATAACTAAACACGGACCTCAAGACCAAGGATGTCCTGTTCGAGAGACCCGCTATACGATGCGATACTCCATACTGCGAAAAACACGGCCTTTCGGCCAATTTGGCAACCGAGGTCTCAGACCTCGGTAGGCTTCTCCGCCGCGGAGCCGGCGGGTCCAGATCCGGTAAGCAGCGTTGGGGCCTCCTCGGGCTTGAAGCGCTGGGAGTGCTCGCCGAAGGCGTTCGGCTTGCCGGAGTTCTCGTTCTTGCCGTAGGCGACCTCAACTTGCGGCACACTCAAAAAACAAACCCGAGGTATTTCTGGAGATGCTTCAGCATGTTCGAACCCTATCAGCAGGCCTCGGAGTGGCAATGGAGATCGACACCTTCCAGCGCCGCGTTAGATAGGTTTAGGGGCTTGAGTTTAAGCTGCGCGTGTCTTTGTGTGCTTCTTCGCGCGAGTCATGTGAGCCCCGGTGCCTTCCAGCTCTTGCTCCTCGCTGACCCTCATGCGCATGACGAGGCGCATCAAGAAGAAGATCACCGCGGTCACGGCTGCTGAATAGACTACACCGAAGGCTGCGCCGGCCAGGTTCTTCGCCAGCAGCAGCCCGTCGCCCCCGTAGATGAGGCCATCACCTGTGTCGAAGAAGCCGCCAAGAATGGCACCTGCGAAGCCTCCCACGCCATGGAGAGAGAAGCAGTCCAGTGAGTCGTCCACCAGGTTCAGCTTCTTCAACCCACGAGCTGCGAAGACGCAGCAGATGGCTCCAATGGCGCCAACGCCAAGAGCACCCAGGGGCTCCACGAAGCCGGCGCACGGGGTGATGTTCACCTTAGCCGAAGCAAAAATGATGGACTTCTACTACATGGCAAATCCCAAACAAATTGCAGTAAATCAAGTGTGTCGCGTTGTGTCGGCATGGAGTCTTCTAGAAAACTAGTGAGGCCATGGACAGGCAGGTAGCGAGTCCAGCCACCGCGCCTGACATGGCGCCGACAGATGTGGGAGCTCCATCGAGGATGCGCTCGACGGAGACCCACGTGATCATGGCGGCGGCCGCCGCAACATACGTGGTGGCGATGGCCAGGGCACAGTCGCCGTTAGCGGCGAAGGCGGAACCACCGTTGAAGCCCGTCCATCCCAGCCAAAGGATACCTCCGCCCAAGATGACGAAAGGCAAGTTGCTGGGGAAGGACTCGGAACGGTGCTTGCGCTCCCCCAGCAGTGATGCCAGAGCAATCGCTGAGGTGCCCGAGCTGATGTGAACGACAGTTCCACCGGCAAAGTCCTCAGAACGGGAGACAACAAAATGTCAAGAGCAAGGGGCAGCTACCGGGTACATGATGGCCTTTGCTAATTATCATATTCAGCAGACTCCCACTCCTTGGCGCCCATCTCGGCAATCCAGCCGCCGCCCCAGATCCAGTGGCAGAGGGGCACGTACACTGCAAGGACCCAGGCCACGATGAAGATAGCGTAAGCCGAGAAGCGGATGCGCTCGACCACGGCGCCGGAGATGATAGCCGCCGCTATGATGGCGAAGGTCCTTACGTCTACTTTACTGTTTAAAGAACAACATTATCACATCTACAGAGCAAACGCAGCCACACCATGCTTCTTGAAAAGTGGGATTCTGGATTGAGGCCAAGGGTCATCTGAAACACTGCAAAGGTCATTCCTGGCATGGTGGTTCCGGACCACACCGCGTCGAGGTTGCGGAAGCCCACATAGGTAAAGCCCTTGCCTGCACCCCACTCGTCAAAGGACCAGGTAAATCCGAACACCAGCCAAGTGATGGTGGTCAGTCCCATGGAGATGATGCTCATCATCATCGTGTTGACGATATTACTGTCTCGCACCAGGCCGCCATAAAAGAATGCTAACCCTGGCGTCATGAACAGAACCAATGCACAGGACATGGCCATCCAGGCGGTGTCACCGTTGTTGAGGCCCTCCATGCTTCCGAAGGGGTCCCTACCAGGCTTCTACTTCTACCTTTGAAGTTGCCGTGCGGCGCCCTTCAGCCACGCGGCAGCCAAGCTCCGCTGCATCGCCCTAGAGCAGCAGTCTGTGTCTCCAGCTTTCTCGTTGTGGGCCCAGCTTTCAACGGACTATAATCTAAACATCTTGTATACACCCCGTCCGGACCTTCCGCAACAACAACGGAACAGAAACCGGACCCAGAATAACGGAAGCACAGAGAGCAACACTCATCGTCTTTGTCAGGGTCATCGTTATCCTTGTCAATTGTGTGCGATTGTGTGCGATTGTGTGCGTGCGCGTTGCGTGCAACAAGAGTGGAACTGGTTGTCATGTATGAACCTGATTAAGAAACCCTGGTAACCTGGTCCTATAACCTCGAAATATTACGATCCGCTTAACGAACCCTAAGAGAAACAAGCTTCCTTAATCAGGTTCCTAATGGTTCCTACATTGCTGATTTCGACACCGCATGCAGGCTGCCTGGCTACGTGTAAGTTGCCGAGCGGCTGCAGTCTTCGCTGCGTGAGGTGCTGTCCTGTGCAGCACGTATGACTAAACACGGACCTCAAGACCAAGGATGTCCTGTTCGAGAGACCCGCTATACCATGCGATACTCCATACCGCGAAAAACACGGCCTTTCGGCCAATTTGGCAACCGAGGTCTCAGACCTCGGTAGGCTTCTCTGCCCCGGAGCCGGCGGGTCCCGATCCGGTAAGCAGCGTTGGGGCCTCCTCGGGCTTGAAGCGCTGGGAGTGCTCGCCGAAGGCGTTCGGCTTGCCGGAGTTCTCGTTCTTGCCGTAGGCGACCTCAACTTGTGGCACACTCAAAAAACAAACCCGAAATATTTCTGAAGATGCTTCAGCATGTTTGAACCCTATCAGCAGGCCTCGGAGTGGCAATGGAGATCGACACCTTCCAGCACCGCGTTAGATAGGTTTAGGGGTTTGAGTTTAGGCTGTGCGTGTCTTTGTGTGCTTCTTCGCGCGAGTCATGTGAGCCCCGGTGCCTTCCAGCTCTTGCTCCTCGCTGACCCTCATGCGCATGACGAGGCGCATCAGGAAGAAGATCACCGCGGTCACGGCTGCTGAATAGAACACACCGAAGGCTGCGCCGGCCAGGTTCTTCGCCAGCAGCAGGCCGTCGCCCCCGTAGATGAGGCCATCGCCTGTGTCGAAGAAGCCGCCAAGAATGGCACCTGCGAAGCCTCCCACGCCATGGAGAGAGAAGCAGTCCAGTGAATCGTCCACCAGGTTCAGCTTCTTCAACCCACGAGCTGCAAAGACGCAGCAGATGGCTCCAATGGCGCCAACGCCAAGAGCACCCAGGGGCTCCACGAAGCCGGCGCACGGGGTGATGTTCACCTTAGCCGATGCAAAAAGAATTGATGGACTTCTGCTACATGGCAACTTCCAGAAAACTAGTGAGGCCATTGACAGGCAGGTAGCGAGTCCAGCCACCGCGCCTGACATGGCGCCGACAGATGTGGGAGCTCCATCGAGGATGCGCTCGACGGAGACCCACGTGATCATGGCGGCGGCCGCCGCAACATACGTGGTGGCGATGGCCAGGGCACAGTCGCCGTTAGCGGCGAAGGCGGAACCACCGTTGAAGCCGGTCCATCCCAGCCAAAGGATACCTCCGCCCAAGATGACGAAAGGCAGGTTGCTGGGGAAGGACTCGGAACGGTGCTTGCGCTCCCCCAGCAGTGATGCCAGAGCAATCGCTGAGGTGCCCGAGCTGATGTGAACGACAGTTCCACCGGCAAAGTCCTCAGAACGGGAGACAACAACATGTCAAGAGCAAGGGGCAGCTATCGGGTACATGATGGCCTTTGCTATCATATTCGGCAGACTCCCAGTCCTTGGCGCCCATCTCGGCAATCCAGCCGCCGCCCCAGATCCAGTGGCAGAGGGGCACGTACACTGCAAGGACCCAGGCCACGATGAAGATAGCGTAAGCCGAGAAGCGGATGCGCTCGACCACGGCCCCAGAGATGATAGCAGCTGCTATGATGGCGAAGGTCCTTGCGTCTACTTTACTTCAGGACAAAACATTATCGCATCTACAGAGCAAACGCAGCCACACGAAGCTTCTTGAAAAGTGGGATTCTGGATTGAGGCCAAGGGTCATCTGAAACACTGCAAAGGTCATTCCTGGCATGGTGGTTCCGGACCACACCGCGTCGAGGTTGCGGAAGCCCACATAGGTAAAGCCCTTGCCTGCACCCCACTCGTCAAAGGACCAGGTAAATCCGAACACCAGCCAAGTGATGGTGGTCAGTCCCATGGAGATGATGCTCATCATCATCGTGTTGACGATATTACTGTCTCGCACCAGGCCACCATAAAAGAATGCTAACCCTGGCGTCATGAACAGAACCAATGCACAGGACATGGCCATCCAGGCGGTGTCACCGTTGTTGAGGCCCTCCATGCTTCCAAAGGGGTCCCTACCAGGCGTCTACTTCTACCTTGGAAGTTGCCGTGCGGCGCCCTTCAGCCAAGCGGCAGCCAAGCTCCGCTGCATCGCCCTAGAGCAGTAGTCCGTGTCTCCAGCTTTCTCGTTGTGGGCCCAGCTTTCAACGGACTATGTAAACATCTTGTATACACCCCGTCCGGACCCTCCGCAACAACAACGGAACAGAAACAGCCGCAACTGGACCTAGAATAACGGAAGCACAGAGAGCAACACTCATCGTCTTTGTCAGGGTCATCGATATCCTTGTCGATTGTGTGCGATTGTGTGCGGTTGTGTGCGTGTGCGTTGCGTGCAACAAGAGTGGAACTGGCTGTCATGTATGAACCTGATTAAGAAACCCTGGTCCTACAGCCTCGAAATATTACGATCCGTTCAGCGAACCCTGATAGAGACACAAGGTTCCTTAATCAGGTTCCTAATGGTTCCTACATTGCTGATTTCGACACCGCATGCAGGCTGCCTGGCTACGTGTAAGTTGCCGAGCGGCTGCAGTCTTCGCTGCGTGAGGTGCTGTCCTGTGCAGCACGTATGACTAAACACGGACCTCAAGACCAAGGATGTCCTGTTCGAGAGACCTGCTATACGATGCGATACTCCATACCGCGAAAAACACGGCCTTTCGGCCAATTTGGCAACCGAGGTCTCAGACCTCGGTAGGCTTCTCTGCCCCGGAGCCGGCGGGTCCCGATCCGGTAAGCAGCGTTGGGGCCTCCTCGGGCTTGAAGCGCTGGGAGTGCTCGCCGAAGGCGTTCGGCTTGCCGGAGTTCTCGTTCTTGCCGTAGGCGACCTCAACTTGTGGCACACTCAAAAAACAAACCCGAGGTATTTCTGAAGATGCTTCAGCATGTTTGAACCCTATCAGCCGGCCTCGGAGTGGCAATGGAGATCGACACCTTCCAGCACCGCGTTAGATAAGTTTACATAGGGGTTTGAGTTTAGGCTGTGCGCGTCTCTGTGTGCTCCTCCGCACGAGTCATGTAAGCCCCGGTGCCTTCCAGCTCTTGCTCCTCGCTGACCCTCATGCGCATGACGAGGCGCATCAGGAAGAAGATCACTGCGGTCACGGCTGCGGAATAGACCACACCGAAGGCTGCGCCGGCCAGGTTCTTCGCCAGCAGCAGGCCGTCGCCCCCGTAGATGAGGCCATCGCCTGTGTCGAAGAAGCCGCCAAGAATGGCACCTGCGAAGCCTCCCACGCCATGGAGAGAGAAGCAGTCCAGTGAATCGTCCACCAGGTTCAGCTTCTTCAACCCACGAGCTGCGAAGACGCAGCAGATGGCTCCAATGGCGCCAACGCCAAGAGCGCCCAGGGGCTCCACGAAGCCGGCGCACGGGGTGATGTTCACCTTAGCCGATGCAAAAAGAATTGATGGACTTCTGCTACATGGCAAATCCCAAACAAATTGCTGTAAGTGTGTCGCGTTGTGTCGGCATGGAGACTTCCAGAAAACTAGTGAGGCCATTGACAGGCAGGTAGCGAGTCCAGCCACCGCGCCTGACATGGCGCCGACAGATGTGGGAGCTCCATCGAGGATGCGCTCGACGGAGACCCACGTGATCATGGCGGCGGCCGCCGCAACATACGTGGTGGCGATGGCCAGGGCACAGTCGCCGTTAGCGGCGAAGGCGGAACCACCGTTGAAGCCGGTCCATCCCAGCCAAAGGATACCTCCGCCCAAGATGACGAAAGGCAGGTTGCTGGGGAAGGACTCGGAACGGTGCTTGCGCTCCCCCAGCAGTGATGCCAGAGCAATCGCCGAGGTGCCCGAGCTGATGTGAACGACAGTTCCACCGGCAAAGTCCTCAGAACGGGAGACAACAACATGTCAAGAGCAAGGGGCAGCTACCGGGTACATGATGGCCTTTGCTATCATATTCGGCAGACTCCCAGTCCTTGGCGCCCATCTCGGCAATCCAGCCGCCGCCCCAGATCCAGTGGCAGAGGGGCACGTACACTGCAAGGACCCAGGCCACGATGAAGATAGCGTAAGCCGAGAAGCGGATGCGCTCGACCACGGCCCCAGAGATGATAGCAGCTGCTATGATGGCGAAGGTCCTTGCGTCTACTTTACTTCAGGACAAAACATTATCGCATCTACAGAGCAAACGCAGCCACACGAAGCTTCTTGAAAAGTGGGATTCTGGATTGAGGCCAAGGGTCATCTGAAACACTGCAAAGGTCATTCCTGGCATGGTGGTTCCGGACCACACCGCGTCGAGGTTGCGGAAGCCCACATAGGTAAAGCCCTTGCCTGCACCCCACTCGTCAAAGGACCAGGTAAATCCGAACACCAGCCAAGTGATGGTGGTCAGTCCCATGGAGATGATGCTCATCATCATCGTGTTGACGATATTACTGTCTCGCACCAGGCCACCATAAAAGAATGCTAACCCTGGCGTCATGAACAGAACCAATGCACAGGACATGGCCATCCAGGCGGTGTCACCGTTGTTGAGGCCCTCCATGCTTCCAAAGGGGTCCCTACCAGGCGTCTACTTCTACCTTGGAAGTTGCCGTGCGGCGCCCTTCAGCCAAGCGGCAGCCAAGCTCCGCTGCATCGCCCTAGAGCAGTGCACTGTCATAGACTGCATGTGCTACATTTGTCTGTGTTGGTCGCCAAGCTGGGATTTCCTCTAGCTCTCTCGTTGCTGGCCCAGGTTTCGCCGGACTGCGTTTCATACATCTTGCCTACACAGTGTCCGGACCCTGCGCAACAACAACAACGGAACAGAAGCAGCCGCCATCAGGCCCAGAATAATGGAAACACAGAGCAACACTCATCGTCTTTGTCAGGGTCATCGTTATTCGTTCTCACCGCCACAGTCACCGGCGTCATCATTCTCATCGTCATCATCACTGCCACCGTGGAAAAAGCTTCTGCAACGAGACTGACGTTATTTGCCATCTACCGCGCTATCATCACCAAACTAGGCCTGAGAGATTCCAAGGCTCCGGCAAAGTTGACCAAGTGGCGGAAGTGAAGCTGCTTCATGGAGTGGCACCTGGGACGCAAAAAAACACAAATACGGGCTACTTCCGACACTTGGGGCTTGGCTAGACTAGAACCCTATGTTCCTGTTAAGCACATGATCCTTGATCTTGCCTGCAGCTCATGCAGCGACTCAGGTTGTTGGGATGTTTGGAACTCAGGGGGTCGTTTAGATTCAAGGTTCACACGAACCCACAAAGTTGGAAACCGGATT